>JACRUU010000024.1:11748527-11781027 GCA_030449085.1 Kryptopterus vitreolus
CCTGAGACAAGAACCCATTACAATAAGGTATTGTACAACATTATTATTGTAAAGCACCACTCCTACTGTTGCACCAGCATCACCAATGATAGCACAAATATATTAACTATAACATATTCACTTGTAGGGGCTCGCAATGATATGCACCTCGAACCTCCCGCCGCCGGGAAATGTCCCTAAGGGCTGATTTGTCATATCCGCATGTTTATATTTCTGTGTTAGTGTAATGTGGGAGGGGCCAGGTTTTGGTACTGCCCACATTCTTTACAAACCATAACGCTTATGTCACTTCTATCTCTCCATGTGTTTTTCTGAATATAAAATTGCTTTAAGGTAACACCGGTGCCCTGTTGTTGTTGATATTGTTTTTTAACGTGTAATCGTGAATGTGTGTGTGTACCTGCACAGCTGCCAGCGTGTCACCATAGTCCTCACTTCCAACCAGATTCAGCTTCTCGTTAATCCAGGCTTCTTCTTCCTCTACATTAGCTACAAACTGCTGATACTCCAGCGATTCCTCCAGCCTCTGCCCCCTACAGGCGCACACACACACACACACACACACACACACACACACACACACACACACACACCCACACACACAGACACACACACACACACACACAGAGTACAGTACAGTGCTGGACCATGTTGGCCTGTAAACGAGAGGGCCCGACGAGAACAACCACAGCGGCACCCAATTACTTAGAGACCCACAATTTGGACGCTGGTTCTCACCTGGCAGTGGCCAAATCCTTCAGTTCCTTCCAGTGCTCGACAAACTGAGCCAGCCTCTGCTGGATCTCGTCCTGTCCAATGGTGTTGTCATCAGAGAGCTTCTTCCCCGTGTCGAGCACGGACTGTAGAGGACAAGAATCTGGTTACTCCATCGCCTCGTGGATGACCGAATGAAAAAGACGCACCGATACTCACCTGGATGGCCGGCTCGTGAGCTCCCAGCTCAGCCTCCAGTCTCTTGTGCTTCTTTCTAAGATTCTGTACTCCTGTCAAATCACGTCCGTAATCCTCCGAACTTACTAACAACTTCTTCTCTCTATCCGTGCAAGATCAGAGAAATGCAGGTTCAATTTCATCTAAAAATAAACAAAACATTTGAATAAACAAAACTACACACTTGATCCACGATTCTTCATCGTCCAAGTCTCTAAAGAACTGGTGCAGGCGGTGCGACTCGTTCAGCTTGGCTCTGCGTCCAGCAGCCATGCTCTTGATTTTCCCGAAGCGTCCGTTAACGGCGTCGCGCTTATCTTTGACCTGAGAGGTGTCAAACGCGTTGCTAGCCATCAGGCTGTCAGCCTGGCCATTCAGGTCCTTCAGTCGATCCTGAAAGAGCAGAATAAGGAAGTGGGACACACTTATTACAGACGTGTGATAAACTCTGCATATTTCACTCATTTAGGTTGCGCGTAACTGACTGTGTAATCGTGTCGGAATCAGAGGGCTGGAAAGTGCTTTTGTATAACATGAGTATAAGGTCTGAGTATTAATCTGAGAAATAACTCTATTGGGGTGCACTTTCTTACAATCGCCCGTCTAAAGTTCTAATCCAAGGTGTACAGTGAGTGAGTGAGTTGCATTACCTCATGGGCAGAGATGTCAGCCTCCAGAAGCTGATGCTTCTTTAACAGGTTGTTGACCGACGCCAGATCTTTCCCATAATCCTCAGAGGCAAGAAGAGCTTCAACCTTCAGATGTAAAGGAAAGAGCAGAAAACACACGCCCGTGTGAGAATGAGTGATTAAACCCTTCCACAGTGATCGGGATTAGTGGCAGGTCTCACCTCTGACAGCCAGAAGTCAAAGTCTTTTATGCCAGTGTTGAAATTCTGTTGCTTGTTGGCCTCCTTCAGTTTCTGGCTTTTCTCAGCTGATTTATTCACCAGGAACTGCCATTGTTCATCCAGAGCCACTAGACGAGACTGGGGGTAACACAGAGAGCCGCTCGATTAGTCCTTTATATACAGCTGCATTCTGATTGGTAGCTAATGTTTATGTATACTGTAAGCAAAATCATCAACACCATCATAAAGACTCACCTTGACGGCATCCTCACTTCCTGCACAAGCTCCCCTCTGGATGAGAGCGTTCCCCGTGTCGATCACGCCCCGGATACGGTCAGCGTTGGCGTGAAGCTCTGCCTCGAATGCCTGGTGTTTCTGGTGCTTGCTCTGAAAGCAGTGATGGTGAGAGTGAACGTCGTGACTTGTTCTGGGATTCGTGTAGTAATGTTTGTAGACCACACATCAACACCACTACTTCTACTGCTGATACACACATTACAGCTCGAATGGAACATTTGACGATGGATAGGAGAAAAAAAAAAGTGAATTCCATCCAAAACAAGATGCAAATCTGTGAAAGATCTTAAGAGGACGGGCTGTTTTGTGTCATGTGGGCTACATTCACATTACAGGATTGACAACAAAAAGCGAGAGGGAATTAATCTAATGCTGATGTTGGGACAAATACATCAATTGTAAATCCAGCTGAAAAAAACCTTTTTCTGCACATTTTTTGCAGAATTTTTTTTAAGAATTTTATTCTTAATTTTTTTTCTTACTGTTTCTATCCTTTTTTAGTGTAAGTGAAGTGTGTATACATACATATATATATATATATATATATATATATATATATATATATATATATATATATATATATATATATGCATGTATATATATAATATATATATATATGCATAAATTATATCATGTATATATATATATATATATATATATGCATATATATATATATATAGAACACATATATATATATATATATATATATATATATATATATACACACACACACACACACACACACACACAGACACACACACACACACATACATACTTCACCTACACTGTAAAAATATAGATATATATATAAACAAAATATGATCAGTAAAGAGCTTGCAATGTGAGTGTAGCCATTATTCCACACCATCTTATCACCTTGAAAAAGAAGCGGATAGAAAAGAGAAGCTTAGTCACTATGAAGCAGCTTCGTCACTGCATGTCACAGACCCAAAAACAAATAGAAAAGAGCCGAATGCAGGTCTCCCAGTCACCCCTCTCGCCACGTTCAACCCTTCATGTGTTGTGCAACCCCCTCAAAATACTGATGGTGTGGAACAAAAGTGAAACTAAATGAGCCCAGAACTGACATACAGACCACAAAATGACCACAAACTAATGATACAAACACATCACAGTGCAAACTGTTGCTGAAATAAAAGAAATGTATAAGAAGCAGACAGACGGTACGAGGGGACACGGAGCAGGGACACTGTTGGAGCTCTAATACATATCCGCCGCACACACACACACACACACACACACACGGGATGAAACCCTACTGATGTTAGTAAGCGAACGCGCCACTCCACTTACCAGCAACTTGGACAGCTAAAAACAAGACATGAGAACAGAGAGAGGTTCAGTTTAATTCAGTACACACTGAGTGGGTTACAGGAGAGACAGGAAGCATTATTTTATTAAACTTTTACTTATTTACTCATTAGGATTAGATTACAAGTAGGGCGGTAGAACAATAAACAAAACAGTTTTTGTTGCTAGAGCTGGATCAGACCACATGTTATAGAGAAATCTGATCATCTGTGAAGTAACAAAAGACCAAGCTGATAGAAATTAGATTTAAAAACAATTTTTACATAAAGCTTTCTTTCATAAAATTACTGATCTGTAAAAATGACTATCGTCCAGCTCTATGTAAATATAAAACAAGCATGATGTGTCGTATTTAAACACAGAGGTCAGTGGGGTCAGAGTTGAGTGAAGCAGTACCTGGATGTTGGTTGGGTCTTTATAAGACTCATCGGTTGCCGTCTGCAGCTTTTCACTGATCCAGGCTTCGATCTCGTCCACGTCTCGGCTGAACTGCTGCAGAGTCTGAGACTCACCCAACTTGGAGCGTTTCTCGATCATCTGGGCTTTCAGACGGCGCCACCTGGGGGTCGGGACACGCATTTCTATTTACGCTGATTTTTCCCTCACCGATGACGCCAGCAGATTTATCTACATGAGGGGAAAAAATATCTGACCTGTCCAAGACTTCGTTTCGGCGTTTAGAGATGTCGGGTTTGGCGTAATGGTCAGCAGAAATAAGCTGGTCAGCAAAGGACTGGAGGGCAGCGATCTTTTCCTCCTGTGGTGGAGATAGTGTTAGTGTTAGTGCTCAAGTGTGTCTGATTAGAAGAGCACTCGTTCTTGAAGGCTTGTTCTTGCATTGCACGGCTAACCTGCACATTGATGGCTTTGTCGAAGTCTTCGTGTTTCTTGATGAGAGCCTCCACGCTGTCGAGGGAGTCGCCCTTGTCGTCTGTGGCCAAGAAAGCTTCTCTCGCTGCCATCCAGTTCTCAGCCTGCTCACAGTCACGATTAAACAGCTGTAGAGAACACAACAGGCGTTAGTGCTTCGGGACCAGGGTTTGGAAAAATGATGGCGTCGGAACATGAGGAAAGGAAATATTAGGAAATATTCACTATTCATTTCCTGCTGGATGATACGTGAGATAAATCTTCATAAAATATTGGAAAACGAGATAATATTAATTAATTAATTCATTCATTCATTCAACTTCTACCGCTTTATCCGATCTTCCCTCGGGTCACGGGGAGTCTGTGCCTATCTCAGGCGTCTATGGGCATTAAGGCAGGATACACCCTGGATGGAATGCCAACCCATCGCAGGACACACACACACACACACACACACACACACACACACACACACACACACAAGGGACAATTTTTTCCAAGGTGCCAATCAACCTACCGTGCATGTTTTTGGACCGGGAGGAAACCGGAGAACCCGGAGAAAAACCCCCTGAGACACGGGGAGAACATGCAAACTCCACACACACATGGCCGAGACGGGAATCGAACCCGGACCCTGGCGGTGTGAGGCGAACGTGCTAACCACTAAACCACCGTGCCCCATACACGAGATAATATAATAAATTAATAATTAATATACATAATAATTTTAAATTAGCATAATTTATTATGGACTGACAGATATTAACATTTAGGACAGAAATAAAAAAAACATGATATTCTCTAAATTTGTTCAGTAAGTTACACTTCTGGTTGGGCATCGTTTAAATTTAATCGATTCAGATTCTCAATTTCGATTCTTATCGCTTCCATGTTTCGATTCGGAACAGTGAACAGTTTATTTACACTCGTTTTTTTTTTTTTTTTACAATGTCTAGCCATACTTTTGAACGATTCCCGCAGTCCATCTTGCAAACTGATATTTAGATTACCACATAAGGTCCTGGCAGATTGGATGTACGCAAGGTCCTGGCAGATTGCCAGTAAAAATTAATTTAAAACGTTTTTAAAAAATGCACCCAGGAATCGATAAGAGGAATCGACATTTCCATTTTAAAACAAGTATCCGATTCTTTAATTTTAAGTATTCGTTTCCAGATTCTGAATTTTTTTCGATTCCCTCCTTCTTTTCTGCTGTTTTTCTTTTAAAGTTTTGTTTAGACAAATATTTTAGGGTCAAAACAACAATAAAAAAGTAACTTTGCAGTGTTTAAAATCTTGTTACTACTGTGAAATAATACCACAAAAAAAAATACACGTGTGTTGTGTTTCTTCACCTGCAGCTCCAGACACTGATCAAGCATCATCCTGCGCTGCACCCAGGCCTTCTCCAGGTCCGCCCTCTCCCGGTCCAAAGCCTCCAGTTTCTGCTGGATCTCAGGGCTGGCATAGTGACCACGTGCCAGCAGCTGCTGCCCAAACTGCTCAAAAGACTGGAAGGTTCCAGCGCGGGCGTCGATTTCAGTCCTGTGCTCCTGTACAGGAAGGAGAAGCCGTTTATGTGATGTGACTAACGAGGGCACCGAGGTGCCGCTGAGATGACAGGTATTTAGTTCTATACCTGGTGTCTCTCCAGCAGTGCTTCTGCCCCGGTAACATCCTTGGCAAGCTCATCAGAAGACACCAGTCCACGGATACCATTGATCCAGGACATCAGATCCCTGCAGGTGTGAGAGGGGTAATTATTAATGATAATGGTACTGCAGTGACTCAGGTACGAGTCAAAACATCATTAAACATCATTAAACATACAGTATCGTGTGTATAAGGGTGGGTTAAGGTCAAATGTTACATGCCTTCTTAAAAATAAACAAACAAACATTCCACTCTAAAAGTAAATACAAGTCTGCTTCCTCACCTGAAGTCACTGAGGAAGCGCTGCAAGTCGTGCGAGTTGCCGAGCTTGTCCTTGCGCTGGTCAGCGCGTCCCACCAGGCTGCTCCAGGCAGTGTTCAGTTCGGTGCATTTCTCCTGAATATCATCCACGGCCTCAGGATGGGACTGAATCAGACGCTCAGCGGTCTCACCCAGAGAGTTCACCTGCAAACAGGACACAGAATAGTTACCACAAAGAGTGAAGCGTTACTCTAAAACACCGCCTCGGACTTTTGTACTCTATCTTTTATGGGTTTCATTCAGTTTATTGGTCCAATTTGTTTCAATTTTATACAAAGCCCTTCTGAAAAGCATTTTTAATTTCATATTATAAAATAAACTAGCCAGGAGCCATATCAGCCTGTAGCCCAAGACTGGCTGCCCAATGAAAAAGGGTTGCCCCAGTTAGTACTTATATGGGAGATCTCCTGGGAACACTAGGAAGCTTCTGGAAAAGGTGTTAGTGAGGGCCAGCAGGGGGCGCTAATCCTGTGGTCTGTGTGGGCACTCCAGTATAGTGACTCAGATGTGAGGTTAAACTGAGGCGCTATGTGGTCAAATCTCTTTTGAAAACGATTAGAGGCGACCAAATATCTCCCATTGCCCTGTGACCATTACGGCCTCCTGACCATCAACATATCTACTTCATCATGCAGTCTCCCCTCCACCAGTTACTGGTAGTGGATGAGAAAATCCCCCATCATAATGTAAAGTGCTCCGAGTAGCATCGTCTAGAAAAGCGCTATATAAATTTAATGAATGAATGAATTAAACTCACACAGACTGACGATGATACAGGAATCCATTTGAACACATTCTAGTGTCTGATTTTGTCCTTTCTCAACAGACCCAAATCATGACCATCGACGTATCCTTGATTGCAGTTTTCCCAAATGACTTGCACCATGTCCATATATAGTGTGCTACAGAGGTTTTTTTTACATAGTGTGCTTAAATAGGAAGCTAGATAGAAAATAATAAATCCGACCTTGTCTCCCAGAGCAGCCAGGTCTCTCTCAAAGCCCTCGTGTTTGCGCTGCAGAGCCTGTACGCTGGCCAGATCATGACCATAGTTGTCAGTGTTTAGGGCCTGGTTCTTCTCCTCAATCCACTCCTTGGTCTCATCAGCATCTCTTAAAAAAAGAAAAAAAAAAACAGAATAGTTTTAGTTTATTTTTCTTTTTAATTAGGGTTATTTAGTGAGAGCTTCGAGCTCGCCCAAAATCTTCAGGGAATCAAAAGCGAGCAGATTCCGTCGTACCTGTGGAATCTCTGCACCTCATGAGCACTTCCCAGCATGTTGCTCCTGTCCTCCGCCAGCTGCTGCAGCAACCTCCAGCGGTTATTCAGCTCCTGTAAACACGACCCAAAGGCAACCATCAGCCTCTTTTCACCATTTCTCTATATTTACACGCAAACTAAAGGACGATTACAGCATGCTGACCACACCCGGTGATAATCCCGAGCTTTCCAAATCTATTTGTTCCTATCTTTCTTGAAGCTCTTCAGAAAAGTTCATCATAACAGAAAAAAGACTTTATTGAACAATAAATGTTTATTTGTTTACATGCTGATCACGTTTGTGCTTTTTCTTTACCAGGAACAGTCGAGGTGGAGTTTTGCTGTACGTGCAGGTTCCATACCCCTCACTAATTGCGCTTCTAATACAAGCGTAATGCACATGATATGATTGGTGCGGATGTAAACATTGTCGCTATGATTTAGACATAAACAGGGTGTTTAGTGACGAGGCGACATACATTCAGGTACATGGGTTTATGGTGAAGGATGACTCAATACACACCACATGATTTTCAGCCACTGATCTCCATATTAGAGCACTAAATAGATGATGTCATTCTGCCGATTTCTGACACTTTTTGTCAAGTGGCTGGCTCTCTATCTAGCGCTCTAATATGTATATTAATCACCTGCTACAGCCACGAGGACACGACAAGGCAACGGATAACATTTAAAATAAATAAAAAAACAAAAACACAGAAAGCGAAGTGGCCAGGCTGTGAGCTGTCGGAGACACACGCATTTAAAAACACCACCGATTGGACGTTTAAGTGTGGAATGAGGACAGAAACGGCCAACGGAGCAGAACAGGAGCACAGGACGATGGTGACGGGGGACAGGGTTAGTCCTTCAGGCATGAGGACAGGATGATTTAGAGCGGGGATGACGTTCTACAGCGAGGAAACAACGGGGTTCTTACCTTTATAGTATTAAAGTTAGCCGTCGTTTGGACAGCCATGCGAATAGACTACACCAAATTGGAACAAATCATGGGGGGAGTAAAAACAGGAGGAAACAAAACAAATCACACCAATCAGAAGAAAAATCACCATGTTAGTTCTACCCAACTCAGAAATGAGCATGCACACTGAGGATGTGACGTATTACTCCCCAGATTGTACCATTCATGTTGGTATTAAGCATTTAGTTTGAAAATAAATAAATAAATAAATATACCTTCCATGGGAGACGCAGTCTTTGAATCAGCCTCATCCTTTAAAATGGAAAGTGAATGTTAGGAATAGAAATGGAAAAATGCTGGGTGAAATTATATACTTTCTACAAGAGTTAATAATAATAATAATAATAATAAAAGAGTATAATAATAGAAAATAAAGACAGACCTTGCCAGGAGCTGAGCCCAGCAACTCTTGTTGCTGCAGGAGGAAAGAAGAGGCAAAGCGTTAAGTATTTTAGCATCAGGCAATATTATAATTAATTACAAATCTAAAATCTCATTTTATAGAATTCCAACGTAGTACGAACGTATTTATTCAAATAAATATATTCAGTATTAGTCTGACAGGTTATGACACCATAAAGTGCCACAAAAAGGGATTGTACAGGATATAAAAACATCAAACTTACCTGAGCCTGCACCATCGGTGCCTCCTCGGCCATCAATCCTTCGGACTCCAGTTCTGACGCGACTTTGTTGATGTCCCTCAGACGAGACTCGTTTGCCTTTAGATCCTGATTAAAACAGGAAAAAAAAGCATATTGGTAAAGGTGATTTTATGTAGCTAACATGTATCACAACTGCATTTGGAAAGAATGTACCTTCTGGAAATCATCAAACTTCTTCTGCAGCACCTCCACCTGCTCAAGGTCAGATCCCACCTCCTCGTTGGTCAGTGCTCCCTCTTTCTCGTTGATCCACTGCTGGAGCTCGTTGGCTTCACGGAACAGCATGAACTTCTTGCAACTCTTCTCTAGCATGTCCTTCCTCTTATCGCCCAGTTCCTGCAGAGTGCCATACCTAAAGCACACAGGAGGAGGTTCAGAGCTCAAATCTCAAATCGTAACACATAAACGCTCTAAAAGTTATGGTTAAAAGGTCATTCAGGCGTGTCGCATTTACTTTGGGTCGTAATCTGGCTATCAAGATCTAAGGGTTTGTGAAATTCAATTAATGGACTTGATTTTGGTGCGTGTATATATACATATATATATATATATATATATATACATACATACATACATATATATATATATATATATATATATATATATATATATATATATATATATATATATATATATATATATATATATATATATATATATATATATATATATATATATATATAATTATACACAAACACACACACAAACACACACACACACAAAAATCCTTCTTTATAAAATTGTATCAATTTGAGACAACTGCTGTGGTACAACAGCAATAAAGCATTTTAATAAAGCCAGACAATGCTCCATTATAATCTGTCGACACCTCATGGATACCTTTGGCATAACCAACATGGCTAAAATGCATCGTTATCAAAGCAGTGAAAGAAAGGAATAAAAGGATGATGAAAAGCTGATATGACCATTCTGAAGCGTCAGCCAAGAGGCAAGCTTCAGGAGAAACGGATACGTCTTCTATTCCTTTATCGAATAGAAGCTAAGCAGACGGATTTGCAAGAAAGAGAGAGAGAGATGAAACATAAAATGTTATTAAAAGGTAAGAATGATGACAGCAGCTACGGAAGCATGGGCTGCGAATTGAAGGAGGTGATGAAGAGAGACGACGGGTTGAGATGGAAGCGAGATGGGTAAGAAAGAGCACGAGCCTGGGTCCTACTCACAGTTCCTCCACCTGCTTCATGCGCACAGACACGCTGCACACTTCCTTGGTGGACACGTTCCTGCCACAGGGCAGGCCGAGCGCACGCATGCAGGCGTTAGAGGAAGCAGAAGAGGAATAAAGAAAGGCAGAGACATTAGCAAGACTGAAAGAAGAGGCAGTGCGCGGACTGTTAAGTGGCCCGACTCGAGCTGATTGTTACAGGAAGTCTTTGTAAGGGCACCTTCACAATTATTATTCCCTTTGCCAAAATCTAAATTTATACATTTGAAATGATGCATTTGGCTCGATTCTGTGCGACGGTAATCAAACCTTTCACTCAGAAATATAGAGAAAGTAAACAAATTCTTGCCATGTGTGAATAAAGAAGATAAATAACCCACAGATAATTATGTATTGGAAATAAATATACAAACAACATGCATCACATCCAGCACTCTACTTGTGTTTGCTGGTCCAGGTACTCAGAAAACGTGGATTTCTTCTGCTCTACAGTTCTGTAGTGTGTGTGTGTGTGTGTGTGTGTGTGTGTGAGAGAGTCCAGTGACTCATTTATTCCTTCATTCATCTTCTACCGCTATATCCGATCTTCCCTCGGGTCACGGGGAGCCTGTGCCTATCTCAGGCGTCTATGGGCATTAAGGCAAGATACACCCTGGATGGAATGCCAACCCATCGCAGAACACACACTCACACACGCACACACATTCATAAACTAGGAACAATTTTTTCAAGGTGCCAATCAACCTACGGTGCATGTTTTTGGACCGGGGGAAACCGGAGAACTTGGAGAAAAACCCTCTGAGGCACGGGGAGAACATGCAAACTCCACACACACATGACCGAGAGGGGAATCGAACCCGGACCCTGGAAGTGTGAGGCGAATGTGCTAACCACTAAGCCACCGCGCACCGAGTCCAGGGACTGGTTTTAGCATTTTCCACAATAAAAAAATTTTAAAAATAGAGTTTTGGTTCAATTGAATACATTTCTGGCAATCAGGCCACCTCGCTTCACTCACAGTAATAAAACTATTCTAGAATTTAGAGATGGAAGTGGACTGTGATCTGGTTTGTTCTGGAGTGTCTGCTCCAATCAGAAAGAAATCACTATGTGAAAGCACCCTTGCCATTGAGAAACCAGTGTGTTAATGTGTTAGATCAAATCACAAGTGCAAAAATACCAGGGGCCACTTACTGGTTTTCGATCTGCTCCTGGCGTAGTGCAATGCTGCCCTGCTCGTCCAGCAGATTCTCGCGGGAGGACGACTGAGTCGGGTCCAGCTTTTTCACGTACGCCGCTGGCACGAAACCCTGCCGGTCGTTTACTTCCACCTTCCACCAATCCTGAGGAGCAGACATGACACACCGAACAGTCAGAACTGTGTCACTGTATCTACAGCCTTCGGTACACCGTTTAAAGTGAGGGAGCTTCGAACCTTATTGGTGCTGTTTAGCAGGGTGAGGATGTCGCCTTTCTTCATGGTGACTTCACGAGGACTTTTCTCCTGGTAGTCATACAGGGCGAGTACTAACTCCTTACCCGTCTCATCATCAGTAGGAGCGACTTGTTGCTGGAGGACAGATCAGAGGGTTTGGATGAAATCTGGAGACGAGTGCGTGAAAGTTTTTGTGAACGGTTTATAAAGAAGACCACACACTCACTCGGCATGCCTGAGCCTGTTCCTTTAGGGACTGGATGCTGCTTCCGTAAGCGCTCAGGTCTGACATGAGTGCCTCGTGTTTCTTCAGAAGGGCCTGAGGAGCGAGAGATCCAGGATCAACAGGAGCATGCAAACTTGAACAGTACAAACAAACATCTCGGACATTAGACTTCCTGTATTGTGGCAATTTTGTTCAGACGGTATCCTGGAAATTAACCACGCATCACATATAACAGTTAAAAGAGCTTCAACAGAATAGTTATCAAGGCAGGAAACCACTGGAGTTGTTTTAAAAAATAAATAAACAAACAAACAAACAAATAAATAAATGGAGGGCCCTCCAAATGGGAGGGGTGTAGCTCAGTGGTTTAAGGCACAGGGCTACTAATTGGAAAGTCAGGGGTTTGAGTCCTGACATCGCCAAGCTGACACCTTTGGGTCCTTGAGCAAGGCGCCCCTTAACCTGTGCTGGGGACTAGCACAGTGGTTTATGGTGTTGGGCTACTGATCAGAAGGTCGGGGGTTCGAGCCACAGTACTGCCACCCTTGGGGCCATGAGCAAGGAGCCCCTTAGCCCTCTGTGCTCCAGGGAATCTGTAACATGGCTGACTCTGATCCCAGCTTCCAAACAAGCTGGGATATGAGAAGAAAAAAGGATTTCCCCTCACGGGACCAATAAAGTATGTCAAAAAATAAATCAATAAATAAATACAAGTCAGCTTAACAACACTTACCTCAGCCGAGTCCTCATCCTTGCCGTAGTCAGTGCTGCCCACAATGGGCTCCTTCTCCCTCATCCAGGACTCGGCCTCGTTGGCGTCAGCAAAGTATTGCTGGGCCTGTAAAGAGTCCTCCAGGTCCTGCCTGCGCTGAGCTGCCTTGGCCTTCAGTGCATCCCAGCGATTGTGCAGCTCTGCCAGCTTTGCCTTCACGTCCTCACCGGCAAAGTGCCCTGGAAGACGGGAGGGGAAAAACCCCAGGCTTGTACACACCGTTCGTTTTGAAAATAAAATAAACAAGTATTCTGTTCCCTGGACCAGACATACCCTCATCCACCATGGCCTCGCCCTTTTGAGTAACAGCCTTGATGCGGGGCTCATGTCCACTGATCTCCGCCTGCAGGGCCTGGTGCTTCTTCAGCAAGTTCTGCACACCAATCAGGTCTTTACCTAACGGAGAACAAAAGCATGATTTAGAACATTAACACACACACACACACACATATACATATACATGTGTGTGTGTGTGTGTGTGTGTGTGTGTGTATATATAAATATATAATCCAGGTACTCAGATTTCCTAGCCTCACCCCTGTTAGTCGAGGAAGCAATGGGTTCCTTCTCTCTGATCCACGTCTCCTCATCCTCCACGTCCCGGAACAGCTGCTGCAGCCGCAGAGAGTCAGACAGCTTCTGTTTCCGTGCAGCCATGGGCTCTTTAAGAGCCTCGTAGCGTGCTACTAAAGCCTCTTGTTTCTTCTGGATGTTGTCGGCATCGAAGTGGCCGGCTTCCTGAAACTGACGGGCCTGGATGGTGATGCCGTCGATACGATCCTATGGAGAAGAACGAGATACATGGCTCTTGTGACTTTTATTAACTGCAACCCAACAAGCAACTCGCAAATTTAGTCAATTAAAGAAAAACATAGCAAGAGATTGCTCACACCCTGCAGTGTCACAAAGTAGGAATAAATCTGATGCTGATGTTTCTAATAATACTTAAAAAAAAGATCCTTCTCCTGTACGATAGCCAAACATGTAGTACATCAATGTAGTGTTGTCACGATACTGGAATTTCTACCTTTGATACAATACCTTGAAAAAATATCGATATTAGATACCATTTTCGATACCACATAGAAAAACAGCCACAATATTAAAGGGGTAAAACTAATATTTTTCCAATTGGAAGACAATAATTTTATCAATGAAGTTAAATAAGTACAAATAAGTACACAAGTTCATTTACATTTGACCACAGTTAAAGTATTTACTTCTGAGATTTCTCTGTTAGATTATATTAACTTTAAGAATCACTGTGAGAAAACGGTCGTGGGACGCCCCACACGCCATCTTTCTATTAGCTTCACTTATGCTATTTAACCAGAGCGAATGAGACGAGACAGACACTGCGGTCACATTTGGTGTTTGTCAACGAGCCTTTGGAGAGAAGTGAAAGTGACAGCTCGGCTTAGAAATAAATAAATAAATAAATAAATAAATAGAAATAAAAAAAGACCATTGGTATCGTTAAGATATTTCAGTATCAATATTTATGGAAATATCACTTTTCCTTTTTTTATAACACTAGATCAATGATGTACTGTATTTCCTCTCTAAACACTACAAATATGGCTCACCTGGTGTGCAGCTACATCAGCCTCCAGCAATGCATGTTTCTTCTGCAGGTTCTGAACACTGGTCAGGTCTTTGCCATAGTCGTCGGACGCCAGGTGTCCCTCCATTTCATAGAGCCACAGCTCGATGTCCTCCACGTTACGGTTAAACTGCTGCTGCTGATTGGCTTCACGCAGCTTAATGCCTGACGGCGTGACGTACACAGAGACACGAACAGGTCATCGGGGGCAGTTTAACAATAACAAAACAGCAAACGTCTACCAATAATGATAATAAATACCCGTATAAATGACTACCTTTGAGCTCAGTGGCTTCCAAAAGCTTCTTCCACTGGGAGCTGACCTCGTCCATGCGAGTGCTCACCTCAGCCGAGGCATAGTGTTTCCCGTCGATCAGCTCCTGGCCCGACTTCTGCAGAGCATCGATGCGGCTCTGATTGGCAGAAAGCTCTGCCTCGAAGGCCTGGTGCTTCTGCACTTTGCCTTGCAGGTTGGAAGGGTCCTGTGGGCGTCCCGCAGCAAAAATGAGGTAAATAAGAAAAGGCACATGTAAACAAAAACATATACAACGGCACTTAATCGTCAATGCACCTTATAGGCCTCATCCGTGGCGGTCTTCATCTTCTCATTGATCCAGCTCTTGAGCTCATCGGAGTCCCGGAAGAACTGCTGCAGGTGGAAGGAGTCCTCCAGAGCGGCACGGCGGGATTGAGCGCGATCGTGCAGCGCATTACGTCTGCTCAACAACTGAAACGGGTCACATTTAGACGTCAGTATGACAAAGATGTCATAAATAGAGGGGGGGGGGGGGGGGGGGGGGGGGGGAAAGAAGGGTTAGAGTTGTTTGCTTACTGCATCTCTGCGGGTGGCCACATCCTCCTTGGCATAGTGATTGTTCTGGATCAGCTTGGTGGCAAATTCATCTAGAGCCTACAGACACCACCACAGAGAATAAAGGACCAGAAGACAAATTCATTCATTCATTCATTCATTCACTCATCTTCTACCGCTATATCCGATCTTCCCTCGGATCACGGGGAGTCTGTGCCTATCTCAGGCGTCTATGGGCATTAAGGCAGGATACACCCTGGATGGAATGCCAACCCATCGCAGGACACACACACACACACACACACATTCATACACAATTTCTATACTAGGGACAATTTTCCAAGGTGCCAATCAACCTACAGTGCATGTTTTTGGACCGGGGAGGAAACCGGAGAACCCGGAGGAAAAACCCCCTGAGGCACGGGGAGAACATGCAAACTCCAACACACACATGGCAGAGACGGGACCTGGCGGTGTGAGGCGAACGTGCTAACCACTAAGCCACCGTGCCCAAGACAAATTCAGTAGGATAGAAAAGGAAAAGTTCCTGAATGACAGTAAAACAGTGCTTCTCAATTATTGTCTATCACGCCCCATTAGGATGGAGTCACGCCTGCTATACTAAACGAGCATTCATAAATCGGGAGGTTCATTGGCAATATTCGGCACGTTTTCGCTGTAAAAACTCAAGCGGTTTCTCAGCGTGATTAGTGTGTGATGTCTTTAAGTGGCGTTTTAATGTATTTGGCTTCATGCAGGTCAACATTTTAAGACACGGTAAACACACCGGCCTTTCTGTGTCTCACACCGTAGGCACATTGAATCCAAGCGCTACATACACTTCGTCATATTTTGGCGTTATAATACTCCCTGCGCTTACTCAGACAATGAGAGCGACCACTGCCACCTGCTGTAGCAGACGAGCAATTATTCTGTATTCTGGTACGGCCCAAATAAAAAGCATATTCCCCTGGGTCACGCCACTCCCCCACTATTTGAGAACCCCAGAATTAAAAGAGTGTTCGTGTAGCTCACTGTGATTTTCTCCTCTTGGGCACTGAGCGATTTCTCAAAGTCTTCGTGTTTCTTCAGCAGGGCCTCCACGCTGTCCAGAGAGTCCCCCAGATCCTCATTCAGGAGGAAAGCCTGACAGAAGAACAGAGTTACACATCAGTGCCTTCTAGATTCATTTATGTAACTGAAAGCAAATATTATTGCAAATTATCATTGCCAAAAACACACACACGCACACACACACACCTCCTGCTTGCTCATCCAGTTGTCGACCTGCTCAGTGTCCCTGTAGAAGAGCTGCAGGTCCATGCACTGTTCATACTGCTGTCTGCGCAGCTCCCACAGCTCCAGTAGAGACTCCTTCTCCTCGGCCAGTATACCCAGCTACATACATGCACAAAAAAATACATTTAAAAAAAATAATTGTATCACTCTACATTTACCATTTTTATTCGATCTGTTCTGATGCTCTGACACAGGATTGCGTTATTTGAACATAAATCTGTTTTTTTTTTTAAAGAACTAAGAATGATGTAGTGCGATACTGGTGTTACCTTCTCCTTGACCTCCTCTGATGCGTAATGGCCGGTGTTCAGGAGAGCCTCCCCTGCCTCTGTTGTGGATTTAAAGCTGTCCTCATGGGCATCGATCTCACCCTATAGACAAAAGTCGCTCAATCATTTTCACTATTTATAATTAAACACAGGAGGAAAGAGACATCTGGATATATGATAAAGCAGAAATCTAAAAAGAGTGCCCACTTTGTGTTCTTGGTGTCTGTCCAAAAGAGCTTCAGCCCCGGCGACGTCGTTGGCCAGCTCATCGGCATTAATAAGAGCCTTCATCTCGGTCACCCAGCTGGTGAGGTCACGGAAATCCGCCGTGAAGCGCTGAAGCCTGAAAAACGGGACACAAACAGCCGTCAGATCTGGCCTCCAGAATACGCCTTTAAAGTCACAATCACCTGGAACTCATCGTTGGTGATTCACATTAACTGATATTTATATTTATATTCCACCAAACAAAATTGTATAGATGCAGAGCCATCTAGAGGACAAACAAAATAATGCACCTTAAACATCACAATTTGTTTAGTAAACAAACATGACCCGATACATTTATTGATGAAGTAAGACACACACCTGTAGGAGTCGTTGAGGTGGGCGTGGCGTTCAGCAGCCAGTGTGCGGATCTGCTCCCAGTTTGTAATGAGCTCGTCTCTCTTAAGGTGGATCTGAGAGGCGTTCTGGGGGTGAGTCTGCTGCAGACGCTCTGCTTCCCCGCCCAGAGTGTTCACCTGAACACATTACAGGTTGATTAAGGGAAAGAAAGAAACGTGCGTGTGTGTGTGCGTACAAAAGTCTTTATTATGATTATTATGATACATTACATTATTATGATAACGTGAACAATGAGACTGACCTTATCCTCCAGGGCTGCCAAGTCCCTCTCGAGCCCCTCGTGTTTGCGCAGCAGAGCCTGAACGCTGGCGAGGTCACGCCCGAAATCATCAGAGGCCATGAGCTGCTCTTTCTCTTTGATCCAGCTGATGGTTTCATCCACATCCCTGCAGGACAAGAACGGACAATTTAGGCCACCGATTTCATGACGAACAAACTGCAAAATGCAAGAAATCTGTTCAAACGCGACGCACCGGTTGAAGCGCTGCACCTCTGCGGCCCCGAAAAGTTTGCCCTGTCTTTGCTGGGCCAGACCCTTTAGTCTCTGCCACGCCGTGTTCACCTCCTCCTGCTTCTTCAGGATCAGCTCGGCCTCGGGGTGGTTCTCTTGAGTTAGCTTAGCCGCGGTCTGGTTCACCTCGTTCACGCGCTCCTCGTGGGCTGCCAGGTCTGTCTGGAACTCCTCAAACTTCTTCTGCAGGACCTCAACATGCTCCAGATCCTGACCCAGCTCCTCAGAAGTAACAATGGCTTCCTGTAAGGGTGGAGAATATATACGTTCGGGTTATCATATTTATGTTATGAGAAAGCTTTTTAAAAATCTAAAGTATTGATTCCGTCTTCCATTTGTCCACCTATCAGTCTACCACTCCATTCCTCATCAACCAATCTGGCTAAATCAATTGTGTGTGTGTGTGTGTGAGACCTTGTCAGTTATCCAGTCCAGGGCATCCTCACACTCTCGCAGGTACTGGACCAGTTTCTGGGCCTGCAGCAGACGGACACCTTTCTCCTTAGTCTTCTGCAGCAGCAGATCCCACAGCCGGTGCAGCTCCTCTAAGCGACTCTAAGAGACAGTCAGAGGAAACCGTGTTAAGGAATACGATCTGTTGCGGAGGATAACACCGTAAGTACAAAGACATTCATCATACGTGCAAAGACTGGATGAAATCATGGCAACCGGCAGTAGGAATGCCTGATGGAAATCGTTATTATAACTGTGTAAAATGGAAATCAATGGATATAGTGATAAAAAAAAGTACAAACGTAAACAAAGCCGAACAAGCACAGGAAAGTTCACTACTAACATTTCACAGACGAAATGTTGCGTAAAGGCTGGTTTTATCCTTCTGTGACGATGTACATGATGGCACAAAAGCTGATTCTCACCAAAATGATTTCCACTCACTTGAACTCCTTAAATCAGTCATTCCAACAACCACAAAATAATAAACGCATTAGATTAGAGGTTGCGTTTTTGTTTTTGTTTTTTTTTAATCAAGGTGATGCATTCTATCTTTATTAGCAGTCCATTTAAAAGGGAAATGTCTGCAATTCCAATGCCACAAGATAATTGGAGAATCTCTGTGTGCTCCACTGACACGTGAACCCAGTCTCTGTATTAAAACACAAATACATGTCAGCGAAAAAGTATAAACCAGCCATAAACCTCACTGCACACAAAACACACACATTACAGTGAAAAAAAAGGAGTTAGAAATGAGTTCACCAGAAGAATTTCACAGCATCCAGAAACCTACTTGGATATAAGTTCCGTAATTGACACTTTTTACAATTGGCCTCTGGGCGGTCCGGTACGGCGTGAAGGACTGAGCCAAATCATTAACATGATTAACATTCACTTGATTAACACTCCAACACACACACACTTTAAAATCAACACAGGGTATGGAAGAAAAAAAAGAATGCAGGGAGGAGGGGGTTAAAGAGTCAGTGGTTGAATGAGCGAGTGAATTAATTGGATGAATTAATTGATTAATTGGTTAAATGAGACAATGATGTAAGAATGGTTAAGAGGGTTGTGTTTTTTTTTTGGACTTACTCGAATGGTCTCGTGGGCGAAATGACCCTCGGTGATCATGAGGTTGCCAGTTTCGTCCAGTTTGATGATGGCGCCAGAGTTGGCCTGAACCTCGGCTTCAAAGGCCTGGTGTTTCTGAAGCTTTCCCTGAAATACACAATAATATTGTAGAATACATTATTATAGAATACATACATAATTAACTGTTATGTATTTTTCCACAAAAATATTTATTATTTTGTCCCACTCCTGAAAAAATATGTTATTTTGTCCTGCGCCGGCCCCTGTTTATGCATTAATATATTATTTCTCTGACAGGCAATATTTAAGTCACTCCCGACCTGCCTGTATATCGTTTATTTTCATTTTATTTGACATTGTTGCTTTTTTCATAACAGTTAAATTGTTTTTAGTATGCATGCATATATATACACACACACACACACACACATATACACACACACACACATATATATATATATATATATATATATATATATATATATATATATATACACACACACATATATAATATATACACACACACACACACACACACACACACATATATATATATATATATATATATATATAATTATAGCAGTGTCTAGATTTTCTCACTGCTTTCATTATCCTTCCGGCTTCTTGGTCCAATCCTTAATATAATGTTAAATCCATGCATTCTATGTGATGTTATATTCACTTCAATAACACAACATGATATAATGGACAAAGTCTTCTTATTATAATACTTTACTGGCAGGATAGTGTCAGTCACATGCTTTATAATAAACCTCCAGTAGGGAAGTTTCTTAAAAGACTTGTTGTAGGGCAAAGGTGGATGTGTGCTGAAGACGACACGTAATATTTAACTGCGAGACGTTCTAGACGAGACTTTTATTCTGTTATATGTCCTTCAAATGTGCTTTGAACCTGTACGCTGAAACAGGAAGTCGTATCTTCTGTATTCCCACTGCCAAATCTCAGTGTAATCAGAGGTTATAAAAATAAATGACAAAAACTAAAAATTCACACACCTGAAGGTTGCTGGGGTCCTTATAGTTCTCATCAGAAGCGATCTGCAGCTTCTCTTGGATCCATTTCTCCAGCTCGTCTGCATCGCGGCGAAAGAACTGGAAGCGGTACGAGTCCTCTAGTTTCTGCCGGCGCACGGCGGACAGCTCCTTAAAGCGCCGGTAACGGTCGAGGACCTGCTGCCGACGCTCCTGGATGTCATCGGCTGTCTCGAGAACTTTAGTGCCGCTGGTATCCATTCTCTAAAAAAAACACACACACACACACACAGGATTGGTCTCTTAATGCATTTAGAGCTGCACGATCCTCGATAAAACGTGAGATCATAATTCTCTCGTACTCATTGTTCAACAAAAATGTATTGCACTTAAGTACAAAAAAAAACCCTGGACAATCAGTTAAAAAATAAAAAAATAGTCTAAAAATAGTTGAATTTTAAAAATAGCAATGACGTGTGAATCTGAACGCAGGGAAATAAGGCTGGTTTTTACTTCGGTGTGAATCTGAACGCTACATAGCTTATGCAGGTAGCCGGTTATACTTCTGCGTCGCTCTGCAGTGACTATTCCCAAACACTATATTGGCGGTGGTGCTGCATTTGAGTTTCTTTGTTGGCGTTTTGCGTTTCTGCTGCAGCAACAATGGTGAATTCCTGCAATGACGGGGATTCACTGACAGTCTTTGTTAAATGGTGATGAGGAATCACCATTGCCACTGCCGAGCTGACCAATCACAGACCTTGCGCTCTGCATCATTGTGACACATAGTTACGTAGCCTCGACGCAGTGAAGACCTCATTTAGAAATGAGGTCATATATATACACATACACATACACACACACACACACACAAACACATGTGTGTGTGTGTATACATATATATACATATATATACATATATATATATATACATATATATATATATATATATATATATATATATATATATATATATATATATATATATATATATATATATATATATATATATATTTTGTTGCGCATATATATATATATATATCTGCATACATATATACATGTATGTACATGTATGTATGTATATGTGTGTATGGCTCGAGTGCGTAATTTTATTCCAATTAATTCGTGCAGCCCCAAACGCATTACAGTTTCCCTCTCCAAGGGTAGTGTGTGAGGTTATTACACCAATATTTGTGCGGCTCAAATGGACCAAATTTCAGATGTCCTTATAAAGCTTACTATACTAATTCATTCATTCATTCATCTTCTACCGCTTTATCCGATCATCCCTCGGGTCACGCAGAGTCTGTGCCTATCTCAGGCGTCTATGGGCATTAAGGCAGGATACACCCTGGATGGAATGCCAACCTATGGCATTCCAAAGAAATGTCTAGGAATCAGATAGTAATCTTTAGTATAGTAAGCACGGTGGCTTAGTGGTTAGCACGTTCGCCTCACAGATAGTAATCCACCAGGGTCCGGGTTCGATTCCTGTCTCGGCCATGTGTGTGTGTGTGAGAGTTTGCATGTTCTCTTCGTGCCTCAGGGGGTTTTTCTCCGGGTTCTCCGGTTTCCTCCCGGTCCAAAAAACATGCACGGTAGGTTGATTGGCACCTTGGAAAATTGTCCCTAGTGTGTATGTGTGTGTGAATGTGTGTGTGTGTGTGTGCCTGCGATGGGTTGGCATTCTATCCAGGGTGTATCCTGCTTTAATGCCCATAGACGCCTGAGATAGGCACAGGCTCCCCGTGACCCGAGGGAAGATCGGATATAGTGGTAGAAGATGAATAAATGAATGAATGAATGAATGGATCATAATGCAGAGATCTACCAAAGTTGTTCAATTGGTTAGCAAACACTTTTTACATGCGGTAAATAACGATATAATCAGACCCATGAAATCAGGTCGAAAATTCTTGTGAACTATTTTTGGTACACAAACACACAAAGGTTTGAAACCACACTGGCAAGTGAACAGCTGAGTATACCAGCAGTGTGAGCAGAAATTCCACATGCCTCTGAACAAACAGCACAAAGATACTGCTGGAGTCAGCCCCCCTGGGAATAAACCCCTCTTTTTCTCTCTCTACTTCTTTACAACACACACACACACACACACAACACAAAATACACATTTGAGAATTGAAGGAGATCTACGGCTAAGCTATATATATATATATATATATATATATATATATATATATATATATATGATATATATATATATATATATAGAGAGAGAGAGAGAGAGAGAGAGAGAGAGAGAGAGAGAGAGAGAGAGAGAGAGAGAGAGAATAGAGAGCAAAAAAGGGACACGTCTGAAGTGGGGAAATTGCACTTGGTATTCCGGATATTCCAGGGGCACGGTGGTTTAGTGGTTAGCACGTTCGCCTCACACCGCCTGGGTCCGGGTTCGATTCCCGTCTGGGCCCTGTGTGTGTGGAGTTTGCATGTTCTCCCTCGTGCCTCAGGGGGTTTTTCTCCGGGTTCTCCGGTTTCCTCCCGGTACAAAAACATACACGGTAGGGTTGGTTGGCATTCCATCCAGGGTGTATCCTGCCTTAATGCCCATAGACGCCTGAGATAGGCACAGGCTCCCTGTGACCCGAGGGAGGATCGGATAAAGCGGTAGAAGATGAATAAATGAATGAATGAATGAATGGATAATAATGCAGAGAACTACCAAAGTTGTTCAATTGGTTAGCAAACACGAGGGAAGATCGAATATAGCGGTAGAAGATGAATGAATGTATTCCGGATATTCCGCTCTTCCCCAAGAGTCAGACGGAAGAGAGAAAAAAAAACAGGATTTTGGAGAATGTCAGACCCCCCTGCAAAAAAGCTATATATAGAGGAACAGCACAGATGCCACAGCAACAAATGAACCAGAAAGAAAATCCACCAGACCACGCATTTCAGATTCCCGATCACAAAACCGTTGCATTTTTCCTTAACGGAGCTACGCCATTGTGCCAGGACTTGATCTTTAAAGTGAAGTGGCGAATATCACTGCTCCATTCGCTTAATTAAAGCGTGCACTTTGGACAGGAGACAGGAATAAGTGAAGAGAAGTCTGATAAACTGAAGGTCAGGGGCATGAGAGAGGAAAATAAATAAATAAATAAAATAAAAACTAAATAGAACATCCCGGAGACATGTCTTTAAAGAGAGGAATAAACCGCCGCTGCTTTGTCACGACACTGCTGCGCTAAATCAATACCCGTCTTTGTTACGCCGGACAACGAGCAAAAAAAGGGTTCTGGAAAGGAAACGGAATGGAGGGGGATTTGGAAACGGTTGCCAGGGCGATGAGCGTGAGACGGCCTGTGAGGCAGACAGCAGGGATTAACACACCACCACATCATAGTGACTAATGGAGGAAGTGGATAAAATCGATTGACTGGAGCTGCAAAACAACATCGAGAAACCACGCCCGTGATCACAAGCGTGTAAACATGTACGCACAAACAAACATATACCAGATTAACCAGCAACCCACACTCCACTATTATGGGAGTGTGTAGGGATTTTGGGGAGTGCGTAGGGATTTTGGGGATTTTGGGGGATGTGTGGGGGAGTGCGTAGGGATTTTGGGGAGTGCGTAGAGATTTTGGGGAGTGCGTAGGGATTTTGGGGGTCGTAGTTTTGGGGAGTGTAGGGATTTGGGGGAGTGGGGAGTGTGGGGAGGCGTAGGGATTTTGGGGAGTGCGTAGGGATTTTGGGGAGTGCGTAGGGATTTTGGGGGGGTGTTTTGGGAGTGGAGGGTAGGGATTTTGGGGGTGCGTAGGGATTTTGGGGAGTGTAGGGATTTTGGGGAGTGCGTAGGGATTTTGGGGAGTGCGTAGGGAGTAGGGATTTTGGGGAGTGGTAGAGATTTTGGGGAGTGCGTAGGGATTTTGGGGGAGTGCGTAGGGATTTTGGGGAGTGTGGATTTTGGGGGAGTGTGTAGGGATTTTGGGGATTGTAGGGATTTTGTGTGTAGGGATTTTGGGGGTTGGGATTTTGTGGGGTGTGTGTAGGGATTTGGGGGAGTGTGTAGGGATTTTGGGGGAGTGTGTAGGGATTTTGGGGGAGTGTGGGGATTTTGGGGAGGGATTTTGGAGGAGTGTGTAGGGATTTTGGGGAGTGTGTAGGGATTTTGGGGGAGTGCGTGGGGGGATGCGTAGAGATTTTGGGGAGTGTGTAGGGATTTGTTAGGGATTTTGGGGAGTTGTAGGGGGGAGGGGAGTGTGTAGGGATTTTGGGGGTGTGTGTAGGGATTTTGGGGAGTGTGTAGGGATTTTGGGGAGTGTGTAGGGATTTTGGGGAGGGCGTAGGGATTTTGGGGAGTGTGTTTTGGAGGGATTTTGGGGGAGTGTGTAGGGATTTTGGGGGAGTGTGTGTAGGGATTTTGGGGAGTGGGGGTTTTTGTTCGTAGGATTTTGGGGAGTGCGTAGGGATTTTGGGGAGTGTGTAGGGATTTTGGGGGAGTGTGTAGGGATTTTGGGGGAGTGTGTAGGGAGTTGTTGGGGGAGGTGTGTAGGGATTTTGGGGAGTGTGTAGGGATGTTGGGGGAGTGTATAGGGATTTTGGGAAGTATGTGGGAGTGGAGAGTGTAGGGATGTTGGGGAGTGTGTAGGGATGTTGGGGAGTGTGTAGGGATGTTGGGGAGTGTGTAGGGATGTTGGGGAGTGTGTAGGGATGTTGGGGGAGTGTGTAGGGATGTTGGGGAGTGTGTAGGGATGTTGGGGATGTTGGGATGTTGGGGAGTGTGGGCTGTTGGGGAGTGTGTAGGGATTTGGGGAGTGTGTAGGGATTTGGGGAGTGTGTAGGGATTGTGTAGGGATAGTGTGTAGGGATTTTGGGGGAGTGTGTAGGGATTTGGGGGAGTGTGTAGGGATTTTGGGGGGGGTAGGGATTTTGCGTAGGGATTTTGGGGGTGTGTGGGATAGGGATTTTGGGGGAGTGTGTAGGGATTTTGGGGGAGTGTGTAGGGATGTTGGGGAGTGTGTAGGGATGTTTGGGAGTGTGTAGGGATGTTGTTGGGGAGTGTGTAGGGATGTTGGGGAGCTACCCCCCCCCCCTCCTCTCCCCACTATTTGGGATTGGTGTAGCTCGGCGGGTTAAGGTACTGGCCAACTGATGGCAAGGTCGTGGGTTCGTGCCCCGCTATCGCCAAGCTGCCAATCCTTGGGTCCTTAACCCTCTGTGCGCCAGGGGAAGCCGTATCACGTCTGACCCAAGTTTCCAAAAACAAGCTAGGATATGTGAAGAATAGAATTTCCCCTCAATAAAGCATGTACGATTAAAATAAATAAATAAATGGATTACCAGATCGGTCTGGTGCTGCCGTGGAACGCTGTACAAGACTCTCATCGAGTGATGTTTACACATGGAGGGAGGCGGAGTCATTCCAGCATCCCTGAGAATTTATCCTTTATATATGTATACGTATATATGATTATATATGTGGGAATGATGGGAAGCTGCACTGCAGTGAAAAGCTCAAACTAAATCATAGTGGAGTATAAAATGCTGTTTGCCATCTTCTATATACACGGGCTCACAGCGTTATGACTGACGTCACTTCGTTGAGTCGTGTGCATCAATAGCGTTTATTGATGAACACTCTTAACAGGCACAACATGGGACAAGAGTTGGAAGCTGGTCTCAGACATTAAATGCCGGCTGAACACACAATGGCGTTCATCTTGCGACCACGAAAACAGATGCATTTCTAATAAACGGGCCGTGTTTTGCGTTTCAACCGAGCTGCAGTCGTTAAGAATCGCGGGTACTTGAGAATTAAATGCGTGTTGTTTAGATAAGACATAAAGGCAGGGATGGAGATCGGGGTCAGGAGCACAACACATATAGTATGCGGCTATACACAGATAAACGCAAAACACCACGCCCTAACACGCATAAGCCGGAATGACGTCACGGAGAGACCTGCGTGACGGGGACTCATTTTTTAACGGTCAGTGATGCCTCGTGTTGGTGTGAGTCAGCTGATCTGTCTGGGTCCTTGCAAACGATACGATCCGATCGAAAAAAAAAAACAAAACAACGAAAGAAACGGGCAAATGTGCAAAAAAAGAAAAAAAGAAAGAAAGACTCACCAACACGCGCCGGTTAAACTGGTTTCAGAGCAGTAAAGAGGTGCAACTCGAGTCGGATAATGAGCCGTGTGCACGATCGAGATAACACCCGCTCGCACACTCCTCCTACACACATCGCACTGTTCCGCCTACTCACTGCTCTCCTCCGCCAGCCCACTCCCGTTACAGCGCCACACTGCAGCTCTCGAATATTCCCCTCCCTCCCCCTCTCCCTCCCTCTCTCCCTCTCCCCTCCCCTTTCTGCAAGTCTGATAACTCGCTCACATTCCAACTCTATGATGACACAGACAAAGTCCGGACTCACGCCCTCCATCTGCTCACCAATATCCGCCGCTCCTAAACATTCCTAAACCTAAACGGCCTGGATAGCTGACCACATACATCTGCTGTATATATTTTTTTACATTACATACACAACAGCTGTATGGAGGTCTTATTTAATAGATGCTGCCTACCAGTGTACGGTGGCTTAGTGGTTAGCACGTTCGCCTCACACCGCCAGGGTCCGGGTTCGATTCCCATCTCGGCCATGTGTGTGTGTGGAGTTTGCATGTTCTCCTCGTGCCTCAGGGGGTTTTTCTCCGAGTTCTCCGGTTTCCTCCCCGGTCCAAAAACATGCACGGTAGTTTGATTGGCACCTTGGAAAATTGTATCTAGTGTATGAATGTGTGTGAATGTGTGTGTGTGTGTGTGTGTCCTGCGATGGGTTGGCATTCCATCCAGGGTGTATCCTGCCTTAATGCCCATAGACGCCTGAGATAGGCACAGACTCCCCGTGACCCGAGGGAAGATCGGATATAGCGGTAGAAGATGAATGAATGAATGTCTGCCAGTATTTCTTAGTTTTGAACATTTAAAATGACAGGTTTGTTAAAAGAATGACTTATTACAGAATTAAAAAATAATAATATACAGGTACATTAGTTTAAAAGGGAAGGTTAAAAAAAAAAAGCAGATGCTTTCAGAGTGATCGAACTTAGCATTTAGCAAATCGCCGTCATTTCTCACGCTTGTCCATTACCGCAAAGTGCAGAGGCGGAGTGGAGTTCAGTAAAAGTCAAAACGGAAGATAGAAAGCATAATGAGGTAAGTGCATGCTGCCCTCGGAATACCAAATCAAGCAGGTAACTCGGGCTCAAGTTTTCATATTTTTTTTACAAATAAGTGCAGATCCTAAAATATTACCCAACTAGTTACACTGGACATTGTTGTATTAAACTAGTCATTTAGTCTTTAGTCTCAGTCTTTCTGGCCTCTCAAAAAAAGTACCAGAGATTTCATTTTTAGGCCTAATGTACAATAAAACCCTATTTCTAAGTAGGTTGGACTTTCATGAATTTAGGGTTATTTATTAGTATTTATCATTTTCTTTTCCTCAAAATTCAAAAACCACGTAATAACAATAATGATACCAATAATAATAATAATAAACTGCTCACGGTTTCCTTTCATGTAGGCCGTTATGTAAATGAGGCTCCGACCTCAACCCTACTGGACCCCACTGGGATGAACTGGAACACCGACTACACACCAAGCCTGGACTACACACTACATCAGTCCCTGAGATCATTAACGTCCTTGTGGTTGAAGGAGTCCACATCTCATCCCCTTTGTAAAACCTGCACAACTGATGGATGAGATGCTCTCATTTAATATCAATGGGTCTCTTGAAAGAAGCATGTGCTAACTTTCACCCCCTGTCATATGATTATGATGACGTAGCAGCTGAATGGGAATTGGTATCTGAAATTTCTATAATGTTACCCGCAGATTTTATCTCCCAAATTGTAGTAATATCAGGATTGTAATCTTTTACATAGAAAAAAATAAACATAATTTAATATTAATAACAATAACGTTTTTGCCTGGATTCATATTATTAAAGTAGAGGGGTTTTGAGTTCCGCCAACCCTGTGTGCTCCAGGGGTGCCGTACCAGGGCTGACCCCAGCTTAGAAGAATAGAATAGCTTTTATTTATCACATATACATTACACCACAGTTGGTAACTGTGGTCAGAGCGCAGGGTATCAGCCATGATACGGCGCCCCTGGAGCACAGAGGGTTAAGGGTCTTGCTCAAGGACCCAAGGGCGGCAGCTTGGCGATACCGTGGCTGGAAACCGGATCTTCCGATCAGTATCTATCCCATCCCAAAAGCTGTTTCTGCCCCGGTTCCAAAAACAATTGCACTGTGCTGTAATGTATATATGAGAAATAAAGGCTATTCTATTCTAAAATCTTCATAGAACAGCTGTAGTGAAATGTATTAATTAATAATATACCCACGATAAAGCCTGTCAGGCACTTTACATCATGTGAGCCTCACCGCCCCAATCAGCCACATAAGTAGGTCTGTGTGAGACAGACGACGCGTATTCCCAAAGTGCCCTGATAATAAGCTCGTCCTCTTAAAGACGTCCTGCGTGCCCTCGCTGAGAGAGGACGAGTTTGGATATTTATACACCCCTGCCGCAGAACTGTGTCGCCGAATACGAGACAGTAGCAGCGCCAGATAATGTGACATACTTCAGCATTAGTGAATACGATGTACATTGGCTTTTTTTGCCATGGTGCTTTCTATGAGTTTGTACGAATCCGGTACGCCATAAAGGGCGACGAAAACGCAAATAAACAAATAATGCAAACCCAGATGAGTTCATTATTACAGCTAGAAATAAAAACGTATATGTAATTTATTTAGATTTAAAAAGTATATGTAATGCAGAATATTGTTTCAGGTTTCCTACTTTTTGAATTATTATTTTTTAATTAATGTATGGGTTAATTATTCAACATTCAAAGGCATATGGACGGCGCTTGGACAAGCTAATAGAGATCATTAATAACAATTTAGTTCAGTGGAAATAAATAAATAAACAAACAAACAAACACTTCCAAAACAACCCATATATTGTCTTTCGGGTGTCGTCTTACCTCCATACCATTTGAGTGAATCCCACTGGGAAATCATTCATTCATTCATCTTCTACTGCTATATCCGATCTTCCCTCGGGTCACGGGGAGCCTGTGCCTATCTCAGGCGTCTATGGGCATTAAGGCAGGATACACCCTGGGTGGAATGCCAACCCATCGCAGGGCACACACACACACATTCATACACTAGGGACACTTTTCCAAGGTGCCAATCAACCTACAGTGCATGTTTTTGGACTGGGAGGAAACCGGAGAACCCGGAGAAAAAAAAAAACCCTGAGGCACGGGGAGAACAGGAAAACTCCACACACACATGGCCGAGACGGGAATACTGGGAAATCAGCATCGGCGAAAAAAATAAAAACCCCCCCAAAAACCAACTAGTTTCTATGGAAACACATCTGTTAGCCGTGCAGGAGGAGGAAAAGGGAGGATGCAGGCCGGATAACACACGGAGGAAATGTACAACACTGCTTTATGGAGCTGTTCTGGCTTCGGGCTACAAAACGGAGTGACTTCAATGTGGTGTATTAATCATTAATCAGCCTCAGCGAGAAACGCCTGAGAATCTTACTGCATATACATGATGCACACTGTAGTGCCCATCTTAGTTTCTTTATGCCATGCCAGTTTCATGGCGGGATCTATTTGTCGAAAAATAAGAGAATCAAATTTAATGGTTTAATTTTTTCTAAAATATTTCAAACTAATTTTGGATTGATTTGATTAAAAAGCTTTCTTAAAACATGACTTTAGAAAGTTGTGGGTTGGGCTTGATTTATGATACACCACACCCACCAGGCAAATGAATATTAAGTATTAGTGAGGTCATCAGCATACGTCCCTGAATGCAGGATGAGGCAATATGTTTTTTTCCACTGTTGGTAAAATTAAGAATTCAATTACTTCTTTAAAGTATTTTACACCCACACACACACACACACACACACCCACACACACACACATATCCAAAGAAAACCTATTTTACTCGAACTAAAAGCTCCTCTGTACGTACACGACCACTGCAAAAGCGATATTATATGGATGGGAAAAACCTTTCATGCTTAAAATGTAAAGTCCTTAAAAAACAGTGCTTTACGTCATTCCGCTACTCCGGTACGATTATAATCACTGTAATAATTATTATGAGAATAGTTTCATCTTAAATAAAACTGTAGATCAACAGGGACAAGTCATTACACTGCAAAGTCATGCAGATAAAACACACATCATGCAGCACTCTACATCCCCAAACAAGCAAGTACATCTCAAACCAACAGACCTACCTCAAAAAAATGATGAAATCAAATAAAAGAGGCGCAGCTCTTGCGCACTATAGCTCACTGTGCACTGGGAGTGATTTGGGAGCTACATACGCCTCACTATGACTAGGCAAAAGCGTGAGTGTGTGCCTCTCTCCATTGCTGCGGTGCGGAGAGACGCAGGAAATGCTGCAGTGACAAACGCATGCGGGGACGCAGCCAAGTCCCGGCCCTGCCTGCTGTCTTGCCCTGCCCGGGGAGAAAACATCCATCCATCCATCCTGCTATCTAAAACCCTGCTGACTGCATAGCATTCTATACCCTTATACACACCATAACCTCAAATTATACTCCAGCACAGGTGTACGTAGCAAGCCTTGTCGGTGAATGAAGGCTTATTCGACATAATGCTAATGTAACCTAAAGTATGATGGAATAAGACTTATTTTGTCCTGAGAATGCAATTATGTGCTTCAACCACATCAACATGTCAACTTTTAAAACGCATTAATCCTTCCCTGAATGATTTCTAGGGGAAATAATGCTGGTAAGCACTTTAGCTGAACCCCTCTGTCTGCCAGGAAGCCATAAGTAAAGCATACACATGTGCAAATCCAACACTAGTATAATACACTTTACAACGATTTATACCCTCATACCGACAAACAAACCTGCCTCAAAAACTTTCCCCATCATCATGTTGATGCTCACGCACCTATTTTATATACAGCAATTAGAAAAAGAATGTACACCCTCCTTTCATGTATTCATTTCTAAAAACAAAGGCCAAAATCATTGTAACGTGAAAGAAAACACATTGTGTGGTGTTATTTGGATTCACCTGGTTTGTAAAATTTGTGTAAAATGGAAATGTGTTGGGGGGCACGGTGGTTTAGTGGTTAGCACGTTCGCCTCACACCGCCAGGGTCCGGGTTCGATTCCCGTCTCGACCATGTGTGTGTGGAGTTTTGCATGTTCTCCCCGTGCCTGAGTAGGGGGTTTTTCTCCGGTTTCCTCCCTGGTCCAAAAACATGCACTGTAGGTTGATTGGCACCTTGGAAAATTGTGTATGAATGTGTGTGTGAGAGTGAGTTTGTGTGTTCTGTGATGGGTTGGCATTCCATCCAGGGTGTATCATGCCTTAATACCCATAGACGCCCGAGATCCCCGTGTCCCGAGGGAAGATCGGATAAAGGGGTCACTTGAGAGAACTTGTTTTTATACCAAACCAAATCCCAGGTGAAGGAGGGTGTATATTCTTTTCAACACGCCGTTTTGTGCTTCTTCTTCTTCTTCTTGTCTTCTTTTTGCAACCTTTGTTCGCCCAACGCATGACCTACCTGTTCCTGGACCAGATTTTGCCTTGCAATTTATAAATGCTCTGTGTTGTTTACATGAAATAAAAGTATCTAAACAGGGCATAGCACTAACAGCTGACCAGCAGCGCAAGGTTTAACGTGACGGTTCGACCCGTCACAGAACTAATACCTGAAACCTGACCTGGTTCTCTGCAGACCTGAAAGTTACACCGCATCAGTTCGTGTGAATGTGGATTATATCCCACGATGACTTTAACTGCGTTTACAAACTAAAATCTGAATAATATTTTAGAATTTAACTCAATCTAGAGTATCTGTTGCTTTACTTTACACAAGTCAGCGATCACAAAGGCACATGCAGCACTTCTGGAAGATGAATTCATTTATACTTGTGTAAGATGTAATTAAAATGGTCTGAATG
>JACRUU010000024.1:11788527-11821027 GCA_030449085.1 Kryptopterus vitreolus
TCAGTGAGTTTTGAGTTTGTCGGCGAACAGGAACAGGAGCACTTCGTGCAGAACGCTGATGACGAGGATGAAGCCGGTGCTGGAAAGGAGGCCGAAAAGAGAACAGGGCAAACAGGACGTAGAGCAGCAGCAGCATGAGCAGTGTTCGATAGCTGGCAAAGGTGCGCAGACTGAGCCGCGGCCGCTGCGCTCGACCTCTCGCCTGACGCAGAGCCGGACTTCTCCGCCGTTGCTCGGACGCTGGAGACGTGCTCAGGTAGTGTCGACTCATCCGCCCAAAGATGTCCTGCCGTGAGCACAGCGACTCCATGCGGCCTCCAAACTGAATGTCAAATGACAAGTTACATCGGCTTTATTTATAGACCACAATTATACGTGCTGCAAAAGTGTCAATGAATCTGGATTCAATGAACAGACATACAAAAAACACAATTTAACAAAATCAGAATAAAAAAAAAAAAAAAAAAAAAAAATGCAACAACAAACTGTGAACGTGTTCAAAACTGCAGATTAGGATCTTTAGATGGAAATGAGGGCAATGAAAAACAGGAAGATGGTGCGGGTGATTATACACTCGTTATACACTCATTTAAATACTAAATATTGAAAATTTGATTGATAATTTGTAATGAAATTGGACACACAAGATTTACGCATTTCAAGCATCGGATCAATTACTGCAAAGTTGTACATTAAGAGAAAAATGAATATGTAAATAAACGAATAAAGAAAACTTTACCCGCTCATTGATGAAGGATGAGAGCCGGAACATCAGCCGAACCAAAAAGGCATTTTCATAACTCCTTATGGGCTGAAGTTCGGGATCCCCCTGGTACTGAATCTCAAAGCGTCGGAGGCCATTGATGATCTAAGACAAATTGAAATAAACCAAGCAGTTTTTTTAGCCTACAAATATACAAGACCTTTTGGAGGTTAGATGCTTTCAAATTTACCTTTGACAAAGTTAAAATCTGTCTAAATAACAAATATAGAAAATTCAGAATCCATATTTCATTGTATGCATAAGCGTAGCTACAGAATTACAATAGAAATTCTTTAACAACAGAACATTGCTTCAGCTGGCGGGACAATATGCCTTTGTTTTTTTTGGTGTAAATGTACACAAAAGTGCAAGAAATAAACTTCTATGTATGTCTTGTTTATCATTGTAGCATTTGCCCTAAAATACAGGCTCGCGCTCATGTTCCTGAGCCATTTCGTCACTTCACTGTTGAAATGCATTAAATGTCTTAATGTCCAAACTAACCCTTTTGTAACAATATAAACAACAATAGTGTGTAACAATAGAACATTAGCTGTGGCTTTTAAAAACAAGGCCACTCCAGGTAGCTGTTAAATTTGACCATTCGTACATTAGCTTATTTAGCACAAAGGTTCTTGAATTTGATACTAACTACTAGAACTACAACCATCCTATATTAAACTTCACAGACCAACGGTAGCCTCAAATATTTATCAATATTTATAATCGTAAACCGATGTGAATAATCTTCTAAATGTCAACTATTCTAAAGTTTACATTCCGAATGTTAATATTTGGGTTAAATATTTATGTTAAAAGGCATTAATAAAGTGATGTACATTCTTATGATTATATATAATTAGTAGCTAAGCGGTTAAGGGAGGTGTGTAGCCCAGTGGTTAAGGTGTTAGAAAGATCACAGATTCAAACCCCACCACCATCAAGCTGCCATTTGTGGGCCCTTGAGCAAGGCCCTTAACCCTCAATTGCTCAGTGTGTAAGTCGCTCGGGATAAGGGCGTCTGCCAAATGCTGTAAATGTAAATGTAAGATGAACTTCTGATCAAAAGTTAAGAATGAAAAAAAACTTTGGTTCAAATTCCAGCACCACCAAACCGCCACTACCAGGGCCGTGATTAAAGCCCATAACCTCCCGCTGCTCATTTGGATAAATGATTAAGTTGTTCACCAAATCCCAACAATGTAAATGAGGAAAAACTGTATACATCCTTACCTGCATTCGACCCAGATCTGTGAGCACAGGACCGTTATCACTCTGTATGCAGTCGGGCAGCTGTTTCGAATCGTTGTCATCGACTGTCGAGATCACATTCGCCATCAGCTGAGATCGCTGTTCTGCATTCAGCTACAGGGAGAAATATGACAAACTAAAATCAAAATCAAACCATTTCACAAATGTAGAAGAAATTGTAGCGCATATAGTTTCCCCCTGGAGCTTGTTGGATTCTTGTCTTCCTAAAGCATGTTTAACTAAAAAACATGCTCATTCACCATTTGACATTCAAGACACCCCTACACTATGTGAACAAAAGTATTGGGACACCTGACCCTATCTGCCAAACGGGAGAGAGAATGAGTGCGAGGTAGAAAGACCACAGTGGTGAAATTTCAAACTATTAACATTTTGTGGATGTCTTTGAAAGTGGTATAATAAATGTGTGCTCGCTTGGAACCCAAAACAATTCTAGCAGGACAATGGTCTTGTGCACAAAACGATCTCTATGAAAATATGGTTTACATGGTTTGGAAAAGGAAGATCTAAAGAGGTCTGTTATAGAGCAACACTGCACCCCAGACCTCCTCACACATCATCGGTACCTGGACTTTACTAACACCCTTGTGGCTGATGAACACAAATGTCACCAAAGCACCATGCAATCTTCCCAAAAGAGTAAACTGTCTAAATGTCAAACGCAATGCTTAAAAGCACAAACATGCTTACGAAGTCTGTAAACATCTGGCAATATAGCATATTTTTGTTAGTGTTTTTTTATTTTATTTTATTTTATTAATTAAATCACATATTAATAAAACCCTTAAAAGAATATATAGCAACCATGTATACTAATGACTAAATGTTAGATAAGTAGAACGTCAATGTCTGAAATTTACTTCACATGAATTAATGCAAAACATTTCCTATTAACAGGATACAAATGCTTAGGGTGTTGTTTGTGATAATTATTATGAGATTTTATATAATAATGAGATGCATCGCTGCATCACCTGTCCCGTACTAGACTATCATAGAACTCAGACTATGCACACTCACCCGAAATATCAGGCACAGGTAATCCAGGGCCTTGTCCAGAAATTCGTGAGTCTTTTTAAAGCACTCTCCCATGTCTTCAGCCTCTGTTCCATTAAAGGTGTAGTTAGGATCTGAGGAGCTTGTGCTGAACCATGACAAGAACGAGCTGTTCGATGTGACTTCAGAAGACTGATCCGAGATCCGCCGCGCCGTCTGTCGGGCCTGCATGATGATTTGCACCAACTTCAACACCTGCAAGTTGTCGGGATAAAGACTGTTATTTTGGGATGTGCGTAACGTTTCATTAGCTCGGGAGGTGGTAGCTTAGCGGTTAAGCCCTTGGCCTCTGGACCGGAAGATCACAGGATTCAAACCCCACCACCATCACTACCACCACCACTACCACCAAGCTGCTGCTAGTGGGCCCTTGAGCAAGACCCGAATCCTCAATTGCTCAGTTGTAAGTCTCAGTGAATCTGCCAAAATGCTGTAAATGTAATGTAATCTATACGTTATTTACCTGTACACCATAGTACTTTTTAAATCTGTGTTAAAAAGTTGATATTGTACTTTTTACTGTGAAGTGATCCTTATAGGGTTAGGGTTATATACTATATAATACATACTATATAATATAATATATATACTATATTTTGGGAGGAGCTAAAAATATATTAAATATATATACATACATACATACATATATTACATATATATTACATATATGTGTTTAATTGCTAAACATATATTAAAGATACAGTGGGAAATGAATGAGTTGATCTAAGACAAAGAGCATTAGGCTGAAGGCAATCAAGGATAGCAGACATTTTTTATAACCATTTGTTGCACGGTTGGAATTCGTCTAATACTAATATTTAAAACATAAATGTTGTGGTGCACTTCTTATTAGCAGTATTATTACACTCACCACTCCACGCAGCTCACTACCAAACATCTGCTTGTACTGGCAGTCCTGCCCTTCCAGACTGTAGACGTGACTCTTGACTTTAAAGACGGTGTCTGTCCCAGAAGGTTGTCTGGAGGACAGGAAACTGCCACCGTGAGTAGGGGAGAGGAAAACACGTGCTTGGCGGTGGAGCATGTGCTCGGGTTCGAGGAACAGTTGTTCTCCTGAATGCAAAATTGTAGCAGTAACATAATTGAAAAAAATTAACAAAAAATGTGTCAACTGGTTCATAATTAAAGGAACACTCCTTTTATTTGACCCCAGACACAAGATGTGAACTCAATTGACATTTATATTAACTTTAGATACAGAATATGTACAAGTTTTTATTAATGGGGAATGATAAAACCTTGTAAAGTGAAATGAGACAATCCTAATAAAATCCTGATGTGTACCTTTTTGAATCATATCTGGTAGATTTGGTTGTGCAAAGACTTTGGCAACCCTGAACACCATCAGTGCATTTTTCGCATTGACGAGGTCTGTGCGTAAAGCCCGATTAAGGAAACCCTGAAAGAGCTTTGTGTACATCAAAAGATTCTCCTGTACAAATGAAGTCCTGGAAAACAATAACAATTAAAAAAAAAGCACTGGTTAAACATGAGTCTTTTGATTTAACCGTCATTTCTTTATTATATAAAATTTGGCGAATTGTGTTCTCCATAATGACAGTGTTGTATCTAATACAGCACTTCTATGCCCCCTACTGGCAGGTAAACGCTACTGCTTAAACATGTGGGTCATACTGGTGTGAGAGAAAGAAAAGAAAAAATGAAAATAATTATAAATAACATTTTTAACTGAAATAGTGATGTGGAAAAACAAAATTACCACTTATCGGGTACTGATCTGTTCTGAACCTCTGCCTTCGGATTATTTTTCTCTCCTGTGTACCTCCATGGTTGGATGTAACTCAGCCATGTTTCTAACACCTGAAAAAATACAGCAAAGTGATGACAGTTATGACTGAAGTGAAAATTACATGAGGATTTATGCCATGAAACAAAACATACAAATATTCTGCTGTACCTAAAATAGTACATGTTGCTTTGTGTAGCAATGCAGCAATGATTATGGCTAATATGGGTAACAAGAAGTTAACACTCCTCAAACCCTGGTTAATCGGGGTCGTATAAACTGCAGGAACAATTCATTTGCTACATTATTTTTATAAATCCAATGTATGCAAAACATTTCTTTAAAATATGAGGTTAAACCTCCCCAAATTTCCCATAGTACTGCATGGTAAAAATGCCTACTGCTCTGAATGACGCATCGAGGGGCCAATGACCAAAACAGTGCTGCAAGAAGACGTACAGTTTCTGCTGAACAAACCTCTGCACTACCACCCTGAGGGAAGAAAAAACAGAAAGAAAAAAGATGGAAAAAAAAAGCAATAAAGGTACACATGATCCTCTAGACTGCAATCAAGAGAGCAAAGTGTGTTCAACTAAAGCTCACAACCAAGAATTTCAAACCTTTGCCTATAAACCCAAAACAATAATAAATAAATAAATAGTCCCTTCATATTAAAAGTGTATGATGTGAATGTTATGAAGCTACACTAAGCCAAATGCTTGTGCGAACAAACAGCACATTTTAGAGAAGTGGGAATTCCCTTATTTAGGCGACAAGATTGTGAATGCACTTGGTGTGTGGAAGATATATGTAAAAATTCACCTCTTGAACTCCTCCAGAGGGCTGGCGTGGGTGTGCGTGGAGGGGGAGGACGAGCCCTGCTCCTGCTTCAGACTGTTGGAGAAAGCATGCAGGTGTTTGACGAGCAGACGCACCACGAGAACATGTTCCTTTGTCGGGCTGAAGGGCTCCTAAGGTGGTACACACACACACACACAAACACACACACACACACACACACAACTACGCATCAGTTCAATATACCGTCTCATCAGATTACTTATTTGCACTACAAAATATGAACATTGTAATATTGTTTGTACATCAGAGGAAACAGCGAACACAAATGACAAATACATAAGGCGTGTCAAAACAACCATGATGTAAATTAAAATGAGCATGCTCTTTAAAGACAGAAACAAGCTACCGGAAAAAGTCTTCCATATGACACCATGGTCAAGATTTCTCACCGCACACCTACACAGCAACCGTATGCTAAGAAACCTAAACTGATTCTCATGGACTAGGAGAATGCTACCCGACACACTTCTGCCAGGACCCCTAAGCAATCTGCTCACTAAAAAGGTTTTTCCACTGCACCTCCCAAACCAAGCACCAGCCCTAAACAGGGGCAACGGACAGGATATGAGGCTCGCTATTGGCCCATTTGACCATTATTATTAAATAATATTCACCTTGGGTGGCGCTGCTAAGGTGTGGATGTTTATGAGGTTGGGAAAGGATAACATGCACACACGTGGGAGGAAGGAAGAAATAATAAAAAAATAACAAAGTGCCTTGTTTTAAGGGCTTTAAAATGTAAATATATTTATGAATATATTTATATTCAAATTATAAATCACCAGAAGATCCAACAATTCATTCAAAGTGTGTGAATGAACAAATAAGCAAATATGGACTGAGGAAAATGCGATTATATATATAACTATATTACATAATATATATTATAATTTCTTAATTGTTGCATGTATGGCGATGGGTCACATGTATTTAGAACTCACAATATTTACCCCAATTTAAATTTTAGTTTTTTTTTTGCTGTAAATAATTCATTTGAGCACTGGACTGGAATCAGTGGTTAATGCAGTGGAAAACATTCCTTTACATTTACCTCCAGGAAGCCTGAATGAAAAGGTAAAAGTACTTGGTATGTGTGGAAGGTCCCAGAGCCGGGCGGGGCCAGGGGCTGGCACAGCATGCTGGACATATTGAGACGGTACTGCAGCAACGCCAGCTGAAGGACCCATCACAAAGTGGGGAGGAGGAACACACAACGAGGAGGGGAGAGGAAGGGAAAGAAAGAAGAGAGGAAATGAGGAGGAAGGTGAAAATGACAATAGAAAGAAAAAGAAAAAAAAGGGAAAGGATGCCATCCAGGAAAGGAAATTATAAAAGTGTTGGACAAAGTTAGAACCGAAATGAGGGTGAAAAAAAAAAAAAAAAAAAAACGGAAAAGAAAGAACAGAACAAAACAATTTTGACCACAATGCAATGAAAATTGACAAGATGCAGATTTCCAGCACCATCAGCATAAAAAATAAATCCTCAAAATTTTGCTGGAAAAAAACAAAAACAAATTTTGCTTATGAGACTTATGACTTATGAGATCAATATTAATAATGTAATGTAAAGGAAATACTGCATCTTGCTTATTTTTTTAAACAGATGACAATGAAGGCAGTTGCTATGTCACATTTCCTACATAAGCATTCATCCAATGCACTGCGTCTACTGTGTATTACCTAAAGAGCTGTGGTAAACTGTGTGTATTGCCGTAGAGTGCTTTGGGCTGACTGGAGGCATGCTAATTTTGGTAAACTTTGATTTTAAATGGCAGACTTACAACATGCTATAATCAGCAGTCATAGCAGCTCTGAATCCAGAGAGACGAAAAAGCTTTACAGCCGAAAGATAAAGCAGACACCGAGGACATCATGCTAATAGGAAAAAATACATTTAAACAGATGCCGTACTCCCATAACCGCATGCCACAGAGCTCTAATGTAACTATGTAGGCTGTTGCTTGGGCCTGCCCATTTGAAAGTAATCTAACTGAGCTACAAGCAAAGCAGTGGCATAAACTTGAAGGTGAAAATCTAAAGAGCTACACACAACCACAAAGTCACCTAAATCACCTAATAATTTGCAAAAACAGGCTGACTGCGGTGGAGTAAACAGTAGGCTGCGTGTGAGGGACCCGTGCAGCGACCCGCCCCCTCACATGAAGCACGGCTGTGGGGTGGAGGCATTCAGCCGATCAGCCATGCGGTGGAGGAAGGGGGTGAAATGGAAACCCATGCTAAGTTCTTACCTTCACCTGAGGAGATTGCAACTTCTGGTACACTTCCAGGGAGTAGTGATGCAGCCACATTTCCACAAATACCTGTAGAGAATACAACCCATAAAAAGATTTCATGATGAATGCGCGCGCGTGTGTGTGTGTGTGTGTGTGTGTGTGTATATGTATATATATATATATATATATATATATATATATAAAAATAGTGTGTGTGTGTGTACATGTATGTATATTTTATTATAACACACACACACACAATTCATATTTTTGTAGTTCTAGCTGTTTTTTATATATACAATGTATAACAAAAATATGAATCAAACTTTAGCTTCAATAGATTGTGACTGTAGAATGCAAAATAAGAAACCATGTTGTTATATTTCACCGTCATTGTATGACAACGTTGCACTAAAACACGATTCACATATTGAGTGTTGGATTTTGGATTGACGTGTGACATTTTCACCTGTAGGAGGGTTTCAGATCTCCAGATCTCCTGAGCAGCAGGGTCAGCGTTGACTGAGGGCTGATGGGATATGTGTCGCTTTAGCAGGCTGCTGCTGTGGATGCCATAGCCAACGTAAGGTACACTAGGAGACCTGGGGCGAAGGGAAATCAAAGATTTAACGACACTTATTTTTAAATAGGTTTTTTTTTTAATATGAAATAAAATTATACATTTTAAATAAGAGAACACAAGCAACATTATTTTATTTTAGATTCTCATTCTGTAAACACAACTGTCATGAAAGTAAACCGCTACAGATGTCTATTTGTATTTCTGCTCATTATTTCCAGTGTGTGATTCTTGTTTAATAATAAACATTTATAAAATTAATGCAAGAAAGAAAAGATACATGAAAGGAAAAATACCGTGGAGCTGGAGAGGCAACAGAGCCCCTTGGATCAGAGAAAGGAGATGGGGGAACATTTCCCTCTGTGGGCAAGAAGTGCTTGAGGTAGGCATCAACAAGCACAAAGTAAGCGCTGTCTGAACAGTTGTTATATTGTCCGGGAGGATAACTCTGCAAATAGTTCATGTAAATATTAAAATATATTCTTTAAAAATAATATTTCTTATTTTTAATAGACACGTCTTATTTTGTCTCAGTTATTATAGCTTTTAATAAAGGAAAAAGGACTTTTTAACCAATTACTCGATTAATCGACAGAATAATCATTAAAATACTTGATTACTAAAACAATCAGTTACTTCATATAGTGAACTTCATATTGCTTCTTAGTCATTTCTTGACTTGGGATAGTTGACTTTTTCAAATAAATATTTTTAAATTGAAATAAAAGAATAAATGAACGTGTATCATCCTTATTGTGGCTTACTTCTACCGCTTTATCCGATCTTCCCTTGGGTCACGGGGAGTCTGTGCCTATCTCAGGCGTCTATGGGCATTAAGGCAGGATACACCCTGGATCTAATGCCAACCCATCACAGGGCACACACACAGTCACATTCATACACTAGGGACATTTTTTCCAAGGTGCCAATCAACCTACCGTGCATGTTTTTGGACCGGGGGGAAACCGGAGAACCCGGAGAAAAAACCCCTGAGGCACGGGGAGAACATGCAAACTCCACACACATATGGCCGAGACGAGAATCGAACCTGGATCCGGGAGGTGTGAGGCGAATGTGCTAACCACTAAGCCACCGTGCGCTATTTATAGAAGTATAATTAGATACTTCTTAAGAAGAAATAATTAAGATTAAGAAGAATAATTATATATATGTTGAGGAGGTGTGCAACCAGTTATTTGTATGAATTCTCATTTTCCCTTAAAGCATTTCCATTTGTTTTTTTACTTTCTTATTATTGTCTTATTAAAATAATGTAAGAGTCACAAGAGGCAATCTAAAACACAATTCAAAGAAGCTAAGTAAACATACCTTTGGTGCAAGAAGACTGGATGCAACATTGAACATGTAGTATTCAAAAGGGTCTGAGGAAGAAATAAAATAGGGCAGACACAATCAGCAGGTTAAAACATTTAATGTTTCAATTAAAAACATTTCATTTTTAAAGACATACTAAGAGTGATGAGGTCAGACATGGGGAACTGTAACTTTATTGTGAAACAGGGCGCAGTCAGGCAGAACCCCCTCATGAATAGAGGCCTTCACAGGACCCTGTAAACAAACAAACAAATAAATCTGCATCTCAGCCAAACATCCCCCCCAAATTCTCTAAAAAAGCATAATAAATTACTTGACTTACTGGCAAATAACTGATAGGGATCTCATATTTGTAATCCTCTGCTTGAAGCTTGTACACTAATTTCATCATGGGGCCGCTGCAGTACATGTATGCACATTATAACATGCCATGAAAAATACATACACAGAAGTATAATGATGAAAAGATGAATTCCACATGAATGTTTTTAAGAAATAAAAAAAAAACACGTTATTCCGGATGTGGCCCGGGGGTTGTAGTTTTCCCACCCCTGGTAAATGGTAAATGTATAGTGTATTTGTCAATACTTTTAGGTCATCAGATTCAAATTTCTTATGTGTAATTCTGATATATACCTTTCAAAACTATACACAAAACAGAAAAGAAATATTAGGGTAAAACTAGTGGATTTTGCAATGTTCAGACATCATGGAATAGCCGAGATCACAATAATGCAACACTACATAGGCAAACACTTGTGGATCAAACATATTCGAGTCAAAGAGATGGAGTAGAAGGATTTCTGGTGAACTGCACAGAGCATTGACCATAACCTACATTAACACCTTTGGGATAAATTGAAAGGCCAATTGTGGCTATGGCCTTCTCAGGCAAAAACCTCACTAATGCACTTGCAAAATGAAGGAACAAATCCCCATCGCCACACTCGAAGGTCCACTGGAAAATAAGGCTAAAGAAATGGAGCTTACAGAAGCAACAAAAAGATCTGGTCTGGGATAGTCAACCAAGCATATATGAGGTGTGATGGGCAGGTGTCCAAATACTTTTGCAAGTAGTGTTTGAAAGGAAGTTAATTTCATTGATTATTTGGGGGCACGGTGGTTTCGTGGTTAGCACGTTTTCCTTACACCTCCAGGGTACCGGGTTCGATTCCCGTCTCGGCCATGTGTGTGTGGAAGTTTGCATGTTCTCCCCGTGTGGCAGGGTTTTTTTTTTTCTCCGGGTTCCTTCCGGTCAAAAAAACATGCACGGTAGGTTGATTGGCACCTTGGAAAATTGTCCCTATTGTATGAATGAGTGTGTGTGTGTGCCCTGCGATGGGTTGGCATTCCATCCAGAGTGTATCCTGCCTTAATGGCCATAGACGCCTGAGATAGACACAGACTCCCCGTGACCCGAGGGAAGATCGGATAAAGCGGTAGAAGATGAATGAATGATTATTCGGGTGCATCTCTAACTAAATATCATTTAGCAATATATAAGCGAAAAAGAGAAAAACAAGCAAAACTAACCATGGATCAAGAAAATCCAGAACAATGTGGTACTCGTTCATGCGAGCATGCACAAACTGGAGGTTCCAACCCACAATGACCCCATCAAGGCTACCAAAGATACCCTCAACTAGCCATGGGAAGACCAGGTGAAGCTCCTGATTGGAAGAGAGTCAGTTTAATACACTGATTTTTTTATTTCTATTGTTTATATGAGGCACAGCCAAACATCATTGTAACAGGCTATAGTTAAAGCTGCAGCTGTGGTTTCTGACACGTGATAAAAATTTTTACATTTTGATTACTCATGAATACATGAGTAAATTTGTTTTTGTTTCATTAACATTAAATGAAACTACAATACTTTTATTTAAAAAAAGAACAACTTTAAAGTTTAGCAACCTGACAAACAGCATGGCTGCCGGTATACTGTTACTATTAAAGCAGCACACCGTGGGTTCTACTCCTTGTTGTTATAAACAAGTACATCATGAAAAACATTTATACATTTTCTTAAAACTGTCCAGTAACAGAATGTCTATGGCAGCTTGAATGCTGTTTGTCGATGCACGATTCAGATAAAATATGTAAAAGCTACAATTCAAATAGCTTCACTGCAATTACAGTGTGCTTTACCTTAGCAGGATAGTCATCTATCACTTTCACCAGCTCCTGGCATCGCTGAAGTAGTGGCTTGGTGCTCCAGTCTGCCTTTAGATTTGCCTGTTCCAAATAAAAAACCATCTTTAGAAACAAGGATATAGTGCTACACAACACCCCAACTCTCTGCATGTCATCCTTCCCCACATCCATCCTCAGCATTCTTCTACATATGTGGTAGGGAGCACCAAGTCTCCTCTGAACCTGTCCAAACCATATCAATCTCGCCTCCCTCACCTTGTCTCCAAAACATGCTACATGCACTGTCCATCTAATTAACTCATTTCTAATCCTGTCTATCCTCATCACTCCCAATGAAAATCTCAACATCTTCAATTCTGCCACCTCCAGCTCCGCCTCCTGTCTTTCAGAAACTGTCTCAAAACTGTACATCTCCTCATAAACTTGCCCGTTCACTCGTGCAGATACCCTTCTATCACATATCACTCCTGCAACTCTTCTCCACCCACCTTGACTGCACTCTTATCTTCACTTCTCTAACACACTCTTCATTACTTTGCACTGTTGACCTCAGGTACTGAGGTTGAAACTCATCCACCTTCACTACCTCTTCTCCCTGCAACCACACCAATCCACTGCCTTCCACACACACATACACACACCCCTTATTCCTACTGAATTTCATTCCCCTTCTCTCCAGCACATACCGCCACCTCTCCGGACTGTTCTCAACCTGTCTTACCACGTCTGTCAACCTGTCCATCACCACTGCAAACAAAAAAATGGCCCACAGTTGACCCTTGAAGAAATCCCACCTTAACCTTGAACTGGCCTCTCCTTCATACTGCATGCTCCACTGCTGTTACACTGTCCTCATACACGTCCTGCACCACCCTCACATACTTCTCTCCTCCACATGATTTCCTCATAAAAGCAACACAATTCCACTCTTGGCACCCGGTCATTTTCTCTACATCCACAAACACACAAAGCTACTCTTTCGGACCTTCTCTTGCTTGACATGAAACGATACTGCCACTAATTCTTCCCCATGTGTCAATGATCAACTTTATTCCCACCGACTTTCCACTCTTCATCCTCTTAATAGCAGCTTTTCTCAACACACTCTCGTCACTAATCAACACATTCCCATCGTCATCCTTTACAATTTGCAGTACATCCTTCCCAGCTCAGTCCCAACGCCGTCCAACCGCTACAAATCCTTTTCTCCTTCCTTACTGTCCAACTTCTCATACAGATCCTCATATGCCTATCTTTCACCACATCCATCGTCACCTTCTGCCTCGTCTCCTAGTTCTCCTGCCAAACATTCTTATCTCTCTGCTGACCCCAATTCTGTTCGCACTACATGAAATGGCAATATTTATTTACATTACATACACATCTTTATCCAGATGCCCAGAGTGAATTACACTTAACTCATGGGATTCGAACTCATGACCTTGCCATCAGGAGTTTTAACATCTTAAGGAATCAGCTTAACGATATCAACACGTGTTCAATTCTAGTGGGTGTCACTGTGTAATCACCCTCACATGACTGTCGCTGACAGGCTGCATGATTGCTGGGGTGGAAAAATGATGAACAGATAATAATTATTTGCAACAGGGGAGCCATTTATATAAGACACCTCTGGGACGAAGAGGACACAAACCAGAACTTTTTTTTTTAAAGTGTGTATGCTTAAAGTCCACGAAGGGTGTGCAATCGGAACAAAAACTAGTGTTTTGGTGACGTGCCGGATTTCAAGATCTCCTTACCAACAGATAGCTTGGCTGCTGAATGGCAACAGGAGCAGCCATCTCTGTTCACTCTGCAGATGAAAGGCACTCACTGCTCTCCTCCACTACAACCTGGGGAACACCGGGGATAACACGTTTTAATAGCCAGCTCAGTGTCTCACTACATTAATGTCACTCACAATATATTGCGCTATAAAATGTGCACAAAGAACGCGCTTATTTTACATGTTATTCTACCGGTCAGCAGTGTACCGACTTACAACTCTACACGCTAGTCATGCTAATTCTATCAGCTAATCATGCACGCGCACACGCACGCGCACACACACAGTTACAGTTAGCAAACTCTGCTAACCGGGAGTCTCTTACTCTCAATGTTTATCAAAATTTAATCTCTTTATAAATACGTACTCAGAAAGTCTATAAATATATATATATTTAAACTGTATTTATGTACACACCGAAAAAAACAACTAAAATCGCAAAATACCGCCTTTACCGCTACACTGTTTTTGAAGAGGGGGTGGGTTGGAACGTCACTTCCGCCGCACGCGATAAACTTCCGTTCAGCGATGTGATATTTACTAGTATTTATTAGTAATATCTCATATGTTTTCAAATACCGTGTTATAAGTTATATTTAATCTTTTATAAGGATGTAGTGGCTTTGAAAACAATTGGATTAATGAGTCAATAATATAGGATGTTTGACATTTATTTAAGGTGTTGTGGACTAGTATAATTGATTTAGTATAGTATCCAATTGTTTAGTATTAATTTCGTTGGTGTATTTTTTAAAGGTATTACATGTTGATCTTTAGAGTCTTTAAAATAGGAAAAAAATATAATTATTCTACCTAATTATGTAATTATACTACATTGCATAACAACATTTATGTTGGATTTTTTTTACATTTATTTTACATTTCACAAAACTATATTCAAAACTCTCTCTCTCTATTTTTATTTATTTATTTATCTATATATTTAACTAAATAAGTCAAACTGACTTAAGTCATGTTAATTCCATGATATTATGTCAAATAAAGGAATATAAAAGTCTCTCTCTCTCTCTCTCTCTCTCTCTCTCTCTCTCTCTCTCTCTATCTATATATATATATATATGTGTGTGTGTGTATGTGTACGTATGTGTGTATGTGTGTATGCATATGTTACTATCATATGTTACATCATATAAATATATATATATATATATATATATATATATATATATATATATATATATATATATATATATATGCATATATATAAGCTATAGGTACATTTGCATGTTATTTCATATGTCATATATATATATATATATATATATATATATATATATATATATGACATAACATATGAAGTAACATATGCAAATGTAGCTTATAGTGCAGTCTGATTGGGTGCATGTCTATCTGAAAGCTTTTCCATTTCATGACTGCATCTCCATCTTACAGGACATACACAGAGTCTGAAGAAGGCTCAGATAATAACTACAGAATGCAATCATCCAGCACACTGACTGTTTACCAGACTGCCACCAGGCAGACAATACATCAGCTTTCCATTCAGAACCAGTAGCTTGAAACCTACCTGTATCATGATCCTGAATCAACTTTGATTTATTCATTGCTCCTATTCACACTTTCACTCATGCATCTACTACCACCCACATTTTAAAACCAGCATACTAGCCACTGACAGCACATGGACAAACAATCTTCTCTAATAATGTCTTCTTTGGGCATGTTGTAATATTTCTAAGGGCATTATTACTGATTTGTCAATTTGTCAAAGGGCTCAAATGTCTACTGTGTAAAATATATAGATTACCATATGTTTATCATGTACATAACATGCCACTTAGTCCATACACAGTTTTCATTCATTACATTTATTTTTCAACATACTGTAAATACATATATTCCACCATCTACAGGTTTTCCTCCTGTTCTTTTGGTACCTTTCAAAAGTTTGGAGAGACACATGCATATTCCTTTTGTTTATATGCAACCAATGATGTGGAGTGGAGGTCATGAGTGCATACCTCAGCTACACCAAGCAGGCACTCCTTAGCTCCTGTGCAAGGCCCTTAATTTAATAGCTGCTTGGTTGTTTAACTGAGATCAGTGGCGATATGGCAAAAGTACCCACATCCTTCACTGAAGTAGAAGTGAAGGTACGCATATTTTAAAAGTCTCTGGGAAAAGTTTTAAACGTGGTAAACGCATTTACTACACTTTTCACTTAAAGTAAAGAAGTATGGCATCTGATATGTAATTAAGTAAAAAAAAACAACTGGACCTCACATCATAATAATATATTGATACCAAAAAGAATGAATAAATATATCCGGGCCGAACAACTATCATATAGAACACAAGCAGAGCAAATCTAACAGAATTAGCTTTGTAGGCTAGCCTATGCCTGTGGTGCGTGATAGCCCGTAAATAATACGCTAATAATACACTAGTTAGTTGAAAAAGCTGTGCAATGGGAAGACATTTTTTCTTTATCATGTCACCAAATAGATTAAAACTAAAGTAATGAGTCAAGAAATGTAATAAATAAAATAGGGATTACAGATATTGTACTGATACTAGGAGAAATTAGTTGAAGTACAGTAACTAAGTATTTGTACTTCATTACTTCCCATATCTGCATAAATAGTAGTTGCTATATGTATATATAAGGTTGTCTGTCAAATACCATTAATGCAACTGAGTAATTTAATGTCATTACATTTTATAGCCATCATCTTAGGCAATAACTGTATGTTTGGGTTTAGGTATGTTTATGCTATATCATTATAAGCATAAGCATGGTTTTATAAGAGAAACGAACTGTCTGGATGCCACGGGTGTCTAAAGCAGCTATTCATGCTAAGGGAGTGTTAAAAGAAAAAAGGAAAATAATATTGAACTGTTTATGGGGGTTTTGTACCAACAGCTGTACATTGTTTTTATTTGCTCAGCTAATATTCTTTTATTCTTTTCATCATTGTATATGACTTTGAATCTGCCTATAGTGTTTTTTGCTTCAACTATATTTTTCATATATATATATATATATTATATATATATATATATATATATATATATATATATATATATATATATATAGATAGTATCACACACACACACACCACACACACACACACACACACACACATACATATATATATATATATATATATATATATATATAAACAAAAGCAACACGACAGTGTCTCATACAAAAAGAGTAATAATAATAATAATAATTATACCTTAATTTAAAAATATTATTGTCGTTATTTATCTTTTGAATCTCTATGTAAAACATTTGTAATAGTCGAATCTGTGTAATACAGTGCTACACAACAACAACAACAAAGCGCGCAGGGAATTGACGTCACTTTTTTACGACAGATACTAAACTTGTTTATTCCAACCCCAAAACGTGTTTACGAGACCACGGAGATGTTTTATATGCTTTAAGAAAAAAATAATGGTGTCTTTGGCCGACTATCAGTTTTTAGAGAGTTTCAAGAGAAAGCGCCTCCGACTCATAACGAGAGACAGCACTTTCGAGGGCGTCGTTCAGCGCATCAATGTGAACAAGACCATCGTTTTAGCGGACGTGGTGGAGATGCGGAGCGGCAGCCGGTTTCTCGGAGCCAAACTGTTTTTCGGAGAAGAAATCCTAAATGTTGAGTTTGCTCCGGCGTCTGACACTGACCTCAAGAAGGATGAGGACCAGGGAAAGGTGGGCCAACTGAACCTGGCTGAAGTTCAGCCCTACAGGAGCAAGCAGATTGGTGGTGATGATGATGATGATGGTGGTGATGATGAGGAAGAGCGCTGCGTGAACTACGTGGTTGTAGACGAGTTCCACGAGAAGTTTAGTCCCGCACTGATGCACATCCGGAAGCAGCAGGTGATCGGGCTTGGATTGGATGGGGTTGGTGCATTTCAGAATGAGAGGCTCTGCTGGCTGCAGGTGGCGACCAAAAACCAGGTCTACCTCTTTGACATCTTGTTGCTCGGCGCCCGAGCGTTCCGGAACGGCCTGACCTCCATCCTGCAGAGCACGAACATCCTAAAAGTCACGCACGACTGCCGGAGGATCTCCAGGTGTCTCGCGGCGCAGTTTGGCGTCAAGCTGGCGAACGTGTTTGACACGCAGGTCGCAGACGTGATGCATTTCTATGCCGAGACAGGAGGCTTCCTGCCTAGGCGGGTCAGCGTGCTCCAGGAGGTCATCGGCGTTCATTTGAACATGCCCTCATCCGACCTGTCCTCCCTTAACATCAAAGATCAGCTCAGTAGGGAAGACAAAGAAGTCTGGTACGCCCGGCCTTGTCCTTCCCCGCTCCTAAAAGTCATGGCTTTGTCCGTGGTTCACCTGCAGCCTCTCCGCCTTGCACTTTTGGACGCCCTGATGTCGGACTACACCAGCCTGGTGGACTCCTATCTAAAGAGCGGTCAGGAAAATCCGGTGCACACAGAGGATATTGGCAAGAGCGGCCTGGAGCTCCCACCCGAGCTGCGTGAGATCGAGCTGATCAAGCACGAGAGACAGAAAAGGGCCGTGGATCGCTACTGCATCAGCGAGGATGGATTTCTGGATCGCCATAACATCAAGCCGACTTCAAAGCCAGGGATTCAGGATCAGCCCGAAATCCTGGATCGCACCCGGGACGCTGGAGAAAGGTCTCCGTCTTTTGCGGAAAATTCACACCGATGTGCAAAAGATAAGGAGGCCGCTCCTATGCTGGGTTTAGGCAGGGGGCTTGTGCTTTCCGGCCCTCCGGAACCCAACGTTAAAAGTGCATTACTCGAGACGAATTCCGCAAAGACAGAAGCGTTCACCTTCATGGGGGGTGTAGTGCAAAACCGAGTCTGCTCAGTGCCAGTCATGGGGAGGGGGCTCTTTAATAAATCACTGTAGCCCTAAAATCAAATCTCTATAAAACATGTGTGTAAATCTTGCTATTGTTCAAGCTATTGTTCTGCTTGTTCCATGTTAGAAATGATTTGGAAGTTGTACAACAATATCATTTGTTATTTGTTCCATGTGTTGTTGTTGTTGCTTTTTTTTTTTTAGATATATTTAGTTTAAAAGCAAAAAAAAAAGTCAGAGATATTTTGATGGCTATATGTTTATTATTATTGGCTATATGTGTTTAATTTGTGAAACCAAAAATGACGATCTGTCTTGTTACCCATGTTTTGTGTTGCCATATGAAACTTTAAAATGAGGGTTTTGATGGATGTCTGCAGTACCCGTGTTTTGCTCATAGGGGGCAGTGTTGCTTACAGAATAATAATAAAAAAAAAAACAACCCTCACAAGTTTAATCTGTTTAGTTAACGAGCAACTGATCAATAATTTGGGTTAAATGTAACCTGTGGCTCTGTGGGTGCATTAATAATGCAGCGGGGAATCTTGTACGGTCCCTGTTTTCATTACTGTACCTCATTACAATAAATGCTTGGTGCCGTGTTTAATCATGTGCCGTTCAGTCAGCACGGACAGGCCCAGCGGTCTGCAAACTTCAAGCCTCACACTGACTGATGTGCTTCCTTTCACTAACACGCTATGTGGCTGAAAAAGACGCTTGGTAATGAAGTGATCCCTGAGGCGTGGCCCTGTCGGAGCTCGCCGTCCATTTCCCCCTTTACACGATACGCGCATATTCGCGAAAGAGTTTCATGAAGATGCACTACAGCAGTTTAATTAAAAAAAAAAAGAAAAGAAAGACCTGAACCGAGGAGTGATTTATCCGTTTCTTTCTTTCTTTTTTCTTTTGCAAACGCTTTCATCCAAACTGCATTAAGAACTGCTCATAATATAACGCCATAGAATTCTTATTCATTTTCCGTATGAACAGCTTTGACAGGTGGGCACGCTGGAACTCACCTGCTTGGATATGTTTCCATGGTAACACCCCCCCCCCCTTCATTTGTTTTATTTAATAGGGACAGTGCTCATCAATCCATAGCCAGTTGTGTAAATGAGCCAGCGTTAGCCCAAAGACTAATTTTGAAAGGATCACACACAAACATACCACAACGTTACAATTCCATACAGTAACACTGCTAGGGATAATAAAGGTGATTATAAAACATACTCAGGATTACAAATAGAATTTGCCTGTAACCATTAATTTGTGTTTAAATATAAAAAAGGAAATTGGACTTTTCCTTAAATTCAATTGTAAAATATTCCAATAATTACTGGTTCTAACTGAGAAGACCGACCTTACAACTGTACAACACAGTCTCCTCTACTAAATGCTCTTGTTACACTGCCATTATTATACGTCTGCATTATAGACTGACTTTACATATGACCAAATGTTTCATATAATTTAAACTATTTCACCATAATGAGAATTACTAGGCATCTGATCAGATATTTTAAGCGTTTGCTTAAAAAGAGATTCAAGTGATTTGTGCTTGTTTGTGGCCAACTAGTAAAACAATATGTAATGTGAAGAAAACAAATTGCATGAAATGTTTTGCTGTTAGGGGCACGGTGGCCACGTGTGTGTGGAGTTTGCACGTTCTCCCCATGCCTCAGGGGGTTTTTCTCCTGGTTCTCCGGTTTCCTCCCCGGTCCAAAAACATGCAACGGTAGGTTGATTGGCACCTTGGAAAAAATGGTTCCTAGTGTGTAAATGTATGTGAATGTGAGTGTGTGTGTCCTGCGATGGGTTGGCATTTTATCCGGGGTGTGTCCTGCCTTAATGCCCATAGACGCCTGAGATAGGCACAGACTCCCTGTGACCCGAGGGAAGATCGGATAAAGCGGTAGAAGATGAATGAATGTTTTGCTGTTGTTAAGTATTATCTTGTATACCTAAAATAGCCATATTAAATTGCTTCGTTTTTTTTATAAAATCTAAAATGGCCTAAATATTCAAAACCAGAGCTTTTTCCCTGTGATGAAAACATCAGGGTGAGGAGTCAGGATTAAAAGAACATACACATTGTTTTACTAGTATTTAAATGTAGGCATAACTTAATAACTTAACCAACTCGGAAACGTGGCCCAAACGTGGATCATTTGCTGCTTTTTGTTTGTTTTTAGCATGCACATATAAAACCGTGCAATCAGCATCCATTTAGATACTAAGAGATGGACAGACTAGCGGCAAGTCATTAATATAAAGACTAAACAGAACGGGGACTGCCATTGATCCTTAAGGAACTCCAATATTAACACTGACTATTACCAAGACACACTCTTTATCTCCTATTTACTATTTAGTCTGCTTTCCTTTTTTTTATATAAATTGAAAAGTCTAAACATCCAACATTGGTTTGATCTTAAAGATCGGCATCACTATTGCTGATGTCGTGCCGTCTGGAAAAATACCGTGACTATTTAAAATATCCTTATTTTGTTTTTTAAAATGCAGGATCTAATTCATATACATCCTTTGCTTTTGAAGCTAAAAGAACTTAATACAATATTTTTAACTTCAGATGCCAATATTTCCTATATTCTAAAAATTTGTTTCTCATAATTAATCGGACTGCACATAACCGTTGTAGATGAAATACGTTCAGACAGAAATGTATTCGTTCGTTCATTCATTCATTCATCTTCTAGCGCTTTATCCGATCTTTCCTCGGGTCACGGGGAGTCTGTGCCTATCTCAGGCGTCTATGGGCATTAAGGCAGGATACACCCTGGATGGAATGCCAACCCATTGCAGGACACACACACTCACATTCACACACACACTCACATACTAGGGACAATTTTCCAAGGTGCCAATCAACCTACCGTGCATGTTTTTGGACCGGGAGGAAACCGGAGAACCCGGAGAAAAACCCCCTGAGGCACGGGGGAGAACATGCAAACTCCACACACACATGGCCGAGACGGGAATCGAACCCGGACCCTGGCGGTGTGAGGCGAACGCGCTAACCACCGTGTCCCTCAGACAGAAATTCTATATTAATAAAAAGTTGTTCAATATATTTGCGAACCTTTCCTGATTCAAATTCCATTTATATTACGTTTCATTTCACTTTGTCTTCAGTTCATATTCCATCCAGGCAATTTATTTCGATTTTTTTCAAATCAACTTCCCATGAACCCTTGCACCGTCTGTTTCTCTGTTTTTCTAATAAGGAACTGTGCTTTAGCCTTTCTTAAATGTATTACTACTTTATTTCTTAAGGATATAAATTATTATTACTATGTTTGGATTTTGTCCTTTTTCATTGGAAAATTCCTCTCTCTCTCCTCTCCCTGTTGCAAAGGACATCGTTGATCCAACGTAATGCCGCCGTTTGTCAAAATGTATTTTTAACCATCCTTGTAAAAGAATGTATTATTTTATTAATAGCTGTGAAAAACACTGTTCAGAAGACTTGACCAATCAATCTGATGAAGAGCCTTTTCAAAATGATTCATTTCATTTTGTTCAGAATCACTTGATTATTTTCTGCCGGAAATTGGTAATCAAAACACAAGTGTAATATTATGATTATATCATATTAAGATATAATTAGGGGGGCACGGTGGCTTCGCCTCACACCTCCAGGGTCCGGGTTCGATTCCCGTCTCTACCATGTGTGTGGGGAGTTTGCATGTTCTCTCTGTGCCTCAGGGGGTTTTTCTCCGGGTTCTCCGGTTTCCTCCAGGTCCAAAAACATGCACGGTAGTTTGATTGGCACCTTGGAAAATTGTCCCGAGTGTATGAATGTGTGTGTGTGTGTCCTGTGATGGGTTGGCATTCCATCCAGGGTGTATTCTGCATTAATGCCCATAGACGCCTGAGATAGGCACAGGCTCCCCGTGACCCGAGGGAAGATCCGATATAGCGGTAGAAGATGAATTAATGAATGAATGAAGATATGATTATATGTTTTATTGTTATTCTCCTTGGCCTATTTGTAAACATCAAATCTATGAGAGGAACTAGTCACTCTTGTCGGACCTTTCGCTAGTTGGGTAAGATTGAATTTATCTGCAATTTCTTTTATTTCTTATCTATCTGATTTATTATTGATATTAAAATCACTCGTAACTATTCAGTTTTTTTTTTCTGTTCACATTCCTTAAGAATTTTATAAAAATGTAAAAAAAAAAGTTATAAAAAGACATTTCCCGTGACAATGAGACTTCCAACCCAAGACATTTTAATTCTGCAATTATGCCGCCATTTAAAAGGACAACATTTGATTGACTCTTTAACACAAATAAACAGACCTCACCATCTACCTTTAATTCTATCCCTTTGAAACACAATATATCCTGAAAAATTTAGCTCAGCAGTTTCTGAGATACCAAGAATCTGGAGTCAGGCAATATGAGTTCCAACTGATTACTTTTTTACAACAACACTACGGATATATAAATGCCCACCTAATATTCCCTTTGGTTTGCAGCCTGGATCACATCATTTTTTTTTTTTTACCAGATTAATGGTTTTAATTATTCGCCGTTTCTTAATCGCTGGACGCAAACCCTTTTTGCATCTGTATAGATTCCCCAAGCTGTTTGTCAAAACTCCCAGAGTTAGTCGTGTCTAAATCGCTATATTCACTCACCATTTGAGACTCACCAATACCGTAGGGACCCATTGGGTGGTCAAATAACGAAGTCAAGTAACAAAGTATGAAGTACGTTCTACTTACGGAGAAATGTTGTGTACTTTACTTTAGTAATTATTTTTCAGCCGACTTTTAACTTCTACTCCTTACATTTTCAATCATCTGTCCTTTCTACTCCTTTATTATTATTATTATTATTATTATTATTTTCTACTCCTTTATTACTATTAATCCTATTTAATTTTGCCTCGTTTTCATTCTGGCTTGTTATAGTAAAAAAAAAAATCTATCCAGATTAATCGCTCCATCCGGATAGAGTGAATATGGTGAATATGTTTGTATATATATATATATAGATATATATATATATATATATATATATATATATATATATTATAAACATGTGTGTGTGTAAACACACACACATATATATATACATATATATATACGATATATATATAGATATATATATAGAATAGATATATATAATATATATATATATATATATATATATATATACAGTATCTATATATTCTGGATATGTATATAGTATGTTATACATATATATATATACACACACACACACACATGTTTATACACACACACACACACACACACACACACACACACACACACACACACACCACACATATATATGGCTTAGTGGTTAGCATGTTCACCTCACACTTCCAGGGTCCGGGTTCGATTCCCATCTCGTTCTTGTGTGTTTTGGAGTTTGTGCATATTCTCCCCGTTGTCTCAGGGGTTTTTTTCTCCGGGTTCTCTTGGTTTCCTCCCCGGTCCAAAAACATGGAAAATTGGAAAATTGTGTCCCTAGTGTATGAATGTGTGTGTGAGTGTGTGTGTGTCCTGCAATGGGTTGGCATTCCATCCAGGGTGTATCCTGCCTTAATGCCCATAGACGCCTGAGATAGACACAGACTCCCCGTGACCCGAGGGAAGATCGGATATAGCGGTAGAAGATTAGAAGATGAATGAATTAATGTATATATATATATATATATATATATATATATATATATATATATATATATATATATATATATATATATATATATATATATATACATATACCGGTACCATTCCGACACCCAATTGGTCTGTACGCGATCCATTGCACCTGCACACGACACAAATCACGTCACACTCCAGGAAGGATATAGTCAGTGTTGGGGTCATTACTAAAAAAAAAAAAAGATTTCTTAAGAGTGATTATATCTCCACTACTGGCTAATTTATCAAACGTGTACTTCCTCTTCGTCCTCTGCAAATTACGCTCAACAGTAAGGAGTTTGGTAGAGAGACGTTTCAATAAATTAGAGATTGAGAAATTTTTGTCCTTTATGGCATTTTTTTCCCTCTTACATTACTTTTATATTTTAAGTAGTTTTGAAACCAGTACTTTTACACTTTTACTTGAGTAAAAAGCTTGAGTTGATACTTCTACAGAAATCTTTTTAAACACTAGTATCTCATATTCATTCATCCATTCATCTTCTATCGCTTTATCTGATCTTCCTTCGGGTCACGGGGAGTCTGTGCCTATCTCAGGCGTCTATGGGCATTAAGGCAGGATACACCCTGGATGGAACGCCAACTTCACACACACACACACACTTCATTCACACTAGAACAATTTTCCAAGGGACAATTTTCCAAGCCAATCAACCTACCGTGCATGTTTTTGGACCGGGAGGAAACCGGAGAACCCGGAGAAAAACCCCCTGAGGCACGGGGAGAACATGCAAACTCCACACACACACATGGCCAAGACGGGAATCGAACCCGGACCCTGGTGGTGTGAGGCGAACGTGCTAACCACAAAGCCACCATGCCCCTTATCTCATATTATATTATAGAATATAGTATATTATAATATCTATACCTGAGGAATGAATGTGAATACATTTGACATCAGTATGGGTGGATAATCCATATATAATAAGACTAATAGTAATATCTTGTTTATTTCACCACGTCAAATGTATATTTATAGGTAATTTATAGGAAATTTATAGGAAATGTATAGGAAAACAATTAACATGACAGACTTGTCTTGTTTATTTAACCATGACAAACGTATGCTTGTTGTTATGGTGACGCTATTTACTGAACCGACTTAATACCAGTGCTATGTAATATTTAACTTGACCACGGACTATTACATAGCACTGGTATTAAGTCGGTAAAGTAAACATTTCATAGCGTCACCATATCAACAAACATACGTTTGTCTTGGTGAAATAAACAAGTCATGTCATGTCATGTTAATTGTTTTCCTATAACACATCAGCACACAAGAGACAGTATAATAGAATGTTCTATTTATTAATAAACAGCATCTTCGCTCTTTTTATTTATTACGCTTTTTGAATCGGTTAGATGATTGATAGTGTCTGCAAAACCCATTAGTTCCTCTTATCACTTACATTAAAGCAACTTAAAGCAGTCACTCCTCCAACAGCTTCTCTTTTTTCTCTCTTTCTTGAAGTTAATGAGGCAAAAACGCACAGGTTGTCATCCCCCCCCCCCTTCCCCAAGAAATAGCGAAATCTTTACTCTATTGTTTGTAGCAAACAAGAATCTGAGGCTGCCAAGGACACATGCACTGAAACCAGCCAGCCGAAGACAAAAAGCAGGTCGTTTTATTATCACTTCGCACTAGTTTAGTCTGATTCATTTAAATATCCGACACGGCTGAACCCTCATGTGCTTTCCCTCTATAGAAACTCATCCGTGTCATTTTTTGTTCAATGGTTTGTGTATCCGGAGATGCTTTTCTGTTCACCACACTTTATCCTGCCATCTCAAACCTGTTTTTTCCCTCTTATCAATAAGGAACCTTTATATATATATAATATATATATATATATATATATATATATATATATATATATATATATATATATATATTATATATACTCTCCAGACCTGCCACTTTCTCAAGGTTTTCCCCACCATTCTGTGCAAACTTTAGTGCGTGGGAGAATCCCAGGAGATCAACATTTGATCAAATACTTAAATCGTAATTCAGTTGCATTTGATACCAACAAATGATTAAAGTCATAGAAATTACACTTCTTCATTCCGGTATTTAAGTGAAGAGTTCGACCTCCTTCAACTTGGGTTTCCTTTTCCGCCTTGCGCCGCTGCCGTCTGAACGGCTTATGAGAAAACTGCATGAACGTGCACAGATGGTCATCATAAGGAGATCAAGGAGCATATTTTAATGATCGTTGCGATCTGAAGTGAACGGACAAGTAATAAAACCGGTGTGTTGGGCTTTTAATAAAATGTATATAAGTAGCATGTTTTTATATGAGCCTGATCTGGTGAAATGATTCAGGTTCATTCAGGTTAATATCACATTGTAACAGTATTGGGGAGTAACCAGTAACATGGTTATAGAATGTAATTACAAAATCAATGTAATGAGTTACAGTTACTGAGAATAAAATGTCTAATTAAATGACGGTTTCTTATTCATTCATTCATTCATTCATTCATCTTCTACCACTTTATCCGATCTTCCCTCGGGTCACGGGGAGCCTGTGCCTATCTTCAAACTCAGGCGTCTATGGGCATTAAGGCAGGATACACCCGGGATGGAATGCCAACCCATCCCAGGACACTCACACACAAACATTCATACACTAGGGACAATTTTCCAAGGTGCCAATCAACCTACCGTGCATGTTTTTGGACCAGGGGAAACCGGAGAACCCGGAGAAAAACCCCCTGAGGCACGGGGAGAACATGCAAACTCCACACACACATGGCCGAGACGGGAATCGAACCTGGACCCTGGCGGTGTGAGGCAAACGTGCTAACCACTAAGCCATCGTGCCCTTATGGTTACTTATGAAAATGTTAAAGATTACAAATAGGGTTACATCTGAACAAGTTCATGTAAAGTATGTGATTCGCTTAATCAGTGGTTTCTCAAATAGTGGGATGCTGCGCGTGGGGGTGGGGGGGGGGGTGGGGGGGGGGGTTTTGAGGTTGGGCAGCTAGAGATTGCATGTGACGGGGAATATTTTTTTGCCGAACTAGAATAAAGTATAATTGCACATCCACTACAGTAGGTGTCAGTGGCACTCTCAGTGTCAGAACATGCTCAGGGAGTAACATGACGAAAAAAAAACATGCATGTACCACAGCCCCCCCGCCCCCCCGTTCCCCCCTCCCGCTCTAAAGTTTAATATTGAAAAATATAACCTATTATTTTTAGAAAATGTTTTCCTTAGATTATTAACTTAAAGTGCCACCTAGTGGACCAATGAAAGTAATCAAAAAGTATTCACTTAGTGTGGGTGTGTGTGTGAGTGTGTGTGTGTGTGTCTATGATCGGATGCCACGAGAGGCCAGCGTGTCCCCCCTGTTCAGTGACCACATTTGCCCTGTGATAGACTTCATGCTCCTATGTGACCCAGGGCAGAATAAGTGGTATAGAAGACGGAGGCTGAGAGTAACCAACCCCGTCAGTGTCAAATGAACTGTCTTTCCTGTCTCTCTTCACCCGTAATGAATTTGCTATTCATTAACGTCCTTCTCCTCTCATATGATCTCTTATGAGCATGAAATGACACAACATGACTCATGTCTGAAGGAACTTTACATTTGAACCACAGTGTCATGCTGAAAGATGAATTGTTAATGTGTCTCATATGGCTCTTGTGCTCGCCTGGTTCCACCGTCTCTCAGGGTAAAAGGTAAGACCAGCTCAAGGCTCTTCTCTGTTCTGGCACCGATGTGGTGGAACGAACTTCCACTGGATGTCCGAACAACGGAGACACTGTCTGCTTTCAGACGCCGATTGAAGACCTACCTCTTCCAACAACACCCTATCCTAACATTCCTTTTTATTAAAGGCCACTGTCTATCCTCGTGTGCTTAAGTGTGTATTTACCCTTCTTGAATAACTCTTATCCTTAGAAGCGAGACCTAAAGCACTTCTTGTACGTCGCCCTGGATAAGGGCGTCTGCTAAATACCGCAAATGCAAATGTAAATATGTTTCTTTCTGCAAACACTTAAACGTCTGAGAAATTCCCCATAACTACGTTACTGAACTAAAAAAACAACAACAACAACAACAAAAAAACAAGCGTTTGTCTTTGTGCTAATCAAGAGACGGTTGTAATTTAAGCCTTCTGCCACTTTTTTTTTCTTTCTTTTTCTCACCGTTCTTCAGCTCTACTCCTGTCTGAATTGCGGAGAAAGACAAAATAAAGGCAACTGCAGCAATTCCGTTCCCATCGGCCCTGCGGCAAATTGGCCCTTTATCAAAGGCAGGCCTCATCTATCAGCACACAGACGGGTATTGAAATTGGTCTGCTGCCCACAAATCAGGCCAATGGATCGGCTCTTATCTGGAGCAAGGCCGTCATCACTCAGGTTCTGGGAGAGAGCAGGAGGACGGACACAAGGCCCTTTTTTTCCACCGGTGATTGATGCGACCTTCTCTTGACCTCTAGGAAGGCCAAAGCGTGACACTTTGCTTAGTTGTAAGGAGCAGTCACTCTTTCGTCCTGCTTTATTTCCTCATTGTAGTTCTAAAGAGATAAAAAAGAAAAGACATTTAAAGAAGAACAATAGTGTCTGAGCGGGTAAAGAAAGAGTCTTTATGGGCTTATTGTGCACCTAAATTAGCAAGTTTTATGTAATCGGAAAACATAGAGTAATGACTGCATACCGTCTACTAACGACTGGCCAAGTGACAGTTTTGTGTGTGTGTGTGTGTGTGTGTGTGTGTGTGTGTGTGTATCACCGCAGAGGTGATTATTTCCTTATTACAAAACTTTCCAAACTGCATTTTACTCGGCTTCTAAGACAATTTTTTAAAAAATTTATTAAAGAACATCTTGTACTTTTTATGTGTTTGTAGTTAGATTTTATTGTTGTTGAATGCCATTGAAACAGGTTTCTGTTATCAGTTACTTTATAGCAGTCTTTTTCCGCCCCCTCAAAGAAACGTTTGCAATGGAACCCAAAAACTGGAAGAGGTTTTTTCTTCCTCCATAAAAGTTACAGTTTTACATCTGATTGGTACAAAATGCTGACACTGGAGACTTTCTTCACGTTGGTAAGTGAACAGAAAGGTTTATCATATCAACAATGATATATTTTTGCTTTGTACATTTTGTTGTAAAAAAAAAAATGATAAAAATGTTAATTTGATAAAAAAAATGACTACAAGCAACTAAACTGAATTTCTAGTATACTGGGACACTCGCAAAGCGAGGTTCCACTCTGTATACACATAGATACATATACATATATATATCTATATATATATATATATCTATATCTAATATATATCTATATATATATATATATCCCAAGCTAGCAAAATCTGTTCGAGACATGAACTCTGCCTTTATTCTGGATGAAAGTCATGGCAGAATACCCCCAGATCGCCACAACAGCACTGACAACCCTGTTCCCATTTCTTATATATATATATATATACATATATAAGAAATGGGAACAGGGTTGTCAGTGCTGTTGTGGCGATCTGGGGGTATTCTGCCATGACTTTCATCCAGAATAAAGGCAGAGTTCATGTCTCGAACAGATTTTGCTAGCTTGGGATTAAATTTAGCGGGATGTATCACGTGTTACCGGTCAGAGCAGCCCCTATAAGAAGGAGATGGACGTAGGTAAGACATGTGACCAAGGTATGCTTTTTGACATGCGCCAAGATTGAGTCATAGACAAATGTGGAGGAGAAAACCCGGTCATTTTCCAATAATACATCGTTCAGAATCGGATAATAAAAGGAAATAATGCAAGTTATGTATTCTTTCTATGCGGTCCGGTACCGGCGTTGAGGTTGGGCAGCTCGAGATTGCATGTGACCCTGGGGAATATTTTTTTGCCGAACTAGAATAAAGTATAATTGCACATCCACTACAGTAGGTGTCAGTGGCACTCTCAGTGTCAGAACATGCTCAGGGAGTAACATGACGAAAAAAAAACATGCATGTACCACAGTTCCCCCCGCCCCCCCCCCTCCCCCTCGCTCTAAAGTTTAATATTGAAAAATATAACCTATTATTTTTAGAAAATGTTTTCCTTAGATTATTAACTTAAAGTGCCACCTAGTGGACCAATGAAAGTAATCAAAAAGTAATCACTTAGTGTGGGTGTGTGTGAGTGTGTGTGTGTGATTACACCCTATGATCGGATGCCACGAGAGGCCAGCGTGTCCCCCCTGTTCAGTGACCACATTTGCCCTGTGATAGACTTCATGCTCCTATGTGACCCAGGGCAGAATAAGTGGTATAGAAGACGGAGGCTGAGAGTAACCAACCCCATGTTCATAGAACATCTTTAATGAAACAGGGATTTAAATACACACATGTAGACTAATGACTAATTAGGTGACTTCTGAAGGCAGTGGATTGGATTTAATTTAGCAATATCCCTAAATGGGGGCACGGTGGCTTAGTGGTTAGCACGTTCGCCTCACACCTCCACGATCCGGGTTCGATTCCCGTCTCGGCCATGATGTGTGTGGAGTTTGCATGTTCTCCCCGTGCCTCAGGGGGTTCTCCGGGTTCTCCGGTTTCCTCCAAAAACATGCCACGGTAGGTTGATTGGCACCTTGGAAAATTGTCCCTAGTGTATGAATGTGTGTGTGTTTGTGTGTGAGTGTCCTGCGATGGGTTGGCATTCCATCCAGGGTGTATTCTGCCTTAATGCCCATAGACGCCTGAGATAGGCACAGACTCCCCGTGACCCGAGGGAAGATCGGATAAAGCGGTAGAAGATGAATGAATGAATACTAAATTAAAGGGGGTCTGAATATATATGCATGGTGTACTTTTCAGATTTTTATTTGATGTCTATCAAATAAAATGCATTTAAGTTTGTGGTTTTAAAGTGACAACTGTGGAAATGTTTAAGGGGTATGAAATGCACTGTACACAGATACACACAAACACACACACACACATTTCTATATTGTGGCATAAGCAACATTAATCAAAACGGCACCTTTATTTTTTAAAGTTAGTTCAATAGCTGTATAATGTGATTATCATCGATCGAATACAAAAACTTTCTTTGTTTTAAATGTCAACTATTCTGTAATATCTCCTATCTGTGCCTGAGCTGTAGTTTTGCCGGACATGCAGCACTGGTGAGCAATGAACATAACAATTGCATTAAAATGCAGATTTCTTTGATAAAGATAAACCATGCCATGATATTTTCTACCTTCAATATGAAATGAAAACATTCAAAATAAACATAAAAATAAAAAAAAGACAACAGTCTAGCTGTATATGTATGCAGACTCCTTAAACGAATGTTGCTGAGGACTTTTTGCTCCTTTTTTGTCTATCAACACACCATTTCAAGAACTGTCAATACGCTCCCACAGTTTCTTATGACAAACATTATCGATCCATTAGTCATGTTGCACCGGGGGGGGGGGGGGGGGGGGGGGGGGGGGGGGGGGGTGGGGGGGGGGGGGGGGGGGGGGGGGGAGGGGGGGGGCGGGGGGGGGGGGGGTGGGGGGGGGGGGGGGGGGGGGGGGGGGGGGGGTGGGGGGGGGGGGGGGGGGGGGGGGGGGGGGGGGGGGGGGGGGGGGGGGGGGGGGGGGGGTGGGGGGGGGGGGGGGGGGGGGGAGGGGGGGGGGGGGGGGGGGGGGGGTGGGGGGGGGGTGATGTGTGTTCTTTGGGCGATGTGCTTTTAGTTTTGCACCAAACGGAATTGAACTTTAAAGCTATTATATATATAATATATATATATATATATATATATATATATATATATATATATATAATGATTTTGGGGGGGTGATTTAGTGGAGGTTTGATCTTTTACATTAGAATGGGCGACTCTAGCTCACAGCTCAGTCATATGAAGAAATATGAAAGATTGCTCTATATATCTATATATATATATATATATATATCATATATATATATATATATATATATATATATATATATATCTATATATATATATATATATATATATATATATTGTACATATTTGAGGGGTGAGCTGTTCGTGGTGATGTCATTGTGGTGCTCTACTTGATGATGGCTTTAACAATGTTTTAATTATGGTTATGGTTACATGTTTTGGACATTTTTGTTATAGCCCTTCCAACGTAGCTCTTAGCCCGCCTGTCTGCCTGAAA
>JACRUU010000024.1:11823527-11846027 GCA_030449085.1 Kryptopterus vitreolus
ATATATATATATATATATATATATCTATATATATGTACTCGAGAAGTTCGAGAAATGCTCCTAAAGCAACCGAGAAAAAACAGTAATATATTAAAAGAATAATTTCCAGAGTGAAATAAATGTAAAAAATAATTAAACATTTTATCTTGAAAATAGATTTTGAATAAACTATATTCATAACATTTGTCACTATTAGAGTATTAAAACATGAAAAGTATTTATTATATATATATTATATATATATATATATATATATATATATATATACTATGATTATATAATTATAATCTGTTACAGTTAGTTAGAATATTAAAAATGCAAAAAAATTGATGGTACATTAATCATGAGTTCACTCATGGCAATTGTGCAATTAATCGCAATTAAATATTCGAATCTATTAACAGCCCTGTAACAGATTTTATAATTAGATACATTTCACTCAAAAGTGCTCCCTTTAATAAAATTATTTATTATTTAATACTTATTTACACTGCAAATTATTCTTTTAATATTCATTTTGTGTTAATTATTTAATTTCTTGTTAATTTCAATGTACATTTTTTTATGGTTGTTTTAATTTTTAAATATGGGACGTGGCTCCTTTAAGAGTTCTGTTCCGGTTGCTTTCTATATAAACTGGTGATACATTTAGCTTGCATATGATAATATAGTGTATAGTATATAGTATAGTATATAGTAATGCTGTATATAGGCTTCTGTATGTACATTCTGGATCATCAATCAAATTTTGGACGTTTACGAACCAGGGCGTTTCTGCTACACATAGTGGTACGTTCATATTATTGGATTATGAAGTTATTTACTGCACAATTCCCTCATGATATTGTGACATTAGGCTCATAAATGTGAGACTTTTTACCAGCTGTACCTGTCATCGTCAATGTCATCAATTTGTGAGGCCTTCTGCTCAGTCTTTTGATTACTTTGATTTTATTTTCATTCTCCAGGTAAAGATAGTGTATTGAGAAAATGATAGCAACTTCATGTTTTAGAGACTTGTCTTCCAGGACATCCATCATTTCTTGATTACTAGAAATAGCTTTCTTCGCAAAGATGTTGTGTAGGAGGGAGAAAAAAAAAACAAACAAGTGTAATAAAACAGACACAAAAAAACAACCCAACAATGATACTTTAACCATTTCAAGATGAAAAAGTAATGGTTCTAGTGAACATTCCAATGATTAGTCATGTAGATCAGCAAAGAAATATAGTGTGTGAATACTGTTATGTATTATTAAAATCAGATAAGTTTATGTACGTCTGACCATCTCAGGCATGACTTTATGACCAACTGCCTAAAATTGTGTTGGTCAAGTCAAGTCAAGTCACCTTTATTTATATAGTTCTTTAACAATAGAGATTGTGTCAACGCAGCTGTACAATAATAATAATAATAATAATAATAATAAGGGGGACGGTGGTTTAGAGGTTAGCACGTTCGCCTCACACCTCCAGGATCCGGGTTCGATTCCCATCTCGACCATGTGTGTGTGGAGTTTGCATGCTGTCCCCGTGCCTCATTTATGGAAACTGTGATTATTTGTGACTCGCCGTTGTTACGATGTTAAACTGAGGGTTAAAATTGTTTACTACATGGCATTTTTATTAGGTTAATTATTACCTGCTGTCCACTGTAAACTACAACTGATGCTGCAAAGTGTAACAGGTCTCTCACGTGCCCTTGGCCCTGACAAACGGGCCAGACTTTTAATGGCAATTTAAACAAGTGGTTTGTAATGGTGAGTGGGCGGAGCCTGTCTTCCAGCAGGCGGAGACTCGAGCTCACTGATAAGAGGAGGGATTTATAAATGGAAACGTGGAGGGGAAATCCATTTATTTTCCCTCTTTTTTTTTTTTTTTTTTTTCCTATCAGTGCCGCTGAGCCTCCATTGTAGTTATCAGCTGGACAGCCGATAGCAGCCTATCAGGAACTCTTTTAGCTCAACATTTATAGCGGAAAAAGAAGAAAGGGCAAAAAGGAGTGCGTCTCATTTTACCGCGGCAAAACAGCCGTCCACTGCTTTATTGAAGTTTGAGGGAAAAATACAAAACCTTAAGTCCACCTCGAAGTACAAATGTAATGCAAAAGACATCTGGCTTCAATCACACACACACACACACACACACACACACACACACACACACACACACACACACACACACACTGATTTTCATTAGGGATGTGAAATTAGTGTGCAGAAAGGACAAAATATTACAATGCTATGTTCCTGCGCTGATAATAAGTAATACCTTTGAGAAGGGGAAAGAAAAGTAATTACTTTGTGATAATAGGTCATTATTTTTAAGATAAAAAGTCACAATTATGACAAATGTCAAAAATGGGGGAAAATGCCATTCATGCTGCCTGAAAGAGTTTTGTGTCTTCGGCGAAGTAGAAAATGAGATCTTTCACATAAAGAAAGAGATTAAAAATAATAATAATAAAGTTAGAAAATAATGAATGTACGGGGCTCAACTAAACAATACAGGAAATGTCAGACACCTTCACCTTCAAGACACAAAAATACATGTTTGCATGTCTTAACCATGAGATGGCAAACTCCAATCAATAAATATTTTACTGACTTATTAGATCTGACAATGTTTTCTTCATTCATTCATCTTCTACCGCTTTATCCGATCTTCCCTTGGGTCACGGGGAGTCTGCGCCTATCTCAGGTGTCTATTGGTATTAAGGCAGGATACACCCTGGATGGAATGCCAACCCATCGCAGGAGACACACACACACAACATTCACACACACATTCACACACTAGGGACAATTTTCCAAGGTGCCAATCAACCTACCGTGCATGTTTTTGGACTGGGAAGGAAACCGGAGAACCCGGAGAAAAACCCCCTGAGGCACGGGGAGAACATGCAAACTCCACACACACATGGCCGAGACGGGAATCGAACCGGGACCCTGGCGGTGTGAGGCGAACGTGCTATGCCACCGTGGCTCTCAATATGGCCAAAATAACTTGACGAAAATGAGAGAGTGATCCAATCAGCATTTGATTCAATATTTGACAGACTCACACGAACCAAACTCATTCTCAAGGTAATGTTTTGAATGCAAGAGTTGTAAATGATTAAAAAGGACACAACAAAAAAATGACGAGTGCGAAAAACATCTATAGATAACTGCCAAATCTAACATTTTATGAATAACCTTGGCTCTAATTACTGTTGGCCAGTGATTTGCTTTTCAGCATCAATAATTGTGAGCAGCAGGTCAACAGTGAAAATGTCAGCCATCTGGAAACACTTCACATTGTCCACTAGAGCCATTAGGCAAGCAAGTTACAAAGGGATTTCTACTGAACAGGTCGTGAAAAAAAAGAAAAGAATTTTCACAGCACTTAGATGGAGGGATATGCATTAATCCTTTTCTAAATTGGTAGCATGCTTTTTTTTTCTCCCTTTAATACATTAACACTCCTGGGCAAAAAAATGGACCAGGTCCAAAATGGCGCCTATTAAAAGCTTTAATAGCATTAACAACAAATCACTGGGTAGAAAATTAACCAAATTTGCTTGTAATGAAATGGACTGTTGAAGGAAAATCTCAGTGGTCTAAGGTGCTGGGGTTACTGATTGAAAGATCCGGGTTCGAGCCCCAGGTATTGCCAAGCAGCCACCCTTGGGTCCTTGAGCAAGTCCCTTAACGCTCTGTGCTCCAGGGGTGACTGCTATCTGACCATAGCTACTAACAACAAGCTGGGATATGTGAAGAAAAGAATTTCATTGTGCTGTATTGAAATTCCGAAATTCTGTAGTGTATATCCCTCGGGTCAAATAAAAGCCTTTATTTGTCACATATACATTCATTCATTCATCTTCTACCGCTTTATCCGATCTTCCCTCGGGTCACGGGGAGTCTGTGCCTATCTCAGGCGTCTATGGGCATTAAGGCAGGATACACCCTGGATGGAATGCCAACCCATCGCAGGACACACGCACAAACACAATCTCACACACACATTCACACACTAGGGACAATTTTCCAAGTTGCCAATCAACCTACAGTGCATGTTTTTGGACCGGGGGGAAACCGGAGAACCAGGAGAAAAAACCCCTGAGGCACGGGGAGAACATGCAAACTCCACACACACATGGCCGAGACGGGAATCGAACCCGGACCCTGGAGGTGTGAGGTGAACGTGCTAACCACTAAGCCACTGTGCCCCCATATATGTGACAAATAAAGGCTATTCTATTCTAATCTAAAATGTTATAAATATTATGTTTATTTCTTTGTTTTGTTGATAGATAACAGGAAGCCCAATGTGAAAAAAAATCCCTAAAAACTTTTTTTCAGCAACTTATCTGGAGCCCCTTCTGTTATTCTAGAATAGAATAGTCTTTCTTTGTCACATATACATTACAGAACATTACTTTGTTTGCATATCGCAGCTTGTTTTGGAAGCTGTGGTCAGAGTGCAGGGTCAGCCATGATACAGCGCTCCCCTGGAGAACAGAGGGTTAAGGGCCTCGCTCAAGGACCCAAGGGTGGCAGCTTGCGGATACTGGGGCTTGAACCCCCGGCCTGCCGATCAGTAGTGCAGTGCCTTAAACCACTGAGCTACACCATCTCCCCAGGCAGAAGGTTAAGGGTTGCTCAGGAGTAACCTTAGCTTGGCGATACCGGGGCTTGAACCCCCATCCTTTCCCGACCCCGATCAGTAACCCAGTGCCATAAACCACTGAACTACACCCCTCCCCCATGCTGGATATCAGAATCTATTAAATTTTCTCCATGAGACTACAATTAACCAAGTCCATATTCTATGCAAGGGAAGTTGGAGCTCAGTGGTTAAGACATTGGCGTCTAGACCAGAAGTTGGCAGATTCAAATCTGCCCCAAGCTGCCTCTAATGGGGCCCTTCAGCAGGACCCTTAACCTCATTTGTAAGTCGCTCTGGATAATTTCATCTGCCAAATGTCAATGATTTGTATGAGATTAATTAAAAAAAAAAAAAAAAAAAAAAAAAAAAATAATATATATATATATATATATATATATATATATATATATGTGTGTGTGTGTGTGTGTGTGTTTTTATCTGTTAAAGGAATTACATACGGACAAAGGGTTTCCTTTAAAGCACTTAAAAAAGCTCAAATTCTTAATTCTCTACTCTGAATAAAAAGGCTCTCCATATGAAGTATTATTCCCTACATGTTATTCTTATTTAATTAACATTGTAGTAGATGCGGTTGGGTTTAATTACACTCGTGCAGAACGTGTCATTTTCCACAAATGCTTGTGCCAGGGCATTACTATTCAACATACAAACGAGACGGGTGCAGACGCTTTCTCTTTTCTGTCAGACTTTTCAGGGTCACGAGTTCTCCAAAATCTTGGATGTGGGCGTCATGGGGGGGAAAAATACATGTCTGTCTTAAGCTATTAATTTTCATGTCTTAAGAGAAAGCCCCTGTCTTTATTAAGACATCTTGGCATAAGAGAAATCTCGAGGCTCCGTGTGTACAGTTATTATATGCCCCCCCTCCCCCCAAAAAACCCCATAGTTGCTATTTGTTGTCTACATCAATCATGGGTTAATAATTTGAGGACTGGTATTGTTTACTCTTTCAGAAAACACTTGAAAAACGGCTGAATAAATGGAAAAAATTAAGAATAAAAAAAAAAAAGGTTTAAAAATAACTTTTATTTATGTACTCTTTTTTTTTGCTTGTGCTTCATTTGAAATTATTTATTTATTTTTGTATGCAAATGAATCTATTGCAAATTTTCCACTCGTGCTGGGAGATAAGTATGTTAATTAAACTGCTTGTTTATTTGGTTCCTTTTGACATTTTCGATTATTGCATACGATTCCTTTCTTTCTTCTTTTTCTCGCAAACCTTTTTTTCCCATGCTCACATATAACCATCAGATAATGACGCTCGTATTTGCATTTTCAGGCACATAATTGAATGTGGTTTGTATGTGACTTTTTTATTTATTTATTTATTTAATTTGGTAATATATCACAACACGATCACACGGGTTTATTGATGCGGCTGAGCCGGCCGAACAGTGAATAAATAAAGCGCCACTTCAGAGAGCTGTTCATTATTCATTCATTATCCCCACAGAAATGAACCTCGGCGTGAATGAAGTCAGTGAAATTTAATTGACTGTTTCACACGAGATTAAAGATCTGTTCATCATAGATGAGGAAAAAGAGCTACGGATTTCTTGTCCAAGCCGTAACGATGATTCCATTTGAGCACTTGTAATTGGGTCACGCGCAGCTGGCGACGCCGGATTCCGGCGTCTGGTCCCCGTGTTTGTGGTTCGAGTTTAAACGCTAAAACATTCAGTCTAAAAATCCACTCCAGCTGATTGGAGAGCTCTAAGTGATGAGACGGAATGATTGCTGAGTGTTGGTTATTAAGGAAGCACTAACAACTGATCGTTCGGGATTTTTATTTATTTATTTATTTATTTCCCCAATCAGGAATTGATTTGTAAAAATCCATGAAGCTTCGCAAAGACTGTGCTTCATCACGTTCACATCAATGCTGGAGAAAAACAAACTATATGGTTTATATTTGCCTATAAGCAGTGTTGGGGTGTAACTATATACTATATATGTAACGTAATTTCATTGCGAAATAAACGTAAGAGTAATAGCCTTTATTTGTCACATATACATTCATTCATTCATCTTCTACCGCTTTATCAGATCTTCCTCGGGTCACGGGGAGTCTGTGGGGCATTAAGGCAGGATGCACCCTGGATGGAATGCCAACCCATCACAGGACACACACACACAAACACACACACACACACACTCACATACTAGGGACAATTTTCCAAGGTGCCAATCAACCTACCGTGCATGTTTTTGGACCGGGAGGAAACCGGAGAACCCGGAGAAAAACCCCCTGAGGCACGGGGAGAACATGCAAACTTCACACACACATGGCCGAGACGGGAATCGAATCCCGACCCTTGTGGTGTGAGGCGAACGAGCTAAGCACTAAGCCATCATGCCCCCTGTCACATATACATTACAGTAAAATTCTTTCTTCGCATAACTTAGCTATGGCACCCCGTGGAGCACATACGGTTAAGGGCCTTGCTCAAGGACCCATGGGTGGCAGCTTGGTGATACCGGGGCTCGAACCCCCGACCTTCCAATCACTAGCCCAGTGTTTTAAACCGCTCCTCAATGTTTAGTTACTGAGAAAATATCTGTAATTAAATTGCTTATGAAAATGTTAAAGATTACAAATCGGGTTCCATTTGAACAATTTCGTGTAAAATCAGTGCTTTAGACGACGGCATGATTTTCAACTGAAACGTGATTTTGATTTGAGCGATGACGATCTGCTGCTTTTATTTAATTTTAACTAAATTTTTTTATTTTTATTAACCAATTTAACCAATTATTTTTGAGGGCTTGAAACTTATATCCTTAGAATGTTAACTTAAAGTGCCACCTAGTGGACAAATGAAAGATGGTAATAAAAAAAATGTAATCAGTTACTTGACTTTTATAAAGTAATTGAAAAGTTACACTGCTTATTACATTTTGAATAGGGTCATTTGTAATATTTTTTTGTTAACATTTGTAATTAATTATAATTTCCAAAAATAACCTTCCCAACACTGCCAATATATGTGCTTTTTGATTCCATATTTGCTGTTTTAATAACCTTTTCTCCTCTTGGAAAATGTTCACTAGATTTTGTGTTTATGTAGATTTGTGCTCCTTCAACCATAAGGGTTATAGTAAAGTCCAATACTGATGTAGGATGAGGATTGTATTTTTGCCATCCTATGATATCCTGCTTGCCAGATTCTGGACTGGTTTATGTTTTTGCTCTGCTCTTGTTGCCCTGTTTACCGTGCCAGACTTTTTGGGTTTGTTTTTGCCTTCCCCTTTTGCCCTGTTCATCTTTATTAAAACACTTATTATTAAGACTCCGTCTTCACCCTGCCTTTGGGTCCTCTAATCACCCTGCATCTCTGACAGTTATGGATTTATTGGAAGGAAGACATGTCAATAATATAATTCTACTCAACTATGGTTTCTTAAATCCTACAGAACATCATGTGTTTTCTTCCTCCTCTTTTAATCAAAAATATCATCAACAATTTCTGGACAATCATACATTGTCCTATGTTGTTACTATTTAACCAGTAAATCTGCATAACTGATGCACTGTGTGCGTAAAAGGTATGTTAGTATACATTAGGACCTTTAATAAACAGATTTCTATGAGTGTAGCTTTTATTATGCAAAATAGGGAATAACTGAGCAATCATCCGTCCAACAAATAATGTATTGAGTAACCTTACATAGATCATAAATCCTTATTTATTTTGTATTTTTAATTTCATTATTGTTAGTAAATGATTTAAAATGAAAACTGGCGCACTGAGTGTGCATATATGTGTGTATATAAAAAAATAAAAAAAAAAACAAAAAAAAAAAAAAAAAAAACAAACAAAAAAAAAAAATATATATATATATATATATATATCTATATGATTGATTGTATATGATTGTATATATATATATATATATCCCTATGTAATAAGAGAATATTAGTTGGGAGTGCATCTTTTTTTTTAGTTTCACTGTGGCAACCATTCACTGCTTCTAAATTCATTCATTCATTCATTCATTCATTCATCTTCTACAGCTTTATCCCATCTTCCCTCGGGTCACGGGAAGCCTGTGTATATCTCAGGCGTCTATGGGCATTAAGGCAGGATACACCCTGGATAGACGGCCAACCCATCGCAGGGCACACACACACACACACACACACACACACACACACACACCCGGAGAAAACCCACCTGAGGCATGGGGAGAACATGCTAAACTCCACACACAAATGGCCGAGACGGGAATCGAACCTGAACATGCTAACTACTAATCCACCGTGCCCCTGCTTCTAAATTCATACAATATATTTATTTATTTATTTTAAATGAAATTTTCCAGTAAAACAACAGTAACGGAACAGGAATCCCAACCGGCAAAATTTTGTTACGCATAAAAAATGACTGTAAATGCTTAAGAGAAAAGTCAAAAGTAAATGAAACTTATAAAGCAAATACAACCAAATCTAAAGAAATTTACCTTCTGGAAATTTCCAGAGAGAGGACCAAATCCCCCCCGAACACTTCTGATCTATGAGGTAAATCACAAGTACATTTTTCCAGTATTAAAAGTGAGCTCACCTGACTTAACCACATATTGACCGACCCTACCTGAGCAGATGCCCATAACAGTAGTATACGGTTTTTTTACCCAAGTATATAGAGAAATTCATATGTTCACATTCTTTATCCCAACAAAGACGCACTTATTAATTTATTGTGAAAATATATGTATTTCTAGGACAATAGGATATTTGCTGTTCTCTTATAAATGAGAAAGAAGCACCTCCTTTTTGAAAAGTTTGTACAGAAATAATAATTCTATTTGTATTAGTGTTAAATAAAAATGTGTACTATTTTATTACAAACATGATTACGTATCCGTATAAATGTGATTTTCAGTTTCACTATTGCCAGCGCTTATAGGCAATGAATCTGACCAATCAGAATCCAAACATATGGTGATGCTGTGATGTAATAGAATTGAAATAGAGTTAAATCTATACAAAATTCCGAATCTTAAAATGGCTTTTGGCTTTTTAATAGCAATGGAGCTGTGTTAAATATTTCATCCTTTTGTCAAAATTGCGTCGAATAAAGTTTTTGAAGGTCACCTTGTATAAACAAAGCAGCTCCGAGCCTGAGGGTTTTTTTTTATGAGTAAACAGGTTTTGGTAATGGGCTCTTAATCGGACGGGGCAATCTGGAGCGATGGCCCCAAGCCGCGCGGCTCCAGCAGCGAGCCGGAGGTGGCTGTGTGGCGGTTATTATTAGCGCTATCATTGATCAGACAGCGCGAGTGGCGCGGTGAAGTGGAATGATGGATTTCTTGGCTCCCAGCCTGGCCACGGCAGCTGTCAGGACGTCAGGACGTAAGCAGAGTGAAAGGAGGAGTAAGAGGAAGTGGAAAAATGGCGGAGACGGAGCAGGTATGAAGCCACGCGCTTTTTGAGGAACAATTTGGAATTTTCCATCAGCGTTCGCTCCTACTTGACACTTAATAGCTGCTCTCCAGGCTGTTTCAATTTCCACACGAAGTCCAGTGAGGCCTTTTGAAGTGCTTTCAGACGGCTTAAGTCAAGCCTGAGAAAGTTTTTTTTTTTTTTTTTTGGTGCCTCTCAATCTTCTGGGAGAATGAAGAAAGATTAAATTGACACAGCGAGTCTCTGGAGTTACTGTTTAGAGTTACTCTCTCAATCACTGTGTCATCCCCTATCACCTTTGAAGTCCCCCTATATTTTATAAAAATGTATTGTGACAAGTGTGTTATAACACATATTATGAAGTGTCACCCTGCTCTTTATCAAATGGCTGTTTAGGATTGAATCATTTTTCTAAACAAGCCAAAAAACACATGGAGGAATAGTCAGTGTGATTCACATGACAAGGCTAACGTCATTACGTCATTAAAATCACAAAAGCCGTTCATGTTTCAACACAAAAATGACATTTTAAACTGCTATATTCATATATTCAGCAGATAAAAGCAATATATATCTATAAATCGTTTCGATTTAACAGCTATATATGCCTTCTTCAATATTTTTGTTGAAATATTTTTGGAATGCTATTCAACATTATGGATGACATAATCATATGTTGAAATCCTTGTTGGTTGTGTTTCTAGCCATAATAGGGACAACACCCTCGTTTAGCTTCTCATATACGTATATAAACAATTCCATCAATTAAAAGCAAATGATAGATAAGTAATCTTTAATAACGCTTACCCATCTCAACAGATAACAATTGACTGGGCATCATTTACTTGAGGGTGGATAAACTTTATAATTTATTTTTTAACACAATTTATTTTTTGTAGTTGTAGCTATGTGACATCATTTGCTAAATTAGTTTAAATTTAAGGGGAACATATGAAACATTTGACAAAAAGAAATTTGTCCTGACGTTCATTGTTGTGTCATATAAGAGCCTTATATGGGAATTATAGGCAAATACAGATTATGTAACATTGGAGACGACGACTTTTTCTGTTGTCGAACAATATTTTTTTTTGTTATACACACGTCAGAGGGTTTAAGTCCAAATGTCGGAGAGTGAAAATGCAGCACTTTGCATAAAATATAACAATGTTTTCTTTTAATTTTGAATTAATTAAATTTTTTTTTTGTACAAATTCTGATTGACAATAAGTAGGGGTTCGATTCCCTTCTCGGCCATGTGTGTGTGGAGTTTGCATGTTCTCCCCGTGTCTCAGGGGTTTTTTCTCCGGGTTCTCCGGTTTCCTCCCGGTCCAAAAACATGCACGGTAGGTTGATTGGCAACTTGGAAAATTGTCCCTAGTGTATGAATGTGTGTGAATGTGTGTGTGTGTGTATATACCCTGTAATGGGTTGGCATTCCATCCAGGGTGGATCGGATATAGAAATTGAATAATTTGAGTGAAAATTTGATTTACTTGAATGACGTGGAGTCCACGAATCCTTAGGGTCCATTTGAAATAAAATCCGACATATTGCCATTTATTTCAACGTAAGAAATTATGTGGGACAATCATAAAACATTGCATATACTAAATATATTCTAAATATTGGGTAGAATTGTGAAATATTCACGTTATTTATAATTCACTGTTTTTTTATAAGTATTTCAAACGTCTCAAATCTCTGGCTTATTTAAATTTTAATTGATTTTTTTAATGAAGTCTCAACTGGTGGAACCCAATAAAAAAAACCATTATAGTACCCCCCCCCCCCACCCCCCCCCCCTGCGCCCCCCCCCAGCCGCTCCCCCGTCCACAATTTTGTGTGGTCTTAAATTCTAGTGCAAGCATTTCAGAACACTTTACAGGAGAAAATCAACAGGACGACTTTAACGGAATTATGCACCATGTTTTTCGTTGACGAATCAGATCAGTGCATTTGTGTATTTCCGAGATACGCAACATAAATGCCAGTAGCTGAGGTCATTCAACACACACATGTTTGAGATGGGAATCGAACCCGGACCCTGGCGGTGTGAGGCGAACGTGCTAACCACTAAGCCACCGTGCCCCCCTTCGTTATTTCATTATTTATTTATTTCATTATTAACCATTTGCTGATTACCTGTCCAGTCAGCTCAAGACATTGTTTTGCTCCGTTGTTTATCTTTGAGATGGTCATGTTTGCAGCACACCCGTTTGTCTTTGTCAGATCCCATGTTGTCTTCCAATTACTCGCCCCCCCCCCCTCACAACAATCTACTTCCTGTGCGAAGACATTGCCTCTTTTCGGCAGTTATCGGGGGTTAGTAGTGACAAATAGCAAGACGGAATTGGATTTAACAACAGTTCCCGGGTCCCGAGAGGACACTATTTAGTACAGAAGCAATTTGGAACGTAGCTGACAGCCTGCAATTCCTGCTAATTCCTGACCATCCGTTTCCAGCATACGGTCCTGCCAGCTGCTCTCCCGCGTACAGACGGAAACGGTTACCGGAGTGCCTGTAAAACTTTTATGACCTGGAACTCCCCATCCGCATCAGACTCAGTAGAGCGAGCAGAGTTTCATTTATATTAAACCACCTCAGCAGTTTGATGAGTTTCCAGCACTCGAGTTTAGGTCACTAAGCAGGAGAGACCCAACCATGAGGGAGCTGAGAGTTATCTTTATACAGCATGACTGCAGTGGCTCAAATTAAACAACAGCAATCGACTCCAAATCCAGCACAGGAGCATTTTGCTTTATTTAAACAGACGTTCACCTGAAAACCACATGTCTTTTTTTTTATGTATGAAATCCCGTGTTTGGCTTCTTGAGCTGGAATTATGCAGCTTGTTATCAAATTGCAAAATGTATCATTGAAATGCAGCGTGTAATACTTTTCCAACCTTTTCCCAACACCTTTTAAAAATACATTTGTCGAATGGGTGAAAAGTCGCAAACGCTGCTTTACTTACAGCTTCTTTCTGAAGTGAGTCTGAGGGCAAAGGACCCAGAAGCAGGGAAGAAAAAAAAAAACATCATGGATATATCAGGTGCATTTTAGAATATTTTTAGCCGAATGCAAACCTCTTTGCTGTTTGCGCATTTCTTCACATTTCTTTTGCACAACTATTAAAGGAAGCTAACTGGTATTTTACCATTTTTAGCCTTTTGTAATGTGTTACTGTTTGTATTCCATTTATTAATATTATATAAGTAGACAAATAGGTCGTTCATGGATCAAGAAAACAAAACAAAACAACAGAATTCCGATATAACTAATATAACGAACTAATTCTGATTTAGACACTTCAGATCGACTTTCACATAAAGTAATTTAGACATATAAAAAAGATATACAGGTGCATCTCGATAAATTAAAATGTCATGGAAATGTTTGTTTATTTAAGCAATTCAACTTAGATTGCGGGGGGGGGGGGGGGGGGGGGGGCACGGTGGTTTAGTGGTTAGCATGGTCGCCTCACACCGCCAGGGTCACGGTTCGATTCCCGTCTCGGCTATGTGTGTGTGGAGTTTGTGCATGTTCTCCCCGTGCCTCAGGGGTTTTTTCTCCGGGTTCTCCGGTTTCCTTCAGGTCCAAAAACATGCACGGTAGGTTGATTGGCACCTTGGAAAATTGTCCCTAGTGTATGAATGTGTGTGAATGTGAGTGTGTGTGTGTGCCCTGTGATGGGTTGGCATTCCATCCCGAGTGTATCCTGCCTTAATGCCCATAGGCGCCTGAGATAGGCACAGACTCCCCGTGACCCGAGGGAAGATCGGACAATTTTGCCGGCGGAGGCGGGAATCGAACTACGACCCTGAAGGTGTGAGCCGAACGTGTTAACCACTAAGCCATCGTGCCTCTCCATTCCATATTACCCATATTCCGAATGGATTTTTTTCTGGGATGGTTGTGTGTCTTTTTCTTCCACACGTTTTACTTCTACTCAAATTTCTGTTAGATACAGCACATTGTAAACAGCCAGCTTCTGTACAAACTGTCAGATAAGAAGTCTTCACCATGATTGTGTCGATTAATGAATCAAACTGAGAGAGCATTTCGAAGGCTTAGGACACCTTTGAAGGTGTTATGAGGTGATTAGCATGTCGTATTCTTATTTGTTGTTGTTGTTGTTGTTTTTTTAAATTAAACATGAGCCCAAATTATTAGCTCAAAAGATCAGAAGACTTTGCAGCGGATTTATTTAATACACAACAAGTTTCACCATTTGAATTATTGCTCATAACTCAAATTGTGGAAATAAATGAACTTTTCCATGTCATTGGCATTTATTGAGATGCCCCTGTATACATAGACCTTCATATTCAGAGCGACTGATGATTATCTCATTTATACAACTGAGCGGTTGCGGGTTAAGAGGCCTTGCACAAGGGTCCATCCGTATTAACTTTGCAGGACTGGGATTTGAACTCACAAATTTGCAATCAGTCTAACAGCTCAATCACTTAGCTACCGATTCCCCCCCCCCCAACCCATCTCCTTCCCCACACACTTTCAGACAGAGCTTAAGACTGACAGGAAGATGAACTGACATACTGATTGAAAAGACTTAATGACCGTCAGACACAGAGGTGTACGTTCATACAGACCCACTTTCAGGCAGACAAGCAGGCGGTCGTTTTCAAAGACTTTCAAAAAGATAAACATAGACTTTTGGACAAATGGACAGGTAGACGGATGAATAGACTTTCAAGACAGACGACTAGACATGTTGCTTTCATGCAGAATTTTTGAAAGCAGACACTGACAAGGAGATTCTCACATTCACATAATAATAATAATAATCATATCTCTCTTTTAGCACGACAAACATTCAGACGTACCTTCAGACTATACATTCTCACTCGGATCTGATGGCATTTACAGCATTTGGCACATGCCCTTATCCAGAACGACTTACAACTGATAGTTGAGGGCCTTGCTCAAGGGTCCACTAGCGGCAGCTTGGTGGGATTTGAACCTGTGATCTTCCGCGCCAGAGGACAATGCCTAAACCGCTCAGCTATCACCTCCCATGACACCACCAGGATGTCCCGAGCTCTCGGCACTCACTTCCGGTTTTGTGTTTTTATTATTATTTTTTTAAATGATACTTTATTGATCCTATTGGAATCTATTGATTCTTTTTTCTCTTCACATATCCCAGTAGGTTTGGAAGCTGGGGTCAGAGTGCAGGGTCAGCTATTCTTACAGTGCCTCTGGATCACAGAGGGTCAAGGGTCTCGCTCAAGCTTGGCTATACCGGTGCTCAAACCGCCAACCTTCCCATCAGTAACCCAGTGCCTTAAACCCCTGAGCTACCCCCTGAGCTACTTGTTGTTTAAGGACATCTATGACACTCTTGTCACCCTGTCTGATGTGTTTTTCCTGTTCCCTGTATCGGATCCCTTCCCTGCATCTTGGACGACCTGGTTTAATCTCTTGTTTCTTTCGGCTTTTTGTCTTTGCCTTTCTTTTGTTTGGCTGTTGCCTGACATTGGACTGCTTTGGTTGATGTTTTTAGTTTCTCCCTGCGTGACCTATTTATCTGTTCTCTGACCCTGGACTGTGCTTTGGTTAATGTTTTGTCGTAGCCCTTCTGTTCTATCTTCTATCTGACTTATTATTGAAACCAGTTGTCATCCTGCCGGTCATTAGGATCCACTGCCGTCACTTTTTGGTGTCATATTTTGTACAGGATTCGGTTTAGAATTAGGATTAGTGAGAACTGGCTCAGGTTAGTTGGGAGTGAAAACACGTTGCTGAACACTTTGATATCAGACAGCGGGTGAATTTTTAAAATCGAAAATCACTTGGAGAGCTGGATAAATATGACCCAGGAGTGAGTTTGCCCGATAATACGATAATACCTAATAAATAAACCTAATACGATGCCACAGGGAGAGTTCTATAGTTTACAGGAATCCCTGCCTGCTGAAAAATGATACCAAAGTGTTAGTCTTGGGGAATCCCTGCATAATGGGGAAAAATATGCCAGAGAGGGACCGAGTGCATCAAAAAGTGATGCCAATACATCCTGACAAACTCGTCCATATGTGTGTGTGTTCCTTCAGACAGCTGGACATATCGATATTCAGACAGACAGACAGACAGACAGACAGACAGACAGACAGACAGATCAGTACAGAGAATTGTTTCCTTTCTCTCATATAAAATGGTTCTCAATATCCTGTTCTTCATTGTAAAGACTCAGGAAGCCTATTTTTCTTAAAGAACACAAATGCACTAGAAGAGACACCAAAGTGCACACATGCACACACACACACACACACACACACACACTTAAATGTCCCTTAATTAATAGAAAAAAAAATGCTGATTATATTTACACACCCGTCCAAAACAAGTTTATTCTTTCTCCCTGGAGCCTCCTCGAAGGGATTTATTAGAACATAAAAGAGTGTGAAGTTAATTGTCACACTGAAGCTTGTGTTAATGTGTTAGTTAACATTGACTTCAACTGACCTCTGCTTGTGATGATCTGGATGTGGATAGGCACCAGTGATCATTCATTCATCCATTCATCTTCTACTCCTATATCCGATCTTCCCTCGGGTCACGGGGAGTCTGTGCCTATCTCAGGCGTCTATGGGCATTAAGGCAGGATACACACTGGATGGAATGCCAACCCATTGCAGGGCACACACACACACACACACACACACATTCATACACTAGGGACAATTTTCCAAGGTGCCAATCAACCTACCGTGCATGTTTTTGGACCGGGAGGAAACCGGAGAACCCGGAGAAAAACCCCCTGAGGCACAGGGAGAACATGCAAACTCCACACACACATGGCCAAGACGGGAATCGAACCCGGACCCCGGCGGTGTGAGGCAAACGTGCTAACCACTAAGCCAGCACCGGTGATCGTGGTTTCATATTAAAAGCATTGCATGAACTGATGTCATTTCTGATTTCATCCGGACTTTGAAACAGTTACACAACATCGTAGTGATGTCATAAACAGAATACGTAATCAAATGTATCACATATTTCTTCTAATGCAGATAATAAGTTAAGGACTTCCGGTCACCTTTGCCAAGTGTAAAAATAGCTTGTGAAGTAAAATATAGTATAATTTGTCAGTTAGCTCTGTTAATTGTATAACAATAAATGTTGCTATTAATGCAATCCCACAATGTTTTAATGCAGTTTGCAATGCCGAAATGGATGCATTTACCCTTCCAGTACATCTCGCCTACATTAGCCTACATCATTGTCATTACAGGGGAAAGTAATATTGATCTAATCAGATTTATTTTCTAATATGCCACTAGAAAATACACTGCGAAAGTATTGGAACACCCGATTTAACTGTTGGTGCTTCTGGCGGTGCGGGACGGTGTCAAATCCGGCTGGAAAATGACATCAACATCTTTACAAAAGCCAGTCTGCGGAAAGAAGCAGAAAGTGCTGTAATATTGCTTGGTAAACGGGTACAGTGATTTTAGTTTTCAGAAAACACAGCAGATGACTTCAAATCATCACAGACTGTGGAAACTTAACGCTGGACTTCAAGCAACTTGAACTATAAACTTCTCCACCCTTTCTCTAGACTCATCTGAGCAAAGTTGCTCTCATCTTAAAAGAGGACTTTGGAGCACTGGGCACTGGGTAAGAGAAGGTAAAGACAAGAAATTGTGTCACCAACATTGATTTAATCCTATTTATTTTCTAATATAAATAATCGAAATATAAAATACACTGCATTGCTAAAAGTATTGGAACACCCGACTTTTGCAGCCTTATGTCACCAAGCTGTCGGCGAAAATTCAAGACACTGGGAATTTCAAGGGGAGGTGGTGACTTATTGGTTAAGGTGTTGGCCTCCGGACCAGAAGATCACAGGTTCAAACCCCCGCAACCACCAAGCTACCACTAGTGGGCCCTTGAGCAAGGCCCTTAACCCTCAATTGCTCAGTTGTAAGTCGCTCTGGATAAGGGCGTCTGCCAAATGCCATAAATGTAAATGTAATGTAAATGTAAGGCACACAGTTATACATGATGTGGTTACATTTGCTCTACAATGTTGTGGAGTAACTCGTTACGCAATTTAATTACATAATAAATTTAGTACCGTAATTCGTGTTTAGTACAGTAAACGAACAGTAATTCATTACAGTTCCTGAGAAAAAAATGTGTAATTAAATGACTTGTTATTTTTGACTTGTTAACGATTACAAATCGGGTTCCATCCAAACGTTCATCTTCATTCATCTTCTACCGCTTTATCCGATCTTCCCTCGGGTCACGGGGAGTCTGTGCCTATCTCAGGCGTCTATGGGCATTAAGGCAGGATACACCCTGGATGGAATGCCAACCCATCACAGGGCACACACACACACACACACACACACACACACACACACATTCATACACTAGGGACAATTTTCCAAGGTGGCCAATCAACCTACCGTGCATGTTTTTGGACCGGGAGGAAACCGGAGAAACCCCTCCTGAGGCACGGTGAGAACATGCAAACTCCACACACACATGGCCGAGACGGGAATCGAACCCGGACCCCGGCGGTGTGAGGCGAACGTGCTAACCACTAAGCCACCGTGCCTCCTTCCGTCCGAACAATTTCATGTTAAAATCAACAATTTTTGATTTTCAACTGAAACGTGATTTTGATTTGCATGACGACAATCCGCTGCAGTTTCATATTGAAAAATAGAACCGGGTTTGAAACTGCTTATTCTTAGAATGTTAACTCAAAGCGCCCCCTAGTGGACAAATGAAAGTCATCAAACGTAATCAGCTGCTTTACTTTTATAAAGCCATTAAAAAGTTGCGCTATTTAGTACATTTTGAATAGGGTCATTTGTAATCTATTACATTTCCCAAGTGACCTTCCCAACACTGCTTATACATAGGGTTTTTCCGTTTTCTTGAACTAGGATGGCCAAACCTGTCCCAGCATGACAATGCCCCTGTGGCCAAAGAATTGCTAAGATGAAATGGAAGATCTGGAATCGAGCTCTGACCTTCACCCTATTGGACACCATTTGAGTGAATTGGAACACTGACTGCACCGCAGGCCTCCTCACAGTAGATCAGTACCTGATATTCCTAACACCTTCGTGGCTGAATGAACACAAATCTCCACAAGCACACTTCAAAATCCAACAGAGCGGAACATCCCAGAATCTGTGAGGATATTATAGCTGCAAATAAGGATTAAATGTGGAAAAAAACCCCACATAAATCTTATAGTCAGGTGTCCAGAAATGTTTGACAGTCTAATTTATGTTCCTCTTAACTGAATTCATTCATTCATTCATCTTCTACCGCTTTATCCGATCTTCCCTCGGATCACGGGGAGTCTGTGTCTATCTCAGGCGTCTATGGGCATTAAGACAGGATACACCCTGGATGGAATGCCAACCCATCGCAGGGCACACACACACACTCACAATCACACACATTCGTAAACTAGGGACAATTTTCCAAGGTGCCAATCAACCTACCGTGCATGTTTTTGGACTGGGAGGAAACCGGAGAACCCGGAGAAAAACCCCCTGAGGCACGGGGAGAACATGCAAACTCCACACACACATGGCACAAGCCACCGGGCCTCTCTCTTAACTGAACTATATTTCGTAAATAAAACAAAACACCCTAAAACACTTGTCATTCTCAAAGTATTGACAATTAAATGTCACGAAAAAACAAACAAAACAAGTTTCGCTTGTATTCTAAAGACTCTTTTGTACGATTGGATGTAGCTTATTTCTGATGACATCCGTGATCATCTACGACACATTTTCCTCCGTTTAAGCCTTTCCTTTAATTCTATATGACAATATTTATTCATTGAATACGTATTCATGGCATCAATAAATACACTTTCAACGGCACTTGAAAAGATCTAATTTGCATTCATAACCAACAGATTCGTTGTGTGACACAGAGGACTTCATTATCGATCTATAACTCATCCAGCAACAATAACATGGGTTGTATATTATTTGGCGTTTTTAAAAAAACATCTATGATTTACGTTAAAGACATGACGTGATGATCGATGACTGAAAGAAAATATAGGCTTCACACGAAAACTAGATTTATTTTTCCCATTAATTAGACAGTTATAGAAGGACAATGAGGTGTCTGGTTCCTCCTAAGGTTTTATTCATGATGTCTGAGGACCCACTTCATCGGTCAGGTCTGTAACTTTATAAGGACAACTGAATTCATTTAAAATTCGGAATCCATGCAGTTTGTTAATGCTGCTTTGTGAAAATGTGCCTTGTTAAAACTGCTGCACAGATAAAATCCAATGCTGTACAATCACAGTAAAACGCTGGTAAATGTCAGATTTTATAACTGACTGCTTTCAGCATCAAATCGCTTGAATCCTTTTTGTTTATTTATTTATTTATTTATTTAAATAAACATCAGCATCAACTTCTCCAAAAACCCTAGAACAGAATACACCTATTTTATACATATCTCAGCATAAACATTCATCTTCTACCGCTATATCCGATCTTCCCTCGGGTCACGGGGAGTCTGTGCCTATCTCAGGCGTCTATGGGCATTAATGCAGGATACACCCTGGATGGAATGCCAACCCATCGCAGGACACACACACACACACACACATTCATACACTAGGGACAATTTTCCAAGGTGCCAATCAACCTACCGTGCATGTTTTTGGACCGGGAGGAAACTGGAGAACCCGGAGAAAAACCCCCTGAGGCACGGGGAGAACATGCACAAACTCCACACACACATAGCCGAGACGGGAATCGAACCCGGACCCTGAAGGTGTGAGGCGAACATGCTAATCACTAAGCCAGCGTGCCCCTTTTCAGCATAAACAATGATATGGATATTTGCAATGTTGGGAAGGTTACTTTGGAAATGTTACAGATTACAAATGACCCTATTCAAAATGTAATAAGTAGTTTAACTTTTCAATTACTTAATAATAAATGAACTAATTACTTTTTGATTACTTTCATTTGTGTAACTGCAATTGGAATGTTGACGGTGGTGTAATTTCTTCCAGTGTGTGTGTGTGTGTGTGTGTGTGGTTGGGGGTTTTTGTGATGCATGCTTCGCCGTATTTTTTTCGTCCTGTTACTCCCTGCGCATACTCCGAGACTGAGAGCGACACTGCCACCTACTGTAGTGGATGTGCAACACGCCCCCCCCCACACTCCTCCCATCGTCGCGCCACGCCCCCACTATTTGAGATGCACTGCAATAGTCTAAAGCACTGATTTTACACGAAATTATTCAGACGCAACCCTATTTGTAATCTTTAACATTTTCACAAGTCTTTAATTTAGCATTTATTTCTCCGTAACTGTAACGAATTACTGTTACATTTATTTTGGAAGTAAATCACGTAACACCGTTCCTCCCCAAAACTGTATATATACTGCTTTTAAAGATGCTTAATAAAACTGCAATGCAATGCCACATCAAATCCAGCAGTGCATCATTCAGGGAATATATGTGTTATGCATCCATTCATGCATCTACTGCTGTTGCTATTTTCCTCTCTCTTTAATTATAAGAATGATTTGAACTGAAAAATGAATACAACATGTAAAATGATGTCAGGTGAACTACAGCAGGAAGAGTAACGCGTTTGTAACTCATCAGACCATCAATTAGACCCTCCCAGTTTCGCCTGAAGTCCCAATGACTGGAAATGGACTTTTTCCGGCTAAACCAGGGTAACCTTTGCTAATCAGGTCGGACTCCATTCACTACGCGCTCTCAGTCTCAGCAAGGCTTGAATGATGGCATTTTCTCCGTGAATTTGATTAGCCAGGCATGAGTTTTATGGCCGTCTGTAAAACATTCAGCGGCTTAATGTGCAATAGACTCGCTCCTTTATGTTCTGCAGCAGTTCTCCTCTCATTATAAACATGCAAGCCGTGCAGTTCGCCGCACGCACCGGGTTCCCTGCGGTTCCTTCAGCTCACCGAGGTTAAGCGCGTTCATATTTCACCCTGACAGCAGCCGGGGCCAGTGGGTAAACACCTCACGTCCACTCGCCTCTCAACGTTGGCTCCAAACTTTAAATGAATTTGGGTAGATGGCCGAGAGAGAGAGAGTAAGTGTGAGTGAGGGAGGGAGGGAGAGAGGAAGAAAGAGAGAGAGATATCAAAATGCCAAAGAATTAGAATGCGTCTCAAAGCACAGTGGTGCGACATACAGCACAATTGCCTTCAATAATACTGCATGTATCTGCTTTTTAACAGGGTTTTACTGGGAGAGGCGTACTTAAAATAACAAATGTTAATTGAATGTGTGTGTGTGTGTGTGTGTGTGTGTGTGTGTGTTTTTTAAAGAAGCCATTTAAGTAGCCACAAAGCACCTTTATTACCCAGGTATTGATCAGTCAGGATACAGTATTACT
>JACRUU010000024.1:11851027-11881027 GCA_030449085.1 Kryptopterus vitreolus
CACTGTTACACTGGACACTTTACACTGAACACTTTACACTGGACACTTTACACTGGACACTTTACACTGAACACGTTACACTGGACACTACACTGAACACTTTGCATTCTACAACGGTCTCTTTACACTGAACACTTTACACTGAACACTTTACACTGAACACTTTACACTTGTCACTTTACACTTTACACTTGACACTAAACATTTTACACAGGTCACTTTACACTGAACACACCTTTTTTACACTGAACACTTTACACTGGACACTTTACACTGGTCACTTTACACTGAACACCTTACACTGAACACTTTACACTGGTCACTTTACACTGAACACTTTACACTGGACACTTTACACTGAACACTTTACACTGGTCACTTTACACTGAACACTTTACACTGGTCACTTTACACTGTTACACTTTTACACTTTACACTGGTCACTTTACACTGAACTTTACAAAAAAATTTTACACTGGTCACTTTACACTGAACACTTTAATGACCTTTAAATGAACACTTTACCACTGTCACTTTACACTGGTCACTTTACACTGAACACTTTACACTGAACACTTTACACTGGTCACTTTACACTGAACACTTTACACTGAACACTTTACACTGGTCACTTTACACTGAACACCTTACACTGAACACTTGACACTGGTCACTGGTTACACCGACTTTACACTGAACACTTTACCGTCACACTTCTTTACACCGGTCACTTACACTGGACACTATATACTAGACATTTACACTGGACACTTTATACTCTACATTAGACACTTACACTGGTCACTTTACACTGGACACTTTACACTGGACACTACACTAACACTGAACACTTTGCATTCTACAACTGGTCTCTTTACACTTTGAACACTTTACACTGGTCACTTTACACTGGACACCTTTATACTGAAACACTTTACACTGGTCACTTTACACTGAGACTACTTACACTTTACACTGAACACTTTACACTGTTACACTGTCACTTACACTGAACACTTTACACTGGACACTTTACACTTTACACTGAACACCTTGCATTCTACACCGGTCTCTTTACACTGGACACTATATACTCGACACTTTACACTGGACACTTTATACTCTACATTAGACACTTACACTGGTCACTTTACACTGGACAAATTACACTCTACACTGGATACTTTACACAGGTGGTCACTTGCCACTGGACACTTTACAATCTACACTGGATACTTTTTCACAGGTCACTTTGCACTGGTCACTTTATACTCTGCACTGGTCACTTTACACTTGACAATTTACACTCTACCCTGGATACTTTACACAGGTCACTTTGCACTGAACTTTACTTTACACTGGTCACTTTACACCTACACTCTACAATGGGCATTTTACACTGGTCACTTTACACTTTGCATTGGATACTTTACAATGGTCACTTTACACTTTACCCTGGAAAATGTACACTGGTCACACACACACACACACACACACACACACACACACACACACACACACATATATAGATATATATATATATATATATATATATATATATATATATATATATATATATATATTCATATATATATGTTTACATGTTGGACAGTTGTAAGAAGCATTTCACTGCATGTCGTACTATTTATATAGTTATGTATGTAAGTATATGTGATAAATAAAAATGGAATTTGAATGAATTCAATCATAATTAAATGATCTCCTTACACTGGATCAGAACATTCACTACCTCATCCTGCCTTTTATAGCAATGCTCACTTTTTTTTTTTTGCACAACCTACTTACATTTTAAATTCACGTCATGCAGAGCTGCTCTTTAACAGGTAATATAAAGGAAGTCACACTGTTTCTGCCTCCATAGAATGCCAATGTTAAATACAACCACACATACATTATCATTACTGTTTCTATTTTTCATGGTCAATTCTATTTTCTCTACATTTTTTATACGTTTTTTATTATTTGATGTTTTACAGAACACTCACGATAAGCATTTCACTGAAGACTGAATTATGTTTTGAAAGTGTTAGCGTTTTCTTCATTAGCATTGTGTCTATTTTTCGTAACTAATAAACAAGGGACAAATCATCTTGATGAAAAGCACGTCACAGCCGGTTTTATTTTCGTAATGCCAAAGCAATTACCAGTTAATGAACAAGTCATACACGCATTTTTGCCTTCATATTCAAATGTCTGTTCTGTATGGTTCACGGTGGCGTAGTGGTTAGCACGTTCGCCTCACACCGCCAGGGTCCGGGTTTGATTCCCGTCTCGGCCATGTGTGTGTGGAGTTTGCATGTTCTCCCCGTGCCTCAGGGGGTTTTTCTCCGGGTTCTCCGGTTTCCTCCCGGTCCAAAAACATGCACGGTAGGTTGATTGGCACCTTGGAAAATACACCCTAGTGTGTGAATGAATGTGTGTGTGAATGTGAGTGTGTGTGTGTGTCCTGTGATGGGTTGGCATTCCATCCAGGGTGTTTCCTGCCTTAATGCCCATAGACGCCTGAGAAAGGCACAGGCTCCCCGTGATCTGAGAAGTTCGGATATAGCGGTAGAAGATGAATGAATGAATGAATGAATGAATGTCTGTTCTGTTATTACTTTTGTTCTAGATTCTAAACAGACATTTTTCTCACCAGGCTCTCTCTTAAAATAATGCAGGCATAAAAAAGGAAAGAAACGTGTCCTGGCACTACAAAGATGTGGCAACACAACCGACTGTTGCCACACGCTGACTGTGGAGGCTCCTTAAATGTTAAATGTTAAATATGCCAAAAAAAAAGAAAGGAAATACATCAGCTGTTCACAAAACTCACTAAATATTATGTTTATATATATTTTTAAGCATCCATTAAATGTCTCTGTGAATAAACTGTAATAGCAACAACATTAATGGTGTTTAGCTTCAACACATGTCTGTGTTATATGTTATATTTTGGTTCTACCGATGAAACCAATGACAGACTTAACACAGTTTATTATTCAGTCGTCCTATCCAATGTTGGTTTTGCGGAAAATATTATTTTATATATTTAATTTGTTTATTAAATATTAATTTATAAACAATAGATTTTGCATATCTGAAATGATATTCACACAAATGGACTTTCTTCAGGAAAAGAAATTCTTTTTTCTTCAGGACTTCTTTTTTTCTTCTTTTTGCGTTCAGGAAAGCGCTTTTGTTCCCTGCAGGCAAACACAGCGAAAATGAGGAGGAGCTTCTTCCCTCAGTCCATTCGGGGTCTAAACCACTTAATACCGGGACTTTCACCTTCTCCATCTGCACAACATTGAACAAATGGACACTTTACACTGGACACTTCATACACTATTTTTATTTTATTCTTTCAATTTATTTTGATAAAGATGTCAGGTGTGTAGCCCACTGGTTAAGGTGTTGGACTCTGGACCAGAAGATCACGCGTTCAAACCCCACCACCATCAAGCTGCCACTAGTGGGTCCTTGAGCAAGGCCCTTAACCTACAATTGCTCAGTTGTAAGTCGCTCTGGATAAGGGCGTCTGCCAAATGCTGTAAATCTAAATGTAATGTCATTCTTTTTTATTTTATTTTATTTACATTATTTATAATGTCTGCACTACTTCTTTTCTTCCTTCCTTCTGTGTTTACATGTTGCACTGTTGTAGAAAGCATTTCACTGCATGTCGTACTATGTATGAATGTGACAAATAACATTTGACTTCGAAATGTCTTGTTTTTTTTCTTATTAATCAAACAACTGTTATTACACTTAAATAGCTCCTTTTAGCCTTGTGTCTATACAACCGTGCTGATAATCAGTACCGCAGCTCATGTGATATTACTTAATTTATCCAAACAGTTCGCTTATGCTTTAATTTCCCTTCTTCTGACCGAATCCGACTCCAGCATTGCATTATAATCGCTGTGAGGATTTCCTTCGTCACACTGTAGAAGTAACAGCTTGTCCAATTGAGATATTGTAGCCCCTACGATTGAAAAGCCTATTCCCGAAGTCTCCACGGCTACAACAGATGTGGCCGGTGTTGCAAATTGGTGTGTCAGCTGATTCTTCTCAACCAAATCCTGTAAACATCTAAACAAGGACGTTTCCCTCCACACAGCCTTGTTAAACATGTCAGCTAAGTGACTGCTTGAGATTGTGTTCCTCTGGCCAGTTCTCGAAGCCTCTCTCCACAGTCACCTGACAGTAATTGTTGCTTAGTGCTGTGTGGGGGTTCGCTTGTGTGGCTCACTGTAATCTGAAATAGCGCACAACTAAACTGTGCCTCAGATGAACATTAGACATCGTGGCACAAGGCCGCTGAGCCACTTTCTTCTACAAACGTGCGTAAGTGACCACTTTAGGGTCTTTCAAAAATTCGATTACGAAGAATTGACCTTTAATAAATCCTTTTTCGGCAATTTAGGTTAATTATTGTTGCAGAGACCTGATGGAAATATGCACAGAGCTGTAATTGGAATGAGGGGAGACACTGTATTGCCGGACTTCACTGGACTACACAACACCAGATCACATGATCTTCATATTGATGTAAAATTCAGCATTTAACAAATGTTTCCTTATAATATACTGTACCGTATGTCACTTAATATTGTTCATTCATTCGTTCATTCATCTTCTTCCGCTTTATCCGATCTTCCCACGGGGAGTCTGTGCCTATCACAGGCGTCGAAATGTGCGATGAATCTTGCCTAATGGCAATAGTGTGATTAATCACGATGAAATATTTTAACCTATGAAAATGAAAATATGAATTCAAATATTTCAATATTTCCATCGCAATTATTTCAGATGAAATCGCACGATAGCTTGTGATTAACTGCACGTTAATCGCACGTTGTTCAATGTACCATAAATGAATACTTTTCATGTTTCTAATACTCAAACCAACTGTAACCGATGATATACATTTCACTCAAAATCTCTCCCTTTAATAAAACGATTGATTATTGAATATTTATTTTACTGTGAAAATTATTCTTTCAATATTCACTTCTTGTTCATCACCAGTTTATTCACATTTCTCCGGATCAAAATCAGCAACCTTTGATCCTTTACCCCAGTGTTTCTTCCACGGATAATTACAGAAGCAAAACTGTTCTAAAAATAATGAATTCTTTCATAACCCTGGTTATGTGCTTAAATCATTCACGCTGGCGGTTATAAAACCCCTAATTAAAAAAACCTGGACTCGACTCCTGTGAGTTGTCCAACTAGAGGCCAATATCAAACCTTCCCTCTTCCCTAGGTTGCAATTATGCTCAAATCTATATATAAATAACATTAGGTGGAAAGTATCAGTCAGGATTTAGGCTTCATCATAGAGACAAAGTGCTGCTTGAAGTGATACGTGACCTGTGATTGGCCTATTATTAACGCCATGTCTGCTTGATTGTGTTACTTGACTTAATGCAGCAGTTGACATCACCGATCATAATATTCACTCCGATAGATTAGAAAATGGTGTGAAAGAAAAGTCTCTCTCTCCCTCTCTCTCTCTCTCTCTCTCTCTCTCATCTCTCTCTCTCTCTTTCTCCTGATTCAAATCATATCATTCTAATTATTACAAGTTTGTAGATATAAATGCCTATTTTTTCCTCTATCGCATCTTATCCACTGTGCTTTGGAAATGTAACAGGTTACAGATTACAAATGACCCTATTCAAAAGTGGAACCTTTCAATTACAATATAAAAGTACTTTCATTTGTCCACTAGGTGGCATTTTAAGTTAACGTTCTAAGGAAAAACGTTTCAAACCCTCGGGATAAATAGGTTATTCATTCATTCATCTTCTACCGCTATATCTTCCCTCGGGTCACATGGATCCTGTGCCTATCTCAGGCGTCTATGTGCATTAAGGCAGGATACACCCTGGAATGCCAACCCATTGCAGGACACACACACTCACATTCACACACACATTCACACACTAGGGACAATATTCCAAGGTGCCACTCAACCTACCGTGGACCGGGGGGGAAAAACCCCCTGAGGCACGGGGAGAACATGCAAACTCCGCACACACATGGCTGAGACGGGAATGGGGGACGGGACTTGAACCTGGACCCTGGCGGTGTGAGGCGAACGTGCTAACCACTAAGCCCCCATACATAGGTTATGTTTTTCAAAATCAAACAGCATCAGATACATGTCGTATTTGTTTCTCCCTGCGCAGATTGAGCGTGCGCACCACTGCCACCCAGTGTAGTGGATGTGCAACTTTAATTGCAGTAAAGCACTGATTTTTTTTGTGATATTGTTTAGATGTAATCCTATTTGTAACATTTTATGAAGTGACTGTAATTTAATGACATTTTTCCCCTCAGCAACAGTAACAAATTACTGTTACATTTATTGCGTAATTAAATTACATAACACCGTTACACTGCTGATGATACATATTTGACGAGCGACAATAGCTTGCGTGTGAAAGGACATTAGGCAATGGAACTTCTGCTCTATTCTGACAAGTGGTAAGTGCTTTAATTAGGACCACACGCAGCTAGATGTACACATTCAGATTACATAGTATCTCTGGATGGTCTTTCTGCCTCCCCATGAGTAACAGTAAAAGACCTTGGTGTAATTATTGACTCCAGTCTTTTCTTAGAATCGTGTGTACAAACTAGGGCAGCTTTCTCTCAGTTAAGAAATATTTCTAAAATAAGAAATAGCATGTTGCTGTACCGAGTAAAAAAAAACCAAAAACTAGTGTTCAGACATAAAGTACTTTTTTGTGCAACAGTTGATAACCCGAACAGTGATGGAACTACTATGAATGGATGTCAAATAAGGATGGATTTCCTTTTGAGTCTGGTTCCTCTCAAGGTTTCTTCTTTCTACCCTCTGAGGGAGTTTTTCCCTTGTCGCTATCATTGGTTCGCTGAATAGGGATACATATATAGGGGAACCAATTTATGAATCTATTTATTCCTGTTAAGAACGCTTTGGGACAATGTTTATTGAAAAAAAAAAGAAAGTGCCATGCAAATAACCCTGAATTGAATTGTTCAGTGGGGTTGAGGTCAGGGTTTTGTTTAGGCAACTTGAGTTCTCTCAAATCAACCTTGACAAACCCTGTCTTTATAAAGCTTGCTTTGTGAAATGTGGGATTGTCAATCGGTAATTCGTTTGTTTCTTTATATGAGAAGGAGATCTTTAAGCGAAAGTATACAAAGACTTTCTGGAATAACCCAATGGTTGCGGGGCCGAACAGACTTGGCCGTATGCAAGAGGATAAACACCTGATTCCCATATTATATTATATCATGTGCTATAAACTCTAAGCAGAAGGTGATCTTTTAATTGAAAGCACAGGCTATATTTCCTTGCAACCAGTGCTATAGCTATTCAGACCTTTTTACGGCAGGTGTTACGTTATAAACTATAAATTCATGGTTTCCTTTTACGTCGCCTAATAAATCGACCTCCATAAAAAAAAAAGAAAAAGAAAAAAAAAAAAAAAAAAAAAAAGAAAAAAGGTGTCATTGGTATTAAAAAGGCAAGAAGGAAGAAATGCTAATGGAAAGCCATAATAAAGGTGTACCACTAGAGGGGGACATTGGGTCTTAGTGCTATGCATCTCTGAAAATAATAACAATAATAACAGAAGTATTATAGAAGTGTTATAGAAGGGGCGCGGGGGGTGTTTATAACAGAATATACATCATGTGTCATCTATTTATGCCCTCATTTTGAATCATAACGTAAACAACAATAAAATAGCGTTAAATAACAAGTAATGCGCTGTGCAAATAAAACCTTACTGGATATTAAACGTGTGAGTGGAAATTTTATTATTATTATTATTATTATTATTATTATTATTATTATTATTCATGCACTGAGGTCCCCCATTGACGCGACGCCTCCAATTTTCCGCTTCAGTCCCAAATACGTTTCTGTTGGACAAAGTAGTTCACTACTCACGCTGTACGAATCGGTCCGTTCAACACACGTGTAGTGCGCCTAGGTAGGGAGCACGGAGTTATTTGGGACTCGGCGCTGTCCAAGTCTTCTTGCGCGGTACCGTTCTTTTTTTTTCTCTTTTTTTTTGAAATCGTGCAGAAGAACAGCATTGTCAGGACTCAGTGAACACAGCCTGGGCATGAAACCTGGCCGGACTTATACCGGAAACGAGAAAGAATAAGGAGAGAACTTTTTTTTCCTCCCCCCCCCTCCACATGTGCCAGTTCTGCATGCGCTTGTGGAACGCGCTTTGAGTTTTGACGCACGACGCGGGACGGCGGATCCACGGCAGCAGCGCAGCAGCCACTATTTGCTCAGCATGCACTGAAATGAAAACGCGGATCTCCGAGTGCAACATCTGTAGGATGTTCAATGCGCACAGACTTGGACTCTCCGGAAAGGACGCTGTTGCGCTATAAGGGTGTATTTCGGGCATTTGACGCACCGGCATCCGATTGTTGGAAGTTGTTTTGATCCCGACAGTGTGTTGTTGTTTTTTTTAAATTAAAATTATTATTATTATTATTATTATTATCCCATTTTAAAACTTTTTTTCCCCTTTTCTCCTCCACATCCTCTCATGGCTTTTCTTGCATGATTGATTGCACTTACATGCGGACCACCTGCAGCTTTGGGACTCTTTATATCTGCAGCTTTATGCACCGAATCATTTACTGTAACATTTAATATCATTGCATTTCAATCCGGGACCATCTGAGACTTCATCTATAGTTCAGCTGGGTGCTTTGATATGGAACACCAGCACCGGTAAAGGTAGAGCAATGGGCGCCCTGTACTTTGGCGCGTGAGAAAGAGGAGGAGGAGGAAGAAGAGGAGGAGGAGGAGGAAGAAGAAGGAGAAGAAGCAAATCCAGGTGTCACCAACGAGGAGTTGTGAGAGGTTCCAGAGTCCCGCTAACCCGCTCCCTGAAGGATGGAGAAGATGCTGCTGCGCATGTGCACCGCGTCCCTCATCCTGCCTTTGCTTTGCAGAGGTGAGTTTGCTGATGCACATCTGCTTTACATCTGCAGCACGGAAATCGTGACACAATATTACAGAAAGGAAAAAAAAAAAGGATGGCTGGAGCTTTCTGATTGCTTAGTAATGAGGATCAGGGGAACGCAGGGAAAGGTTTCCTAAAAAAAACCAACAAAAAACAACAAAAAAAAACACCTTAAATAATAATAAATCAGAAACAAAAAAAGTTTTTTTTATACTTGTAGTGCATATTTACTTGCATGGAATTCTTTAAAAAGGATTCATGTGTATAGTTTTACCGGGATTGGCTCCAGATCCGTACCTTGATCAGGATAAAGTGCCTAATAAAAAAAAAAAGAAACGACCACTTCCTTTAGAGCTGTATATAATATGCATGATTATAGGTAAAATAAATAAATAAAGACAAGCTAAAGGTACAAAACAATCTTTCTTGGCAAGTACTGTTTGGTATTAATATCTCTGAGAGTCTTTAAAACATTTGAACTGTGTTGTTTTTATATATTGCATGTATATTTATTGCCCCTGCTGTATTTTTCCCAATATAAAAACAATACAAATATTTTCCGACCCCTTAATTATAACCTCTGTCTATTGGCATCCAACCCGGTGTTTTCAATAGTTTGTAAGAGCCACACAATCATGTACGTGTGTAGTTACAGATGAAATATGTGGCGCATTTTTTTTTCTTCTTCCACCGTTCCTATGCAGAGGTGAATCTGGTTCTTCCTGGAGCTGAATTTTAAGTATTTGCATTACGAGCTCCCTGCATTAATTCTGACCAGGCAGGATCTACGGCTGACACACAGCTGCCAATTCAGCACTGCATGCGATTGCTTCTTGCTGTGGTTTAAAAAAAAAGAAGAAGAAGAAGAAATGCTTCGTTTCATTCATAATCGATGTATAAAACGATGTTCAAAAGGCGTTTCGTTACGGGCACAGATGAATTCATATTCATAGTATCAAAATCATAGAGTTAACATGTTCTTTTTATGTTCCATATGAAACTATATGAACGATTTAAAGTCAACGTTTTACCACTGTGTCTTGTATCTAATTACACCCGAATTCATCCCAAACCATTACAGAGGCTTCAGCCAGGGTAACAGGTTGTATGGTTACTTTTCCTCAGACCTGTGATTGTACAACATGCAGTTCATGTGTGTCAAAACGATGGTAGCGCTGGATGACCAAAAAATATAAATAATAAATCAGTTGAATATAGTAAATAGCGTATAACACATGAACAATCGTGTAACCTTGTCTGACCCTTTTATAACCGAACTCGACTATCATACACTTATTACATAGTAGAATGGATCAAGGACACAAGCAGCTAGAAACAGCAAAAAAAAAAAAGAGAGCATATTATTAAAAAAAAAGTACTATGTTCATATAATTGCAGATTGATGTCGACCTGCTCCTGAAAGAAGTGAATTATAAAACGTAATTGGATTTATCGATAAATAATTGTGCCGCGATAAAGTAACGAACGAAAGGGAACATATTTCCCAAATGCGCAAACGCAAGAGTGGTTTTCACAAAAATCGAAGGCATGCTCGTGTCAAATATGATATCATTTTGTTTTATTTCGTTCGGATGGAAAAAAGAGCTCGAGGACGTTTTGTCGAGAGGGGGAAAAAAAAAAAGAAAAGTCACCGTACATGACCATGTTTAGTGTAAAAGTGCAGTAGAATCACGGCAGTAGATGTTAAAAAGAACGACGATATGCAAGAGCTTACATAATGCACGGTGCTGTGGGTTCCAGGACTGCGATTAAATGCTTATAATGATCGCAAATGAATCAACGTTTATTTGCCGTTTATCACAAATAGGATCTTCTTTTCGCTCTTTTGTTATGTTCGCTACGATTCATATGTCAGTCTTTCCTCAACTTTACTTATTTCTACGGTGTCTCATTTACTATTACATTTATTGCAGATACTGAATATTGCACTTAAATATCGAGCTTAAAAATTGTCTTTAAACACTTATTTTGCCTCAGTGCAAAATATCATAATGGCTTTTATGTATTATTTATATTACCTTTATATACCCATTAAGAAAAGTGATATGGTTCGTTTATTATTAAGACTCTCTATACATCAAGATGGCATTTTTTTTCTCCAGATCAGATCACTTTATAGGTTACTGCTTAATGAATGTAATCCATCTGTCGTGCTGCATAAAGTCTTGGCACCACTTTTACTGATAACTGATACTTTTATATATCAGTATACTAGTATACTGATACTTTCACTGATAAGATATTGTTTGCTGTTTACAACAAAGATCCTACCTTTCACACACACCCACACACACACACACACACACACAAATGTGTGTTAACGTTGCTCGAACCTCGTGATGTATGTTTAACATGTTCGCTGGTGAGTGGGGCCAGCAGCGCCGAGTTATGAGGGAAGTGGAAATGATTTTCCTTCCTCACCTAATGGCTGAAGTAATGAGGCGGGGCGTTACCTCAAAGTGAGACACGCTGGCTAAACGCAGCCCAAGGTTCTCATGCATTACTGCGGACACGCTTTAAACCTTCATCCTAAAGTTAAATCGTACAATATAGTGTATAATTGCGTAGCGTATGGTGCCGGTGGACTGGAAACAGAAACCTGCGGTGCCGTACTGGGGAATAGCGCGGAATGATATTTTTATGTAGATGTAATTTTCTTATTGCATTGTATTTGTAATATAAGGTTTAGGATGCTGCCTGACATTGTTCTCGTTGTGTGAATGATGAGAGATGCGAATAAATGAGAGATGCGAATGAGAGATGCGAATAAATGACTTGTAGTGCATCGAGTTCTAAATACCAGAATGGTGGGATATTTTTTTATGAAGCTTCTGATTGGGCAGTTGCTATGATAAGGAATTGTTGGGCGAAGCCGTCATTGTAATTAGAGCTTCAGAGCTCGCCACGAGCTGTACAATCAAGTTTATGCAAATTTTTTGGGAAGACACATGCATTGGCAAAAACGTACATCCGATAATGACCGAACGAAGGGATTTGAAATGTAATAGACTTCAAAGACAATCTCCAAATGGTGTAGGTCAGGGGTGTCCAAACTTTTGCAAAGAGGTCAAGATATGGCAAGGTGAAAATATGTGGGAGATTTCTTTGAACCATTAACAGTGAATGCAAATGAACATGCAAAACCCTCACACTTTTCATTTCTTCAAAAAACAAACAAATAAATCAAAACATGTTTTTTTGCCTTTAATATCTAATAGCACATAAAATGAAGAATAAAAGCTTGATTTGAAATATTATATTCATTATTATTATTATTCATCTTCTACCGCTTTATCCGATCTTCCCTCGGGTCACGGGGAGTCTGTGCCTATCTCAGTCGTCTATGGGCATTAAGGCAGGATACACCCTGGATGGAATGCCAACCCATCACAGGGCACACACACACACACACACACACACACACATTCATACACTAGGGACAATTTTCCAAGGTGCCAATCAACCTACTGTGCATGTTTTTGGAGCGGGGGAGGAAACCGGAGAACCAGGAGAAAAACCTGCTGAGGCACGGGGAGAACATGCAAACTCCACACACACATGCCCGAGACGGGAATCGAACCCGGACCCTGGCGGTGTGAGGTGAACGTGCCACCGTGCCCACTGAAATATTATATATTATTCACAATTAAATGTTCACTGAGAAACTCCAAAAAAATACAAATCCAATAAATAAACAAACAAACAAACAAACAAACAAATAAATAAATCCAAAACCTGTGCACAAGAAAATAACACTAACAGTTATCTTAAGTATAAGTATAAAAGTATAGAAGTATAAAACTTTGAGGGCAATATCAAATCCGTGTAAAAAAATGAAAATATGCTTTTATTTGATTGTGAATCGGATATCAAAAAGCAGAACTTGCTGGTAAATAATACAGTGGAGTTTTGTAGCTTTACCTCCTTCTTTCCTGGCTTTGTTACCTGATAGTGCTGCCGCAGGTCTACTGCCATCTTCAGGTGAAATATAAAATTTATTGTACGCATGTATTTTATTTTTTCCACGTTTATTACGTATTTATTTCATACATATATTTGTTATGGTCTACAGTGCAGACCTGCTGCATGTTTGCATGTTGTTGATTTTATGATGATGGGGGGCACGGTGGCATAGTGGTTAGCATGTTCGCCTCACACCTCCGGGATACAGGTTCGATTCCCGTCTTGTTCTATGTGTGTGTGTGTGTGTGTTGAGTTTGCATGTTCTCCCCGTGCCTCAGGGGGTTTTTCTCCGGTTTCCTCCCCCGGTCCAAAAACATGCACGGTAGGTTGATTGGCACCTTGGAAAATTGTCCCTAGTGTATGAATGTGTGTGTGTGTGTGTGTGTGTGTGTGTGTGTGTGTGTGTGTGTGTCCTGCGATGGGTTGGCATTCCATCCAGGGTGTATCCTGCCTTAATGCCCATAGACGCCTGAGATAGGCACAGGCTCCCCGTGACCCAAGGGAAGATCGTATAAAAGCGGGGTAGGAGATGAATGAATGAATGATTTTATGATGGAGGCTATGGGCCGGTGGAAATTTGAACACAGGCTGAATATTTGTCGCGGACTTTGCAGGTGTTGGTAAAGAGAGTGAAAGTGTGTTGCTTACCAAATCACCAAAGCCATCAGGAAAAAGCCTTGTAATCGGAAAAATCTGTGCAGGAGGTCACCGGCCTTGTTTAAGGACGTCCCTTTGCTCAGAATGTTTTATTTTTCATTCATGACCATCAGCAATGTACATAGAGGTGTGAGACTTTTAATCCGAAGAACAACATTCGATCCGTGAAGCAGGATCATGTTATTAGTGTGAGTCGCCGGGAAGAGGAACGGAAAATAGATGCCATCATCGGGGAGGAGGATTATCTAGATTTACTAAAGCAAAGCCTCAGTCAGAAAGTCAAAACCTGGTCACAATGGGTTGTTCTAGCAGAACATTGATTCAAAAGCATACCTTCAATGGTTTAAAGACAACAAAGTGAAAGTATTGGCTCGGCCATCACAAAGTCATGACCTCACTTCCATAGAAAATCTCTGGACAGGAACCGCAAAAGTGTGTCTGAGCACGGACGTGACCGGGGTACACCGGTCCTGTCAAGAGGAATCAGCTCATAATTTAGTGTGAGGATAAATGTACAGGCATTTCACAGTCACTATAAAGCATATACAAACTTTGGACAGACGGAAAATTTAAGTAAAATCCGATTACAGAAATACCAAAATAGTAGTAGCACAGAAATTTCACGCTGAGATTAAATGATTAGCGTTTTTTTTTTTTTTTTTTTTTACTTGGGATTAAACCGCCTTTCAGGCTTTCTCACCCGAGAAATATCTCACATCAATATCTCTAACCACAGATGCTTCACGCCCTACCAACAAACACTTTACGAACTTTCGCCGATGCTTGTCCACAAAGGAAAAAAAAACCCACCCTAAATAGTGACGTAGCTTAACAAACTCCTGATACTCCTATACTACTGTATACATTATTGTATTATTTAATACTGTTTATTAATTTTAAATGTATTAGTGTTATTGTTTTGATAGCTTATACCTAAGTTAGGAGACATGCTTAGTCAATAGTGAACAACTTTTAAAGAATTTATTCATTATGAACTCTTATGGACTCTTGGAACGTAAGTCGTTCATATTGTGAGGACTTTCGGTAGTTTGTTTACCCCCTCAGCCACCGTCCAAAATCTATTAGCAATTCTTCCCATTTTTCTCATTTGTATTTTGGTGGGAACACATTAAAACAACAAAGGTTTGTTGACCTTATACTTTCGGCAGTATCGTTTAATCTGCTTCGTAAACCAAATTCGCATGGTTTATTTGAAACAACATATAAAAGAATGCAGATAAAGGACTGGACACGACTGGATGAAAAGATGAGCCGTGTGTTTTGAGCCTCCGGGAGGAGGTCTTAATTACTTCTTTTGACACTTGTTGGACAAACAGGAACTATGTTTGTGAACACTGTCATAAATGAATGTTTGTTGACGGTGCTGATGGCGCTGCAGATTCTACTGTTTTAAACCTACGGGTTTAAACCTAAATACAGCTACACAGATTGTAATTGCGATTCCCCGTTAGAAACACCTGTACTGCTGTAAGTTCTAGAGAGAATACCAGGTAATACCAGAATACTGTGGGTTTCAGGCTCTTGAGCAGGGGAATTTGAAAGGCCGCTGGGAAATGGCATTCCACTGATGATAGGGAATACAGAGGAAGCAGGTGGGAGAGGAAATTGCCTGTGTAAGATGTGCACCGGCCGACCTGCTTTATCTGTCGTCTGTAATATAAGGAGGCACGGTGGAAGAAGCAGAGCGGCAGAGCAGAGCACGGATTCACTTCCGTTCGAATTTAGCTGAGCTGAAAGTTAGCGGCGTCCTCCTTCCTGCAGTTAATTCGGTGTGAGAGCGAGGTGAGGCGCAACGACATAGGACGATCCAATCAGGAAGAAAGAGCAGCGGAAAATACCAAACAGGCTGCAAAGGTCACTTGACTTTCCTAATGAGTTAAGTCTATCGCTGGTTCATTAATAAAATGTTGTTGTTGTTGTTTTTTTTTTTTTATCTGGTTAGAGGTTTTCCATTGCCGAATGTTAATTAATGTGGTGCTCATATTTTCTTTCTGTTAACCTTGAACTACCTCATAAATGCTTCAATTAAGGCTTCAATGGCGCTGCATTTCGGAACGGTATTGTTCTGTGATTTTTCCGTCATTAATCACCAGACCTACAGACAGAGAGACAGAAACGCAGACAGACAGACAGACAGACACATAGAGAGGCAAACACTACTGAATGCTGAAGTTACATAGATAGAAACACAGATAGGCAGTATGATTCATAAACATACAGACTTACACATTGACAGACATACAAACAGAGATGGGTGTGCAATATATGGCTGTTGTGTTGCAGCCAGAGTTCCTGTTGTGGCCTCGATTGTCTCACTCTTGTCTCATGTTCCTTAGACAGAGAGTGATTCATAGGCAGGTGCCAAACAATCCTTCATGCCAATTCCCACATTCTGTTCTGTCCTCTATCTATCTATCTATCTATCTATCTATCTATCTATCTATCTATCTATCTATCTATCTATCTATCTATCTATCTATCTATCTATCTATCTATCTATCTTTCTTATCTATCTATCTTATCTATCTATCTGAATCATAGGCAGGTGCCAATCAATCCTTCATGCCAATTCCCACATTATGTTCTGTCCTCTACTATCTATCTATCTATCTATCTATCTATCTATCTATCTATCTATCTATCTATCTATCATCTATCTATCATCTATCTATCTATCTATCATCATCCATCCATCCATCCATCCATCCATCCATCCATCCATCCATCCATCCATCCATCCATCCATCCATCCATCCATCTATCTATCTATCTATCTATATCTATCTATCTATCTATCTATCTATCTATCTATCTATCTATATCTATCTATCTATTATATGTAATTGCTTTAATTTAATTCATTTCTTATTAATTTCAATGTTAATTGTTAGTAGTTGTTTTCAGTGTTAAATATGGTGCGCTGCTCCTTTAAGAATTATGTTCTGGTTGTTTTCCATATAAACTGTTGATACATTTAGGATCCATGCGGTAATATAGTGCGGAGCTCATTCCTGTTGGGAATGCGCATTTAGGAGGCGTAATATAGGGAATCGTCGTGAGTGAATGCTTGTTGCTGGGGGTTTATTTTGCTAATAAAATATTACCTTTGTTTATAACATCGCTTGCGCTCCTTTTATGTTCCATCCTAACATTACAAGCGGTAAGCGCGGCGGAGGAAAGATCAATGCTGAAATAATTAATTTGCTCTTTTTATTGTTCAGCACGGAAAGTGCTTAGTGTCTTGTTTAATCACCAACGCAACGCCGACTGACGGAACAGATCGCTCACATAGTTAACACAACTCTTAACGTGCGTTAATAGCATTAATGCACTTAAAATTAATTTGCCTTTTATTAATTTGACAATTGAGATATATCCAATTGATATATATATATATATATATATATATATATATATATATATATATATATATATATATAAAATGAGTAAATGAATAAATCCAACCGGGGCACGGTGAGGCTTAGTGGTTAGCACGTTTACGTTCGCCTCACACCACACACCAGGGTCCGGGTTTATTCGATTCCCGTCTGGGCCATGTGTGTGTGTGTGGAGTTTGTGCATGTTCTCCCCGTGCCACAGGGGGTTTTTCTCTCCGGGTTCTCCGGTTTCCTCCCTGTCCAAAAACATGCACGGTAGGTTTGATTGGCACCTTGGAAAATTGTCCATAGTGTATGAATGTGTGTGTGAGTGTGTGTGTGTGTGTGTGTGTGTGTGTCCTGCAATGGGTTGGCATTACATCCAGGTTGTATCCTGCCTTAATACCCATAGACTCCTGAGATAGACACAGGCTCCCCGTGACCCGAGGGAAGATCGGATAAAGCGGTAGAAGATGAATGAATGAATGAATGAATAAATCCAACCCATTGTTTCTCCACAATATAGAAGATATGCAGCTGAAAATGCACTGTATGTTTACCGCTAGTGAGCAAGAAATGCCCTTAGTATATTTTATAGACTAGTACCGACCGAAAAAAAAATATCACAAAATATTTTTATCAGCAGTCTCTTTCTTTTTTTGTTGTTGTTGATACTTTACACTAATAAACTGGTCTCCATGACACCAACAGGGAAACAGACAGGGAAAGCTCATAAACGCTAATGTAGTGCATTAGAGTCTTTAGCTTTCCTCTGCACAGAACAGGAAGTCGTCAGAAGTGGAGTGATCTGTCTGTACACCGCGTGCGTCCGTGTGTTTATTTTTATAAGGTGTTCGGCCGGAAGAGCTATAAGGCACCTGGCAGCCGTTCTGCATTATGATGAAGGTGATTATAGCCTGTGTAGCGCCATAGCCACAGATCAGTGAGACTGACACAGGCAGCTCTTGTAATCACTCTTAATAGGCTTGTTGTTTGTTTGGTAATGACGCCGGACCCCCGCTTCCGGCTCACAGGAGGCGCCACTGTTGTTCTTTGTGGGATCACATCTTTACACAAGAGACCTTTTTGCTAAGAGACGTTTATGCTATTATACCCAGGATATATATCCTCAGTTTGTCATGTCATAGTGAAATATTCCGTAACGAATCTGCCATGATTTGCTTCAAATAATTGCTGCAGATTTGTCAGCTGCATTACAAACCATCCACATCTCAACGCTGCTGTATTAGATTCGGATCCGGTCATCGGAGAGGCATTGTAGTACACTCAACTCATTTTCATGTTCATGGAAACAGTATGAGATCTCGCCACTAGTAGCCACAGTAAGACAGTAAGCAGAGATAAACTGATGTACTTGATCATTAAATACTCAAACGTTCAAAGTTCATTGACATTAAGTGTTTGCCAAGACACAAGATCACCATGGGTAAATACTCAATGGGTAAATATTCTAAATGCCAAATTTGGACCCTACATGTGACAGCAGCAAAGGACTTTTTTTCAAACCAGGCGATGTTCAACAACAGTAGTCTCACCAATTCCCTTATTATAGGGTCGGTGCTATATATATATCACTGCTGTTGTAACCCCATCCTCAGGTTTCATTTTTGAAATGCTGTTTTGATAATCGCGGTTGTAAAGTGTGTTACTATAGCTCAAGGGTGGTCAAACTACGGCCTGTGGGCCCATCCCTTGGTCATTTTTGATCAGGCCCGCCGAAGATACCTTGGTGGGGGATTGAACGATGCTGGGTGGGCGCATGTAATACCAGCACATACCAATTTTGGTTTTGTAGGCATAAATGTTTTGTTGAGGCTATAGCGGGGGGGGGGGGGGGGGGGGGGGCAAACTGTTTTGCTCAGGGGCCACATTGACTTTTAAAATTTGACGGACAAGCACTAGATGCATATAATATTATATATATATATATATATATATATATATACGTATATATATATATATATATATATATATATATATATATATATATATATATATATATATATATATATATATATATATATATATATATATATATATATATATATATATCTTAAGTAGTATGCATCTGGTGTTGGCCCGTCAAATTTTAAAAGTCAATGTGGCCCCTGAGCAAAACAGTTTGCCCCCCGCTATAGCCTCAACAAAACATTTATGCCTACAGAACCGGTATGTGGATATTTTCCTTTTCGCAACACGGCAGCCAATCTGATACCAACACCCATGTGACAGTCGCTGAAATTACATTTCTCCATTTTGTTGATGGAATTTCTTGAGCTCTGTCTGCAGGCTTTATGCATTGCGACGCTGCCACTTCACTGATTGAATAATTACCGAGCACATTCCTGATAAAGTGGTTCGTGAGTATGTTCTATTCAAGCTTCTGTTTGCCAGGACAGGATCAGCTGAGTAACGTTCTCCGGCTGATGCTTTGTTTCTGTACTACATCGTACACGCTGCGGAAGTGTATTGGCCATTAGTTTAGCACTGGCCCCGAAGGAATACAAACACGCCCTAAATACCTCTGTAACACTTACACACAGCTACACGGTCACAAATATGTCACACCTCTATGTCAGGCTGAAACACAGCGCGTTGGCGAATATCGTTCGTGAATAGTATCTTGTTTCGATTAGGCTACATTAGAAAGCTAGTTGCTAGTTAGAGCTGAGACACTTTACGATTGCTTTACTGTCTGCGCTTATGTGACTTGCTAACCAATTGTAATGTGTATGTCAAGCCGATATATCATAGTATAACAAGTCATAGAAGACAAAAATGTCTAGCTGTGAGGGAGTAGCCGTAATGATTTTGTATTTAGGATCAATCAGAGGAAATGTACGGCGCTGCTCCCGCCGCCTTGTGTTTACAGCCCCTGTTTCCAAATTACAAAGCTCATAAACTGTTTCACAGCCGCAGGTTGTGGTGTTCGTTAAATTAATGACGGGAGACAAGCTGGTGTGTGTGCGTGTGTGTGTGTGTGTGAGAGATTTCCTCATATTGCATTTAAATCCTATTGTATTTAAGCTATTTAAATGTTGAAATTTTTTTTTTGTACACAAAGTCATTTGAAATGAGGTGAAATATGATTATATGAGTGAATTAATTGATACAGAGCTATTTTGGGTGGCAGTATAACTCACAGAGACACACCCACCAGTCATTAATATTCATTCCCACATGTTATCCTTCATTATTCCACAGTGTTGCTGAATTCTCAATCGATTAAATGTTTTGATTCATTTTTCCAAAAACGCATTTCTCACGTCGGCGTCAACAGGAGATTAATCAACTTTTGTGGCGGACTTGTCACGTAAAAAAAAATGGATCAAAAACCGAGTGCCATTGTTGATATGTCGACGTTTTTCTGTGTGGAGATTCGAAATGAACTGAAAGACGCTCCTCGCTTTAAAGGATTCAAGCTTTATTGCTGCTTATATAACATTCATTCATTAATTCATTCATCTTCTACCGCTTTATCCGATCTTCCCTCGGGTCACGGGGAGCCTGTGACGTCAGGCGTCTATGGGCATTAAGACAGGATACACCCTGGATGGAATGCCAACCCATCACAGGACACACACACACACACACACACACACACACACACACACACACACACACATTCACACACTAGGGCCAATTTTCCAAGGTGCCAATCAACCTACCGTGCATGTTTTTGGACCGGGAGGAAACCGGAGAACCCGGAGAAAAAACCCCCTGAGGCACGGGGAGAACATGCAAACTCCATACACACGCGTGGCCGAGACGGGAATCGAACCCGGACCCTGGCGGTGTGAGGCGAACGTGCTGACCACTGTGCATCTTGCTTATATGACAAGCTGCTTTATTTTTTCATAGAGGGAGAGAGAGAGAGAGAGAGAGAGAGAGAGAGAGAGAGAGAGAGAGAGAGAGAGAAAAGATTGGCGAATGCTAAGCAATGACAAAAACAGAAGTGTTTCTTTAATGCTCCATTATTAACTGCAACTATAAATGAAATATAAACAGTTAAACGTGGCGTTTTTTTTATTAAGCACAAGCGCGCTTGCTGTTTTGCTGAAAGTGATGATGTTTTTTTCGTGCAACTGGGATGAAGGGAGTAACACAATATGTTCAACCATTTGTTTGATTTCACACCAAAAAAAAAAAAAAAGGAATAGCAGGATAGAGAATTGTATGTTGTCATGTCAGCGCACAGATTGTGTTACAGCCCAGTGTATCTCAGACCAGCGGAGTGATATACAAATTATATAGTGCCATTATCTGTTATCAGTTTCGGGATGTCCACTTGTGTAACCCGATCTGCGTACGTGTTGTATATAAATAACAAGTGTTTGCGATCTTTATTGTGGTAGGAAAAGGAATGAGACGCATTATTGGAAAATGAACAAATGGTGTCTCGCAACCCCATTCCAGTCTGACTGTAACAGCACCACACGCAATGATTTGTTTCATTCCAGCATGTCAGAACAACATCTTTCTACAATTAACATGATTTTTTTTTTTTTTTTTTTACTGGCGTCGCAGCATTTGGCAAACGTGTCCTCGGATACAAAAGTGGTGATAAATCAAATCGTAGGGCAGTCAATAAACTGATGATTCACACAACATTTATGGAACGGAGGGATGATGATGTCCAAAGCAATAGTTATGTTTTGCTTGGCGCAGCTGATGGATTTTTTTATCTATTTATTTATTTATTTTTATATTGGAAACCACCTTTACATTGCCAATCAATGGGAAATTGGACTTCTTTCAATTCACACAGGAAATAGATAGAAACTGAGGATGCACTACTTTTATTAATGAACTGGATGTGGGCAATTTCAGTAACTGAACTACTAAGTGTCAGCAGTTTGTATTGATCAGAGTTTGACTTTTAGCCGCGTCTCAGCAACTTAGAATATAAAAATACATTCAAATAGTGTGTGTGTGTGTGTGGCTGTATGTATATCTATATATGATATAGTATATATATATATATATATCTATATATATATATATATATATATATGATAGATATATATATATATATATATATCTATATATATATATATATATATATATATATAAGTCAGAGGTGATTTCAGACACTGTATAAATAAATATGCAGTCAAGTCAGAAAATATTTGGATACATACATAATACATATTCATTGAAATGAAATCAAATGTAAGCCTAGATTGCAGACTTTTTGTGCCAGTTTGTGGATGTTATCTAATTTGTATCTATGAATGGTGTAAAATTTTTTCATTCATTCATTCATCTTCTACCACTTTATCCGATCTTCCCTCGGGTCACGGGGGAGTCTGTGCATATCTCAGGCGTCTATGGGCATTAAGGCAGGATACACCCTGTATGGAATGTCAATCCATCACACTCACACACACACTCACACAATCACACACACATTCATACACTAGGGACAATTTTCCAAGGTGCCAATCAACCTACCGTGCATGTTTTTGGACCGGGAGGAAACCGGAGAACCCGGAGAAAAAAAAAAACCCCTGAGGCACGGGGAGAACATGCAAACTCCACACACACATGACCAAGACGGGAATCGAACCCGGACCCTGATGGTGTGAGGCGAACTACTTCACAATTAGAGCTAGGTGCTGTGTCATATAAATTGAATCTCCGATATTTCTTTTTTTTTACACAAAGTTTACACAAAAGATTTAAGATACAATGGGAAAATGTGTCCCCTAATTTTTTTGTACCCGTTTTTAGCCAGTGTTTTGGGGCTGTTTATTTCACAGCGTCTCCCCGTTGATAATATTGAGGGTCCGGAGGCCGAGAGAACTACGGAAGCTCACTGTGTCAAACTCAGGTGAAATTGTAAAATGTATTTTTGTTTTTTCACCCAGCTTTAATCACAATATATATATATATATGTGATAAATGGGTGATAAATCGTCATTAGCGATTATTCGACTTTATATATAAATATACACCCCCCCACACACACCCATTAAGAGAAAATTAATTAAACAACCTAACCTGTACAAGTCCATTGCAAACAATGAATAGCTGAAATCTATTAGCCATAAACATAAACATAAACAAATAAGAGAACCGAAGTAAAGGCCTGGAAACATTGGGGAGGAAACCAGATCTTCCAGACCTTTACTTCAGTTCTTTTACTTGCTGCTTTGTTTTTTTAGCCTCACTTTTTTTTAAAGTCATAGCCACAAATGAACAGTTTGTTCACTTCTTGATACTTTTCTTCTTACATTCCGGTACAAGTTGACCTTAATCTCATCTGTTGGTAGAATGTTGTCCCATAACTGTCCAATCTTATTGACGTTTTTTTTTTTTTTTTTTTTTTACTTTGTTGTAGTCTTCCTGTTTTTGGGGCTTCATCAAAGGCTTGACCTCTGTTGGTAAACTGAACTTGCACACTGACCCTAACATGATATCTCTCGTCAGCCAAAAAGCTCACGCCGGGAATGTCGGGCTTCGTTCTTTGACAGGTTTCAGCTTCTTCTGACCTGAACATTAAAGCGAACACTTTCTCAGTATCTATTCACTCGTTGAAAGTCTCTCGGCATTCTGTGTGTTTTATTTTTTTTCGTTTTTTTTTTGTTAAGGCTGTCACCTGGGAGATACTGTAGATACATTGAACACACCAGAAACGAACACCTACAGAATCCAATGGGAAGAAAGACATGTCTCATGCCCAGTGTTGGAGAGTAACGTTACATGTAACAACACAAATTTAATTACAAAATAAATGTAACAGTAATTTGTTACAGTTATTGAGAAAAAATGTGTAATTAATTGACAGTTACTTATGAAAATGCTACTGTTACTGAAGTAGTGTGGCGAAGTGTGATGCCAGGGGGTGGGGTTATGTGTGACTCCGGTGAATATGCTTTTTTTGCCATAAGAGAATAACGTATAATTGCACATCCACTACAGTAGGTGGCAGTGGTGCTCTCAGTTTCGGAGTATGCACAGGGAGTAGCATGAGGAAAAAAATACGGCGAAGCGAAACAAGTATGCTGTATATTTTTGAAAAATATATTTTTTTTTCGAAACGTTTGAACTTTTTTTTCCTTACGTTAACTTAAAGCGCCACCTAGTGGACGAATGAAAGTAATCAAATGTAATCGCTTTCCTTTTATAAAATCATTGAAAAATTACACTATTACATTTTGTAGTACATTACTTATTACATTTAGAATCTGTAATCTATTACATTTCCAAAACCTTCCCAACACTGTCCTGCCACATACTTCTCTTCCATTACCTCAGAACCTAGTTCTGTGTAGAACCTTTACACAGACTCCACCCCCCCACCCCCCCCCCACCCCTCAACATAGTGATTGGGGTGCTCATGAATTGAGGTGCTCATGAATTGTCCTTATGTTTATGACACTCTACTATTAGGTCTTTGTCATTCCAGAGGACAAAGTAAGTGATTGGGGAGTCTCACTGAAAGCATGCACCCTCCAACTACTCCACAGCATTAAAAAAAAAACCCCAAAAACCCTCAATGAAGGACATTCCTTCATTCATCTTCTACCGCTATGTCCGATCTTCCCTCCGGTCACGGGGAGTCTGTGCCTATCTCAGGCGTCTATGGGCATTAAGGCAGGATACACCCTGGATGGAATGCCAAGCCATCGCAGGGCACACACACACACACACACACTCACACACTAGGGACAATTTCACAAGGTGCCAATCAACCTACCGTGCATGTTTTTGGACCGGGAGGAAACCGGAGAACCCGGAGAAAAAAAAAACCCCTGAGGCACGGGGAGAACATGCCAAACTCCACACACACATGGCCGAGACGGGAATCGAACCCGGACCCTGGCGGTGTGAGGCAAACGTGAAGGACATATATCTGGATATCTGTTGCAGAGCAGGCAAGCTGTATTACCTTATTGAATAGCCTGGGTAAGGACACAGAAAACTCAAAATCATTTTTTCATTATTTATGTTTATATATAAAACCCAATTATCAGCATAGAATTAAATTGGCTTTGCTGTTCCTACTGAATACTTTTGGGAGTGCGTGAACGTTTAGCCATGTGTAACCTGTAAACAATTGTCCCCATAGTAACATACAGTCTCAGTTTGCATACAGTGTAAGAATAAATATCTAAAATCATATATATGAGATATATAAAATGCCTTAAGAGAATAAAGTATAATTGCACATCCACTACAGTAGGTGGCAGTGGGAGGGGTGTAGCTCAGTGGTCTAAGGCGCCGGGCTGCTGATCAGAAGATCTGGGTTCGAGACCTGGTATGGCCAAGCTGCCACCCTTGGGTCCTTGAGCAAGACCCTTAACCTTCTGTGCTCCATATCATAATGTAATTATAATGTAATATACATTACATGCTGTAATGTATATGTGACAAATAAAGGCTATTCTTCTTCTATTAAAACAACACAGCTTTAGATAGAATGAGGTAATACCATCTCTCTCTCTCTCTCCTCAGCTCTCTCTCTCTCTCTTTCTCTCTGATAACAATTTATTAGGATTTATTTTATATGATCACCTTGCTTTATGTGAGCAGAATTCGAGACCTAACGAAAAAAACGAATGAAAATTCTATTTTAATCGAAGTAGACGCCGCAAACATCAGCGACAGTGTCAACTTGTCAGTGCTGGAAAGTGACCCTCGTATAAGCAGGATAACCCACAGCCAGGTGTACGTTACAGGATTTGAACACACTCCCCAGAGGCAACCAAATATGTACCGTCTGCTTATACCGAAAGCTGAGAAAACATGCCGCTTTAATAGAAACAGATGAAAACAAAACAAAACAAAGCAGTGAAACTATTAGAGCACATGAACAAGTACAGGATGTCTGACAGATGGATACCTAAACACTCTTTTTATTCCCCAATTTACTTAAGTGCATGAATTCTTGCTCGCAAAGAGTTTTTTATTTATTTACTTATTTATTTATTTATTTAGCCGTTGTACATTGCAAACAGCTGTGTTAAGTTTATAACTTTAGAGTTTACTTCGCTAATCCGAACTCAGCATTAGACCAGTGGTTCTCAAATAGTGGCTACGGTGCGATGGCAGGAGGGAATATGCTTTTTTTGCTATACTATCATAAAGTGCACATCCACTACAGTAGGTGGCAGTGGCGTACTCATTGCCGGAGTATGCGCAGGGAGTAACATGACGAAAAATTCGTATTCGTGCTAAGATGGGAGACCTTTTTATTTGGGTTGGGCTGACAGAATCACTGGCATTAGACAGAGATGGGAAGAATAAAAACAAAGATGGTTAAGTGATAGTTTGTGGTGCAGATTTGCGCTATTAAAAATATTCTGGTATAAATAATAGTCATGTGGGGCACAGTGGCTTAGTGGTTAGCACGTTCGCCTCACAACGCCTGGGTCCGGGTTCGATTCCCGTCTCGGCCATGTGTGTGTGTGGTGTTTGCATGTTCTCCCCGTTCCTCAGGGGGTTTTTCTCCGGGTTCTCCGGTTTCCTCCTGGTCCAAAAACATGCATGGTAGGTTGATTGGCACCTAGTGTATGAATGTGTGTGTCTGTGTGTGTATCCTGTGATGGGTTGGCATTCCATCCAGGGTGTATACTGCGTTAATGCCCATAGACACCTGAGATAGGCACAGACTCCCTGTGACCCAAGGGAAGATTGGATAAATCGGTAGAAGATGAATGAATGAATGAAATAATAGTCATGAATCAGTTCTGTGACAAGGAAGAGCAGTAATACAGAGCAGGTCAGACGGACTTGCATTGTGTGTTTGTGTATGTACAGAAAGCGTATAACAGGGGTTCCAAAAGAGGAATTGTGTTGTTGTATGAGGAAGTCAGGTGTAGCAGAGAAGCCTGTGAGGGTGCTCCAGGATATGTACGAGGACAGTGTGACAGCAGTGAAGTGTACAGTAGGAATGAAAGACTGGTTCAATGTAGAGGTGGGATTGCATCAAGGATCGGCCCTGAGCCCTTTCCTGTTGGCAGTGGTTGACAGATGAGGTCAGACAGGAGCCTCCATGGACTGTGATGTTTGTGGATGATATTGTGATTTGTGGTGAAAGTAGGGAGCAGGTTGAGAAGAGTGTGGAGAGGTGGAGGTACGCGCTGGAGAGAAGAGGAATGGAAGTCAGTGGGAGTAAGACAGAGTACATGTGTGTGAATTAGAGACAGGGCAGTGGAGGGGTGCTGTTGCAAGGAGAAGACATGGAGGAGGTGGAGGAGTTTAAGTATCTGGGGTCATCAGTACAAAGTAATGGAGAGTGTGTTAGAAAAGAGTGATTTGTGATAGAAGGTTTTCTGCAGGAGAGAAAGGGAAAGTTTATAGGACTGTGGTGAGACCTGAGATGTTGCACAGTTTTGAGACAGTGGCGTTGTGTAAAAGACAGGAGGCGGAGCTTGAGGAGGAAGAGTTGAAGATGTTGTGATTTTGGGTGGACAGGATGGACAGGGTTAAAAATGAGTTTATTAGAGGGACAGCACATGTAGGATGTTTTGGAGACGAGGTGAAGGAGGCGAGATTGAGATGGTTTGGACAGAGGATGGACATGGTGTACACAGGGAGAAGAATCCTGAGGATGGAGGTTCCAGGCAGGAGGAAAAGAGGAAGGCCAAGGAGGAGGTTTATGGATGTGGTGGGACAAGACATGCGACTAGTTATATTATATTAATTATATTTAACATGATCTTATTAGATTATGTTAGATTTATTTGTGAACATCATTTTTAAAAAATGTGTATATATAAAAAATATATCATTTTTAAAAAACATGTTTTATATTTTTGACAATGTTTCACAATTAAACAGTGTTCTGTGCACTGGGGCGGCTCAATGCCCTCCATTATAATATGTCCTTGGGCTGATTTGGTTTGGGGTTTAATGACATTTTGGGGTGTGCATTTTAATGGGCTCTGGGCAAAATTAAGGGTAATTGACATGTGAATAGGCTTTTATGAGGTGTAATCTTTTTGGGTATGTACTATAATAGGGTGCAATGGGTATTTCGGTGTAGGTTATAATTTGGTGTAATGGGCTTTTGGCCATGGGTTCTGTTGTGGTGCCTGTTGTGATGTCTATTTAGTTGTAGGCTGTATGGTGTTTAATTGGTCTGTAATAGGATGTAACTGGCATTTTGGCATGGGCTGTAATGATGGGTATTTGGGTTATAGCATTTTTATAACATTTGGCAAGGGTTATAATGGCGTGAGGTGGGTATTGGGGTGTAGATTATAATGAGGTGTAATGGGTATTTGGGCGTGGTCTGGAATGAGTTCTCATTTGGGTATGGGCTGTAACGGAGTGTAAAGTATTACGGTGTATATGTTCTAATAAGTTCTAATGGCTAATAGTGTATATATTTCGGGTAGGGGTTTTAATGGGGTGTAGTGGTTGTCTTGGTGTAGCGTGTTGTGGTCTATAGCTTGTAGTAATCTGAATTTTCTGTAGGCATGTGATATAAAAGGGTTTAATAGTCATTTAGGGAATATAAAAACTATAATGGGATGGAATTTTGTACAATGGACTTCACTGAGCTGTAATGGGCCGTATTAAACAATAGACAGCAAAAGATAATCAAATGTAATTAGTAGTAATAGGTTATAATGAGTGTTTAGGCTGTGAACTACAATGGGTGCGTGGTTTTGCGGGTGAGCCCATAATGGGAATTTAAGTATGGGGTGTAATGGGGTGTAATAGATATTGGGGAATATGATTTAAAGTCGTGTAATATACCTTTGGGAATGGGCTATAATTGGGTATAATGGACATTAGGGAATGGACTGTTGAGATGAGAGGTGTAGGCATTAGAGCGGTGTAACGGGGATTTGGGTGTTGGCTATAATATTCTTTGATGAGCCGTTAGGGTTTGGGATGTATTAGGGATTTTATTGAAATTTGGACTGCAATAGGTGTTAAAGTGTAATCAATGTAATGAGCTTTAAAGGTAAAATAGGCCGTGGGAGTTTTTAATTACAGGCTTTAATAGGCAGGCAGTAATAGGATAATGAGCCGTAATAGCGCATAATGAGCTGCAGGGGTCTGTAACGAGATATAAAGGTTTGTAAGGGTTTTTAATGAATTATAACGCTCTGTAATTGGATTTAAATGTCTGGCAGTAATTTTTTCCAATCACCTGTATTGGTCAGTACTTTGAGGTCCTGGGAGGTAATGTTCTGTAGGTTTGGGATGTGATGAAACGTAACAGATATATATTTATGGTATTCCTATATGCTGGATGTTTAACTGCTTTAGACTTGTAAATTAGAATGAAATTGGGAAGATATGGAGAATTTAAAAAGTGAACATTGATCAGGGATTTTCAATAGCGTCCAGACCTATTAGTACAAAGCACTATTAGTTGTAGCTATAGTACAAACATCGTCCAAGGCATGTGAAGTGCACATTTGACTTTTGGTGCCCATCCTGCTCCACGTGGATAGTTTAACCCACCTAGAGGTAAATATCTAACCTTCTGTGTGCATAAGCGCAAAGACACTGATGATTGTATAGTTGTTGCTAGGGCATAGTGTTGCTAGAATATTACGGAAGATGCTCTTTTTGCCACTTATGGAAGCCATTCTTGGAAAATATTCATTCATTCATTCGTTCATTCATTCATCTTCTACCGCTTAATCCAATCTTCTCTCGGGTTGTGGGGAGTCTGTGCCTATCTCAGGCGTCTATGGGCATTAAGGAAGGATACACCCTGGATGGAATGCCAACCCATCACAGGGCACAAACACATTCATACACTAGGGACAATTTTCCAAAGTTCCAATCAGCCTACCGTGCATGTTTTTGGAGTGGGGGGGGAAACTGGAGAACCCAGAGGAAAACCCTCTGAGACACAAGGGGAACATGCAAACTCCACACACACATGACAGAGGCGGGAATCGAACCCCCCACCCTGGAGATGTGAAGCGAGCATGCTAACCACTAAAACACCGTGCCCCGTAAAATATTCA
>JACRUU010000024.1:11888527-11911027 GCA_030449085.1 Kryptopterus vitreolus
CAGTGTTAGTGTCAATTTACTACAACAAACTACAATTGTCAATTTGTAGTTGCCTAATTGCCGGCTAAAGGCTGTCAATCAAACATGCTCATTAAAATATCAGGCCACACCCACAATAATGGTTTTACAGCAGTGCGTTCAGCTGTACGATAGGAGATGATTGCTCTTCGGTTATGATCTTTAATCGAACCCGAACATTTAATGTTACGTAAACTTTGAAATATATTTACACCGTGTTCAGAACGGTGAAATCCTGAAAAGAAATCCTGGGATTGAATACAAACTATTGCTTGCTAGTTTATTTGTATTTGATTTTTTTTTCGCTAATATGCAACATCACGTCTAAATGAAGTGCGATTTCCTTTTCTTCTCAGCATTGATATGGATAATACTGCACCCCATTTGAACCAGCAATCCAGAATCTTAACGATGAACGACTCTAACGTCTCCCCTATAAAACCCCACTCTATATTCTACTGAAACATTTCCCCAGACGAATGGATCTTATTGTAACAAACAAATTGTTCAGAAAACATACTAATACTTTTATATTCTTTTGTATATGGGAAATAAAAGACCAAATGCTGGCACCTCGTGTTCATGTCAGCTGTAATTCCGTGAAGACAGGAAGTAAACAGCAAGCAAAAAAAAAAAAAAATTATAATAATAATACGACTCAAAAAAACATTTTGTTCTGGCTTTATTGAAAACTTATTTAAAGTATCACATTCACAGTTCATGCATTGTCCCGAAAAGTAATTTCTTCGTAATTTCCCAGATCCGTTCAATCTGTAGCACTATTTTTCCCCGTGTGTTTTTTTTTTTTTTGCTCAGAAAGACTTGCTTTTTCCGCCGTCTCACCGTCGCTCAAAAGACTTAAATGATAATAACGCGACTGCTATTACGTATTGTCTCCGACTCAGAAAAGCCCTTCAGCCAAAGACGTGCCATTCGTTTCCTAATAATAAGGGTCAATTATATCAATAATGTTCACACAGTGATCCTGAAGGCATGAGAGAGAGAGAGAGAGAGAGAGAGAGAGGGGCATATAACTCTCCTCGTAATTACCCCGGCTGTTTAATTGGCATCACTTTTTGCTTCATTAGATCTGTATTTGTACATAATAAGAGTGCATATTAAATACGTAACGCCGTTGCCAACAGTGACCCTGATCGGAATAAAGCCCTCTCCGAAGATGAATGAGCGATAACTCCTTTTTAATGTTAATTAGGATTATATGATTATACCCAATTAAAGTGTTGATGAGGTTTTTTTTTTCTGGAAAAGCGTCTTAGACAGCAAATCACATGTTAAATGTGATATCGTTTCTATAGAGCAATGTCTCGATCGAACATGCAGCCATCATAAGGAGTTACGGATAGCTACGTTACTTATAAGACTTAGTGTATAAGGCATTATCCTGACAGGGTTTGTTGTGAAGAACGTTGCCGGCTGACTCATTTTGTTTTTGTCGTTTTTAATGATCAGCACGTGAATAATAAAAAAAGAAAAAGAATATAAAGAAATAAATAAAAATGAAAACAGCGTTCGTAAGAATAGGAGAGCTCCCCTGGCACAATGCGCCTTCGCCGGCTTTTCTGTGCTGGCACGATGACGTCGGCGTTGGCCAGCTGGATCTGTTCCTGGACTCCAATCAGCTCTAAATGAAAGACAAATGTACCCAATTAGTCCGACAGCCGGTGCTTGCAAAGGGTCGACTTTGGCTGCTGGCTTGCTCGTCTGGCGTCCTGTAAATATTGACTGTCGCTGATGGGGGGGAGTGTGACGCTAGCTGTGGATCTGAAAGTGCTCAAAGACATTTGGCTAGTCCTCATGAAAAACCCTCTTCTTTAGAGAAAAACGAAAACGGCAGGAGTTATATTTATTTATTTATTTATTTATTTTGAAACCTGCAGTAGGTTTGTTCACAGGGATTCTTCCCTAATGATTTAGGTCCCGTACCCGTTTTCAGGTACGGGCAGCCGAAACCCGGGCGATATTGTGAAGCGTGAGACTGACGTGCGCTGCGGCGCTGACGAACAGACGGCACGGAAACGACAGCGGCCTGGAAACGTCTCGCGATTAATGCTGACGATCAAAGCCAAGCAGACTGCAAACTGTGCTCTGTGTAACAAAATATCCAAAGGAGGAATTACATTGTTTTTTCCTCTACAATACAAGTAACCTGATAAAACGTCTTTTTTTTAAAAACACAAGCAAGCCTGCTGCTAGCTGCAGTAAGTAGTAGCCGAGCAAATGCTGGCTAGGCGAGAAAAGAAGTCTACTGATGGTACTGACAGCTCTTATCCAGAGTATTGCTGCTGACAATCAGTAAAGTTTCCCAGTAAAAACATACCCTGTTCGTTCCAATAATGATCGAATACACACTGTGTTTTGTTGACCGTCCCATTAATCCTTATATTTAGTCCTCATCTGCTTTTAGAAAAATCTGGGGGAGTGGGTGTGTATATTTACGCTCGTTCAGTTCGTTAACGAATTCAAGTTCTGATATAAGGTGAGTGAGGGTGCAGTCAGTGTTCTAATGCACCAGTATACGAGAGGGTTAAAGGTCAGGGCGCTGTAGCAGGCTGTTCAAAATCTTCTACGTGCAAACCATATCTTTATGGTACTGGCTTCTTTTTTTCTTTTACAGGGGCATTGTGGGAATAGTTTAAGGGAAAATCCATATATATATATCTATATATATATATATATATATATATATATATATATATATATATATATATATACGTGGTTTATCCATTTAATGTAGATGTGATATAAAGGAATAAAGTGTAGTGAAATGCTTTTCATGGCCACGTTTCAATTAAACACAGGAAGCATAACAGGAATAAATAAACAGCTTCTATGTGGATTGCGTAATTCTCTGTAGATTGTTTATTTAGAATCCGTTTCAGAAAAAGTCTCAAAAGACTTACAGGAGAAAAGTTACATTATTATTATTTACTTACTAATTAATTATTTCATTAATAACAAATTTGCATTGCCATATTGGTCAGTGGAAGGTCCTCACAAAGAGAGGTGCATATTTTCTGTGTGTGTGTGTTTCTAATTGTGTGTGTGCGTGTGAGTGTGTGTGGATGTGTCAGTGTGTGAGTGTGTGTTTGTGTATGTGTGCGTGAGGGCTTGTGAGTGAGTGTGAATGTGTGTGTGCGTGTTGATGCGCGCGCGAGTGTGTGTGAATGTGTGTGTGTGTGTGTGTGGTTGTCTGTCTGTGTGTGTGTATGCACATGTCTGTGTGTGTGTTTGCGTAAGTGAGTGTATGTGTGTGTGTGTGTGTGTGTGTGTGGTGTGGGCGTGGTTGAATGTGTGTGTGTGTGTGTGTGTGTGTATGCGCGATTGTTTGTGAGTGAGTGTGAATCTGTGTGTGCGTGTGGATGTGTGTGAGTGTGTGTGAGTGTGTGCACATGTGTATGTATGTGTGTGCGTGAGGATGTGTCACTGTGTGAGTGTGTGCACATGTGTATGTGTGTGTCTGCATGTGCGTGAGTGAGTGTATTTATGTGTATGTGTATGTGCGTGAGTGTGAATGTATGTGTATGTGTGAATGACTGTTTGTGAGTGCGAATGTGTGTGTGAATGTGTGTGTGTGTGTGTTTGTGAATGTGTATGTGTTTGTGTATGTGTGTGTGACTGTTTGTGAGTGCGAAAGTGTGTGTGTGTGAATGTGTGTGTGTGTGTGTGTGCGTGTAAGTGTGTGTGCGTGAGTGTTTGTGAATGTGTATGTGTGTGTGTGTTTGTGTGGACGTGTGTACATGTATGTCTGTGTGTGTTTGTGTATGTATCCGTGATTGTTTGTGAGTGAGTGTGAATGTGTGTGTGCGTGAGTGTGCGTGAGTGTTTGTCAATCTGTGTGTGTGTGTGTGTGCGTGAGTGTTTGTGAATATGTATATGTGTGTGTGTTTGTGTGGACGTGTGTACATGTATGTATGTGTGCGTGTGTGTTTGTGTATGTGTCCGTGATTGTTTGTGTGGGAGTGTAAATGTGTGTGTGCGTGTGGATGTGCGAATGGGTGTGTGTGTGTGTTTGTGTATTACATGACTCGTCTTTTCAAATGCTACATTTAGAGGCAGAAGGAAATGTCTTTGTACTTTTCTTTTCCCTCTCGGTGATTTGATTCACTGACCGTGTGGTAAAAGTGTGTAACCTCACCGTGTCTATTATTAAGTGCGGAAAATATATAAATTGACATTTGTACCTGTAGAGTAAAAGAATATCTCGCTCTCCGCTATCGTAGCTTTTACCAGACAGGAATTCGTCGACGCTGTACGCGTATGTTTTGTACAGAGGAAGATGTTGTGTATTACTGCACAAAGTCCACTCCGGACCCGGTGAACGCTTGGAGCTGTCAGACGCAGAGTCGTTACTGAGCCATGAACTGTGAAGCCTCTGTTCAGCTCCTGCAGCTTGCATTAGCGAGGGAGTGTTTACTACCGAATTTACATCCAGCGCACGCTCTGTTTGTGACAACAAAACCTCCTCCATAGCGCCACGATGCCATCACATCCATCCCCGGTGCCGCCAGGACCAGGCTTCGAGACGAGTTTAGAGGAGGCACTTAAGAGGAGGCATTTTCCCGAGCAAATTTCACGCTTACGATGATGAAAATATTTCGGGATAATAGCAACGTTGTTTTCAATGGACTTGCCTACCAGCACTGTTGACTTTCCGGATTTTTCTTAGTCTGAAGTTGTTTATTTATTTATTTATTTGTAATAAATAAATGATTGTTATTCATTCATTCATTCATTCATCTTCTACCGCTATATCCGATCTTCCCTCGGGTCATCTTCCCTCGGGTCACGGGGAGCTCTGCCTGTGCCTATCTCAGGCGTCTATGGGCATTAAGGCAGGATACACCCTGGATGGAATGCCAACCCATCGCAGGACACACACACACATTCACACACATTCATACACTAGGGACAATTTTCCAATGTGCCAATCAACCTACCGTGCATGTTTTTGGACCGGGAGGAAACCGGAGAACCCGGAGAAAAACCCCCTGAGGCACGGGGAGAACATGCAAACTCCACACACACATGGCCGAGACGGGACTCGAACCCGGATCCTGGCGGTGTGAGGCGAACGTGCTAACAAACTAAGCCACCATACCCCCTAATGATTGTTATTTATTTTTTATTTCCTTTCTTCTAGTTGTCGAAGAAAAAGAAAATTCTGGGACAAATACAGGTTCTAAGATTTAAAATGGTTATAACAGGGACGGAGAGTTGCTTTGAGAAAGACAGAAGGCTGCAGAAAAAAGACGAGCAAATCGAGAGAACATGGAGCGAGTGCTCTCTAATGATTAGAGACAGAGATATAATTAGTAATTGTAAATTAGTAATCACTCATTCATCTTCTACAGCTTCATCCCGATTTACTTTCTCGGGTCGCCGGGAACCTCAGGCGTCTTCGGGCATCAAGGCAGGGAATACCAACCCATCACAGGGCAGCACTCACATTCACACACACACACACATCCATACACTAGGGACAATTTTTCCAAGGTGCCAATCAACCTACCGTGCATGTTTTTGGACCGGGAGGAAACCGGAGAACCCGGAGAAAAACCCCCTGAGGCACGGGGAGAACATGCAAACGCCACATGTACATGTTGGAGGCGTGAATTGAACCACTAAGCCACCCCCTTAAAATAGTAATTAGATAGATATAATTGAATTTGGGAGCAAATTCTTTTTAGTTTGGCAATCACTTCCCGCGTGTCACACTACGTTCAGTGTTTTCCACAAAGGGCCAGTGTGTCAAACAGTTCAAATTTGGGGTGGACTGAAAACCTGCACCCACGCGTCTAATCTAAAAAATTAGACGTCCCTGACTTAAGGACATCAGAAACAATAAGCGTGCTTGCATCACCGATCAAAAGGCGCATATTTAAAAAGCGAATTGAAAATAGGCCTAATGGAAAATCGTCAAATTCGCAAAAACACACACTTGTATCGCAAAAAAGTTTTTACGCACAAGGTGTTTTTTTTAGACGATGCGAAAAAGGTATAATTCGCAAAACTGTAATGGAAACGTTTTTTTTTCACAGGTCACATGATACACCTCGCCTTGTCTTGGGCATGATGGTGCTGCAAGAGGCCCTATTGCACTGTACAGCTCAAAAAAAGTGGACGTGTTCATCCGGAAATTCTGAATCCGCAGGTCCTCTGTGAAATCGCACTCTATTACCTCCCAGAACAAGCGCATACGTGGCCACGCCCAAGTACAGGGGGATCGCCTCGCCATTAATGCTTGTATAACGCGCCTACGTCTCCTATTAAAAATAAAATTCCTAATGCGTCAGCTGCGATATAAATACCTGCCGATATCCGTCTCCATTTTTTTATGAATGACTTATCGTGAGAGGACGAGTTTTAGTCGCATGATATGGTGTTGGAAACACCGTCGTTTAGAAAATATCGTAAGTTTTGCGCAAATTTGTAATGGAAACATGCGTACTGACTCCTTGCCAGAGTCACCGGGTTTGCTGCCCCTGAGGTCACTCTTGCCTCCTTGCCCTGATTCCTGGATTCCCGTTCTCCTCTGCCCTCCGGATTCATGGTTCGACTTTGTTTTGCTTTTCTGCTTGTGTTTCTGCCTGCCCTGTTTTCCGCCCCTGACCTTGGTCTGTTTTGGTCTGTGTTTTTGGTTCTCCCTGCTTGCCCTGTTTGCTCTGACCCTGGACTGTATTTTACTTTTTGTTGTAGCCTTTCTATTCCGCCTGCCATCAATATTAAAGACCTGTATTATTAGTTTCCAACAATTATTTGCTCTTGTCTTTTGGGTCCAAATGCCCCCCCCCCCCCCCCCCCCGAAACCTTATACGGCACTTCTACAGTTCTATAACTAGTCATTTTGCTTCTTTCTGTGCAACAAATGGTACCACATGTAGCACAATAACAAGTCTTTGGAACCGGCGTGTGATTGATGTGAAGAGCGGAGAACACGCCGGAATCGGTGTTTGTGGAATCACGCTACGAGTACAGGCTGATTTGAATATCTACGCCGTCATCTCCGCCCATGCATCCGTGTCCTACTGTAAGCAAGACCTTTGATTTTTGTTCAGGCGGTGAGACGATCAATCCTTCGTCAGTTCCTCCGACCCCCCCCCCCCCCCCCCTCACCGAGAGCCCTGGAATAAAGGATAAAGCACGCCGATCGTGGGCTGAGATATTACCTATAACAGGCTGTCATTTTCAAACCATTTGGATGTCTTTTGCTGTTTTTGTAGCGCCAATTGTACACCCACTCAATTACTCATCACTGCACAAAGCCCCCCCCCACCTTTAGTAGGCTCTCCTGCCTGGAGAAGACTGACGACGAAACGTCTCGCCGCGTCTCACGGTGCAAATGAGCAAATGTATTTATGTGAAATGTGGCTTGTCTGAACGCCTGACAGTAAAATAGGGCTTTGATGGAATGATCGCGTTTATCCGTTAAATATTATAGCGAGAAAAAAGAAAAAAAAACCTGCAGTGGGATGTGGGACCTCTGCTGCTTTATGACGCTCGGATTTCTCCAGTATTCTCCAACAGACGGCAAAACGAACATTAAAACATTAATATAAGTCAAATAAATACTTAATTGCAGCCCCGGAGGGACGTGTCGGCATCATAAAGCGCGCTCGTACTCGTACCCAGCAGCCTGCCTTTGATATTATTATTATTATTATAATGTCTCTGATTTCAATAACAAGTAGAGCGTTTATCTGTTGTTTTTTTTTTTTTTTTTTTTTTGCATTTGCATGTATATTTTGTTTAATGCAAAAACCACACACAGATATTGGGTGTAAAATATTAAAGCTTAATGTTGTAATGGTTCAACATTAGAGCATCCGAATAAAACTTACTCTACATCCAGCAATTTTTTCCCCAGCAATTTTTTGGAATGCCAACCCATCGCAGGACACTCACACTCACATTGACACACACATTCATACACTAGGGGCAATTTTCCAAGGTGCCAATCAACCTACCGTGCATGTTTTTGGAGAACCAGAGAACCCGGAGAAAAACCCCCTGAGGGACGGGGAGAGCATGTAAACTCCACACACACATGGCCGAGACGGGAATCGAACCTGGACCCTGGCGATGTGAGGCGAATTTGCTAACACTAAGCCACCGCGCCCCCTATCGTTATTCGCATAACGAAGTGAAATATATCTGTTGGCTTTTTTCGCCACTATGAAACCCAAGTAAAGAAGGAAAAATCCACACTTTCCCCCGGATCCCCCTAGAGAAGGGGTAGAACCAATAAAAGTTACGTAAAGCCTTTATTATATTTTTTATGTGCTATTTTATCCCCCTTTCATACCTAGTTGCTATTACTGTGTTAAAAACGGTACCATGGAGCACTTGATGTTTTGTCTGTTGGTTGGTTTTCAGACTCGCGCACAATAAAGTCAAATTTATTTGCCCCCAAGGAATAGCAGTAGGTCAAACTTCTACTGGATGTTCCTGTGTTACACAAGCAGAGAAGGATATTTCAGTCGTGGCACTACAACGCAGCGTTAACACATCACTAATCAAATAACAGGTTTACATGGAAAAGAATCAATGAAATGCTCTTTTTTTACTCTTCTTCTCTTTACTTTAAATGTAATTGCACTTCATTTCATTTGCATCATAATATTAACAATCTATAACCTTGTGGTGAAACGGAGCCCTAAAATAAAAATACTTCTGAAATAATTTAATCAAATCATTATTAGGGTTGATTAAATAGTCTGGGTTTAGGGGTACATCTCAATTTCTGTTACATGAAATATAAATATACAGACAGACTGATTGATTAATTAATTGGTAGACAGACAGATATATCAAACGATAGATAGGTAGATAGATAGATAGATAGATAGATAGATAGATAGATAGATAGATAGATAGATAGATAGATAGATTGATAGATAGATTGATTGATTGACCGAACAACACATAGACAGAGATATAGATAGATAGATAGATAGATAGATAGATAGATAGATAGATAGATAGATAGATAGATAGATAGATAGATAGATAGATAGATAGATAGATCGATAGATCGATAGATAGATAGATAGATAGATCTATTGATTGATTGACTGACAGACAGATAGATAGATTGAACAATAGGTAGATAGATAAAATTGATAGATAGATAGACATATAGACAGACAGACAGACAGACTGGTTGATTGATTGATTGATTGACAGACAGACATATCAAATGATAGATAGATAGATAGATCGTCAAATAAAGAGGTAGGTAGGTAGGTATGTAGGTAGGTACATAGATAGAGAGATAGATAGATAGAATAGATAGACAGATTGACAGAGATATAGATAGATAGATGGAAAGATAGATAGATAGAGAAATAGATAGATCTATAGAAAAACATCAGTGCACGTTTGCTGTTTGCAAGTCAGAAATGCAAAGTTAGGAATAATTAGGAATTCAGTTCTGCTTCCATTATTAAAGTCTCCTCTGATCCTGAAAATGGGGACGGATTGAAACTCTCCTGTCGTCCGAGCGATCGCGTAGTTCTGAACTATTAACTGGTTTGACTTTTTTAAAGGCCAAAAGCCACTGCAACACGTTCACTCTGCGCTGGCGCTTAAAAGTGTGCTGCTTAGTTGGAAAACATTTGGCCGTTTGATGGTAATTTTCCCGGACGCTCGCCTGCGCGGTGACCTCGGGGGCCTGTCCCCAATAGCTCATGTTGGATTGATGTTCCATCAAGAGACAGCTTTTCAGAGAACGCTATATAGCGATCAGAGACACTTTATGAGGCAGCTCCTTGTTTTATGGCTCGTAATAAAGACAGGGGCCGTTCTGGCTGAAAAGCTTTTTCTCAGCAAAACCGCAGGCACCGAGCGGCGATTATCCACCTCAACTTTTTTTTCTTTTTTTTTTTTTTTTTGCCCTGTTACTTGCTGTGACTTCGGGGGCCGCGGAAGCTGATGGATGCCGTTATCCACCTTTGAGTAGAGTGAAAGCGACAGAGGGGGCATTAACCCTGAAATAAAGGCGGCCGCAATCCGCCGCGGTGCCGACTAAGACCCAGAGTTCATCTCATTTGTTATGAGAGCAGAGAATGTTCTCTCTCCACTGCCTCACCTCTTTCCTGCTCCCTCAACGGTGCTCCGTTACTAAGTGCTATTCGAGTCGCGGTTATTGAAGTCATGGAGGCGTGTTTTTTTTTTTTTCTTTTTTAATCGCCCGCCTCGTTGCCAGAAGCCCACACTTCACAAACGTGTGTCTTTGAATTATGAACACTTAAGCACCGATATGGATGCGCTACAGAAATACAGTCCGGCACGTCTCATATTAAAACATTGTCATTTCCAGTCATGCTGTAAGTGCCAAAAGAATGTAAACGTGTTAGAGATTCTTAATAGTAACTTGCTGATTGGTGCTGCAGATCATGTAGTTCATGTCATTCATTCATTCATTCATTCATTCATCTTCTACCGCTTTATCCGACTTCTCTCTCGGGGAACCTGTGTCGGTCTCAGGCGTGTTCGGGAATGGAATGGCGTATGGACCCGCCAACCCATCTCGCATTGACACACTAGGGACAATTTTTCCAAGGTGCTAATCAACCTACCGCATGTTTTTGGAACCGGGAGGAAACCGAAGAACCCGGAGAAAAACCCCCTGAGGCGCGGAAAGAACATGCAAACTCCATACCCACACACACACATATGGCGGAGGAGGGAATCGGACCCCCGACCCTGGAGATGTGAGGTGCTAAGTGCTAATCGCTAAGCCTGCTCGTTGATGTCGTTGACAATTTAATTTATTAGGATGAAAATATCGTAAACATGACGGACGACAGTCAAAAGAGAATAAAATCGTATAACATCAATCATACGATCGCAGGTGTCATATTAATGAGAAATATTCTGTAACACAACTCGATCCAACACAAAGCACACAAAGTTTGGTACATAGTTATAAGCACTCAGCTGTTTTACACACATTCAAACACAAAACCGACAAAATGTTTTTATTGTGCTTATACATATTTTTTAAGTGCTTTATCTACATATTATACTACATATTATATTATACTATATATTATATTATACTACATATTCTACATATTATATTATACTACATATTCTACATATTATACAGGTGTCTTGGGGCACCAAGGCAAGATAAACAGGGCATACAAACCCATCGCAGAGTGCACACACACACACACACACACACACACACACACACACACACACACACACACCTCTCACACACAATTTTTCCAAGGTGCCAATCAACCAGAATGTTTTTGGACAGGGAGGAAACCGGAGAACCCAGAGAAAATCCCCCCCTGAGGCAGAGGGAGAACATGCAAACACCAAACACACATATGGAAGAGGCTGGAATCGAACCCTCGACTCTGAAGGTGTGAGATGAACGTGCTAACCACTAAACTATACTTATGTAATAAAGAGAAAACACATACACACACACTTCTTTTTCTCTTCAATCGCTCTTTCTGTTTTCACGTTCTAATATCCGCATAATTAAGCTTGTGTCTAATTGTTCACACAGATTAGTGGTCATTATTTGCCGAGCCGAAATGCCGAGCGCTTTAAAAAGTTCGAGAGTGAGTGCAGTGTAAGAGAAAAGAGGGAGGAAATAGTGATGGCTGTTTTGATATGATACTCTAGAAGTTCCGCAGTATTAAGTGATAATACACAATGAATCCAAGGGAATATTTACCCGTAGGTGCCTTTTGAACATCTCGCTAGACGCGTTTCCGTTACAAATTTGCGCAAAACTTTTGCGTTATTTTCTAAATGTCGATAAAAAACTTGTCGTGACAATGACGGTGTTTCCATTAACCAATATTATGCGGCTAAAACTCGTCCCTCTCACGATAAGTCATTAAAAAAAATGGAGGCAGATATCGGAGGCGTAGGAGCGTTATACAAGCATTAATGGCAGGGCGATCCCCCAATCCCTCGGGCGCAGACGTGTGCGCTTGTTCTGGGAAGCAATACTGCGCGATTTCACCTGTGAATCGGAATATCCGGATGTCCATTTGTTTTGAGCTGTGCAGTGCAATAGGGCCTCTTGTAGCACCTGCAGCATCATGCCCAAGGCAAGGCAAGGCCAAGTGTATCATGTGACCTGCGAAAAAAATTTTCCCATTACAGATTTGCGAATTATTCCTTTTTTGCCTCATAAGTGTGTGTTTTTGCGAATTTAACGCATTTCCATTTTCAATTTGCTATTTAAATTTGCGCCTGGGGGCGTGGTGGCTTAGTGGTTCGTCTCACACCGCCAGGGTCTGGGTGCGATTCCCGTCTCTGCCATGTGTGTGTGGAGTTTGTATGTTCTCCCCGTGTCTCAGGCGGTTTTTCTCCGGGTTCTCCGGTTTCCTCCCGGTCCAAAAACATGCACGGTAGGTTGATTGGCACCTTGGAAAAATTGTCCCTAGTGTATGAATGTGTGTGTGTGTGTGTGTGTGTGTGCCCTGCGATGGGTTTGGCATTCCATCCATGGGTGTATCCTGCCTTAATACCCATAGACGCCTGAGATAGGCACAGACTCCCCGTGATCCGAGTGAAGATCGGATAAAGCGCTAGAAGATGAATGAATGAATGAATGAATGAATGAATGAGTGAATATACACAAAGGATCAAACAAAAAATTCCATTAATTGAATTCTTTATAACGTCTTCATTCAGGATCGTATTTTCGGACACATTTGTTCATTATTTTTGCAGAAGGGGTAATTAGTCTAGTAATTACTGGCTGATTTGCATGGGTTAAGTGCTCTCGGTATAAATCACAAAGATGGGGACATCTTCAAAAATGCACACATGCGCTTCAGCATTAAAGACTCCATGCCTACATTTTAATGTCATTTTTGACCACTAGAAAAAGTGTGCTTTTTCATTTATTAGCTTTAATAAGATAACGTGTCAGTATATTGATTGGATCTTATTCTAATGCTTGTACTGTATATATAGCCCAACCTATTTTAATGTTAAGAACTGCTTTGTTTACTTCATGGTTATTTGATGTCACCTACAGGGGGTGTTTTCAGACGTCTGGGTGCCAGTGGTGCCTCGTTGTTAATCCCTTGCTATTTATCTCATAAGAAATAATGGAAAACCAATTAATCCGTTGGCTGACCTCATTCCTTACCTTTGTTTTGTACTATTTTCGCCTTATTGTTAATAATATTAGTGCAATTATGTTTTGCGTTTAGCCGACGCCCTTATCCAGAGCGACATACAAGAAGTGCTTTAAGTCTCCATCTATGAAAAAAATGAACTCTGGTGTGATTGAGTACGTTTACATTTACAGCATTTGGCAGACGCCCTTATTCAGAGCGACGTACACCTGAGCAATTGAAGGTTAAGGGCCTTGCTCAAGGGCCCACTAGTGGCAGCTTGGTGGTGGTTGGGTTTGAACCGGTGATCTTCCAGTCTAGAGTCCAACACCTTAACCACTGGGCTACACAATTCACATGATTACAAACTTAAGAGACAAGCAACTCTTAAACCTTAAGACATTTTTGTTTTGTTTTGTTTTACTGACAGTGAAAAAGGAAGAAGTGTTAAGTACTTCTGAAAGAGAAAGGTCTTCCTACTGCTAAATATGAACACATTTCGTTTAAATGACATTGCTATTAAATGGAAAATCTCTGTATACAGTACTTTAAACACAATATACTGTATATACACTACAATAAAGTAAATATAAGCACTAAATAGAACAATTTATCGTTCACAAATCGTCGTTATCCGGTGACAAAATTTCGGTCGCAGAATACGACATTATCAGAAACAGACATTAGCCGCGACACAGCTGTGTTCAGTTCACACCTCTAGTTCAGGGCATAATTATTATAAGCACATAATTATTAGAATAATTCCATTATAATACTAGTGGCCACGATTTATCATTAGTAGGTCATGTGATGCATGTAGAAGGTCCAGTATTGTATTTTTGTGGATGTGCCACAAACTCAATATCATACCATAAAATGCTTGTTGGTTTTATTTCATACATCCTATCAAACGTCTCTTTCATTTCTTAACGGACAGGGTTTCATTTGGTTACACAGCGTGAGATTCAAAAAGATAAAAAATAAAAAAGCGAGTGTTTCATGGAGTGTCTTTGCATGAAAGTCAATAAAATCTCTCCCTCTACAGGGTGTAACACGTTCTTTTACGAGTTGTCGTACACCCTGACTAGCTGTAAAAAAAATAAAATAAAAAAATACATTTTCATTTCCAGAAGCTCCGTTTTCAGGCTCTGGATTCTTGAGTTCTTGTTATATAAGGATTGTTTTATTCATGTTTAAAAAAAAAAAACAACTTTTTGTGGTTCGACAACTCATTTCCACCAGATACCTCTTTCCACTCGTTGTTTTTTTTGTTGTTGTTTTTTTATTAGTGGTGGAAATGCATTGCTCAGAAATTTCAGATTGGAAGTGATGTTATTACAAAGTGCCGCAGGGCTGCGGTTTACGCCTGCTGTTTTGCTGAGATTGCTTTTGTCTACTATTAATTCGAGGTGACGCCTGTGTTGAATGTAAAATGATAGTAATTCGAAGATTAAAACATTTTCTGATGTGTGTGTGTTTTTTTTAAACCCCATTAAGGTCAAAATAAAGCATTAATAAGCTCAGGTAAAACGACCCCGGATTCAATAATGGCCACATACTTCACATCACATCGAAATCCGACGGGAAGTTGTACGAAAGTGGCATAAAAATCCTATTTCAGTCCCAGAGGTACTTCCTGTGAAACACTTTCCGTTTTATCCCCAGCAGCCTAGCTTCTCATATCATTAGTCAGCTCGAGGGAAGAAGAATGACAGAACGAGGGAATGACGGAATGACCTCACGCCGGCTTCAGAGCAACAACCGGTTGCTTCAGTTGGATAAACAGAATCGGAGCGTTGCTTTTGCATCCGAGCACGACGAGTCCCGAAATCTCCCAAACCAAACATCTCTAGCAGGTGTTCCCGTGTAATTAAATGAACCAGGGACTGTTGGATAGAGATGTGTTTTTTAACACTGTGCCCGAAAACCAATTACTACTGAGATTTAATTGGGACGGAATAATTGGGCTTCTGTTTGTGCCACTTTTTTTTTCCCGCCGTGGGCGATTTGAGTTTTTTTGTTACACATTTAAATGTCCTCCATAATAACGGCACAGTTCCATCCCGAGATTTTCATATCTACAGGATAAATGATAAGGCACGTTTATTATATTTATATATATATATCTATATATATATATATATATATATATATATATATATATATATATATATATATATATATATATCCCCCCATCCCCCCCTTCCCCATGTTTGAATATAAAGCCGTGGCTAATTCATTTTCCGAGACACGTCTGTCACTCGGCTTTGCCGCTGGATGCTGGAATTTTTCATTTCCCTTTCATATCGTAACAACGTTTCAGTTTTGGGTTAACGTCTTCATACTCGCTCAAAAGATTTGTCTCAGGATTCTCCCAATTGCACTGTTACATTTACGCTTTCTCGAGCTTGACATTTTACTATTTCTTTTTTTGGATTATTTACCTCTTCGCTATAATAAAACATGAAATATAATAAGGTTAGCGTGCTTTTTCAAGGCAACTTGAGCCAAACGCTTATTTAAGGCGCTCGAATACAAAAGAAACATTCATGAGCTGATATAACACCCATTATTGGCTTGGGCCACTATGATAGACAGTCAAGAAGAAGAATAGAACTTGCACAACAAGGTACCATGAAACTGTGGATGCCCTCCATCAATAGTACACGATACGAAATATAAAGAAGAACATAAGAAAATAATGAATAAATAAAAAGGAGTAGGTCACTTGACTCTTATTTGGCATGTCTGTGGAACCTTATTTTGTTGATTAGAACTCATGATCTCCTGATGAGAGAGTTGCTGTTCCACCCCGGAGCTCCATGGGAGAAATAGTGTTTGGAAATGAGCAAACATACAGTGTTTTGTACGGTTATAAAATGCCTTTACACACTCGGAATGATAACAGGTTCTGCAAGATACTAATAATAGGATTCTTTAATATAGCACCTCACAGCGCCAGGGTCCGGGTTCGATTCCCGTCTTGGCCATGTGTGTGTGGATTTTGCATGTTCTCCACGTGCCTCAGGAGGTTTTTCTCCAGGTTCTCCGGTTTCCTCCCCGGTCCAAAAACATGCATGGTAGGTTGATTGGCGCCTTGGAAAATTGTTCCTAGTGTGTTTAATGTGTGTGTGTGTGTGTGTGTGTGTGTGTGTGTTCTGTGATGGGTTGGCATTCCATCCAGGGTGTATCCTGCCTTAATGCCCATAGACGCCTGAGATAGGCACAGACTCCCCGTGACCCGAGGGAAGATCGGATATAGCGGTAGAAGATGAATGAATGAATAAATGCTACACCATAAAGCACTTCACAAGTACAAAAATTGAGAATAAAATATAACAAACACTACACATGTATCCTACAGATATCCCGGAAAAGATGAGTTGTGCTGGAGAACATCTTATTAAAGTTACTTCTACATATTAAGCATGTGACATTAATGAATTATGAATATTATATATTATATATTAGGAGTTGTGTATGTTGTATTTTGTGTGTAGGTCAGCTTCGGGATAAATTCCACTGTGTTGGAAATGAGCAAACGTACAGTGTTTTGTACGGCGTGAAAGCGTGAAAGTGGATTACATGCTTAGAATGATAACAGGTCCTACAGTGATCTTTATTTTAATACAGCACCTTTTAAAGTTACACCATGAGCACGTACAAATAGAGAATAAAATGTAACAAACACTATACGTGTTGAAAAGCCGTGCTGAAAAAAAATGCGTTGTGCTGAAGAACGTCATATTAAGTCATTTCTGAACATTCAATTAAACTTATAGCTTTAATGATTAAGAAATATATTTATATTAGGAGTTATGAGTGGTTTGTGTGTATGTCATGTTGAATATGTTCTCATTTCGTCTAGGCTTCAGGATCATTTCCTCTTCAGCTTCAGGATAAATTAATAAAACTGTGTTAGAAAAGAGGAAACATGCAGTGTTTTGTACAATGTGAACGTTTGTCGTGGTTTATATCATGGTTTATTATCGTTTATATAGTGCTTTATTACATTTTAATTCTCCATTTTTATGCTCGTGAAGTGCTTTATGCTGTAACTTTTAAAGTTTCTATAAGATAATAATGATAGGAATCTTTATTTTTTTATATAGCACCTTTAAAAGTTACACCATAAAGCACATACAAACAGAGAATAAAATGTAACAAACACTTTACAAACGCCACAAAGTTCTCCTCGAATAGAATTCGTTGTGCTGAAGAACGTCATATTAATTAAGTCATTTCTGAACATTCAATTAAACATGTAACATTAATGAATGACATTATATAGAGTATTTTGTGTGTATGTCATGTTGAAAATGTTCTCATTTCGTCGACACTTTAGGATAATTTCTGACTGTGTTAGAAAAGAGGAAACATACAGTGTTTTTTATACGATATGAAAGTTTGCCATGGTTTATATCATGGTTTATTATCGTTTATATAGTGTTTATTACATTCTATTCTGCATTTTTATGCTCGTGGAGTGCTTTATGCTGTAACTTTTAAAGGTTCTATAAGATAATAATCTTTATTTTTGTACAGCACCTTTAAAAGTCACACCATAAAGCACTTTGGTGTGTAACAAACAGAACTTTTGAATTAAATGTAACAAACACTTTACAAACGTCACAAAGTTCTCCTCGAAAAAAAGAAGAACGTCATATTAATTAAGTCATTTCTGAACATGTAAGAATAATGAATGACTTTATATAGAGTATTTTGTGTGCATGTCATGTTGAAAGTGTTATCATTTCGTCTATGAGGTAAAAACCTTTGTAAGGCGGTGAATTCAATTTGTGTTGTCACGGCTGGAAACTTGAGCATAATAGCATAAATGATAAGTCACTCTGGGCGTCTGCCAAAGGGTCTAAATACAAATGAATGAAAATGCGATGACAACGAGATGATGCACGGTATTAAAATGATCCATAGGCGTACATTTGTTCGACATATTGATGAAGGACATCGCTTTTCTTTTTTTCTTCTCATTAAAGTGTCTTGATTAGGATTATCACAGTGGCAACATTTCACAGTTAGTCACAGTGTATTACCTCGACTTCATCAAAGTGCTGTCTGAAATGCATTTTTTTTTTCTTTTTTTTTTTTGGCTGAGCACTCTGCCTTTCCACACACAGCCCCAACTTGTTCATCTTCTAATGGCAAAAACGTGATGGATAAAGACGACGGAAAACACTTTGCGGAAAAGCCACCCTGAAAAAAATTGCTTTCAAAAGTCCGATTCGGATTGGATTCGTTCCATACCAGGCAGTGGATTCGTGTAATTATTACAGGAGGGTCTCTTTAGTCCCGTCTAAATGCATTAATGTTTATTTACGCACCGTGTGTTCACGTGCCATGGGAACATGATGCCATATTTTACTTTCTATAACGTGAGCAGTACGACTGAGTCTAAGTAAAGCTACATGTAGCCTGTTCAACTTGACATAGAGATTAAGATTTCATTACATCCTGTGAGTCAAACTTCAATTCTTGTTCCTTCCTATTAAATCTTGTAGAAACAAGAAAAAAAATTGTATCAGGCCGAGTTCATTCATTCATTCATTCATCTTCTACCGCTTTATCCGATCTTCCCTCGGGTCACGGGGAGTCTGTGCCTATCTCAGGCGTCTATGGGCATTAAGGCAGGATACACCCAGGATGGAATGCCAACCCATCGCAGGGCACACACACTCACACACATTCATACACTAGGGACAATTTTCCAAGGTGCCAATCAACCTACCGTGCATGTTTTTGGACCGGGGGAAACCGGAGAACCCGGAGAAAAACCCCCTGAGGCACGGGAAGAACATGCAAAACTCCACACACACATGGCCGAGACGGGTATCGAACCCGGAACCTGGAGGTGTGAGGCGAACGTGCTAACCACTAATCCACCGTGCCGCTCATCAGACCGAGTTTCAGGAGAAAAATAACAAAACAAAGACGGAGCTTTAAAGCTTGAAAAGCCCAAAACACTCAGTTTGTATTAAAATGCGGTGGATGTATCGGATAAGATCTCAACAACATTGTGAGTTACATATACTGTGTGAATCAGTCATAATTACTACAGATATCCCCCCCCCCCCCACACCACCACACACACACACACACACACACCCACACACACACACACACACACACCCACACACACACCCCCGACACCAGAGACATGCGTGAAAATCCAATCCCGCAGAAAGAAAAACAATTATAGGATCTGATCTTTTTCTTTCCGTTTGTTTTTTTTCCTTCACATTATCTATACAAAGATGTGCAAAGATCCCTTAACAAGTCTGCTATTTCATTTTCACCACTTTGTAATAGTTTGTACCTGGAACATTTCTGCTTAAGATTATAAGGTTATACTGCAAACGTTTTAATCTTTCGTGTGTTATGTCAGAGACGGGAAGCAGTCGAGTACAAATACTTATTTTTTTACTCTACTTTAGTAGATTTCTCTGGTATCGGTTTGTTTGTTTATTTACTTTTACATTTCAAACCAGTTTTAATCTATTTGGTATCATGATCGGGTTTTTTTTCTTCTCGTCACTCCATCAACTTATTTCCTGGCAGCTTTTTCAAATCTACCATTGGCATATCAGTGAATGTAGCAGGTGAAGTAAGTAAACAAGTAAACATGTATCAAGTAAACATGATCACATGATCATCATCATTTCTCTGCTTGTGTTGTAGGTGGTGGATGTTCAGCCTGGATTACATTCATTAAATAACATTAGATTAGGAATCATATGTATTCTCATGTGAGGTCTGGTTACCAGCGTGATATTAAACCGGGTAGGATTAATGACTACTTTTTACTTAAGTACTTGTCAAGTACAATATATAATGCTGTGGAGGAACTAATTACATGTAACGGTGTTTAAAAAAAAGTAAATGTAAAGGGGTACGGTGGCTTAGTGGTTAGCACGTTCGCCTCACACCTCCAGGGTTTGGGTTTGATTCCCGCTTCCGCCATGTGTGTGGAATTTGCATGTTCTCCCCATTCCTCGGGGGGTTTTTTTCTTCGGGTTCTCCGGTTTCTCCCCCTGGTCCATAAACATGCAGGGTAGGTTGATCGGCACCTTGGAAAATTGTCCCTAATGCATGAAAGTGTGTGTGAACATGCATGAGTGTGTGTGCCTTGCGATGGGTTGACATTCCATCCAGTGTGTATCGTGCCTTAATGCCTATAGACGCCTGAGATTCCCAGGTAAACACAGGTTCCCCGCGACCCGAGGGAAGAACGGATAAAATGATAGAAGATGAGATGTTACAGTTATTGAGAAAAATGTGTAATTAAATTACAGTTACTTATGAAAATGTTACAAATAGGGTTACATATAAACAGTTTCCTTAAAAACCCATGTGGCTTAGCGGTAATCACGTTCGCCTAACAACTCCATGTTGGGGGTTCGATTCCCCGTGTTGTTACTTACCAGTGTGTCCTGTCATAGCTACGAAAAGATTTGTTTTCTTAAACAGTATTTCATTTTTTTTTGTTATGAAGTTTTGTTGTGACTGTACTTAAAAATGAAATTAACATCAACTTAATTCAAGTGATTTTGAACCAGTAAACAAGAGTTGAGTTATTACTGTAGGGTAAACTGTAAAGTTATAAATGTTTGGAAATGATTTAGTTGGAAATATCCATTAGACGACTTGAAAGTGTTCAAATGTAATCAGTTATTTTACTTTTATAAAGCCATTGAAAAGTTACTTCTAGTGCTTATTACATTTGGAATAGGGTCATTTGTATTTTACATTTCCAAAGTAACCTTTCCTACACAGAATAGAAGCATCATGTGTAAAAATGTAAAAATGTGATAAATAAACAAAACAAAAACAGGAAATAGAAAGACAGAACAAAAGGTTTGATTGGACAGGCATCAAAACACTGGACAAATTCTTTATGACTTGGCAATAGAAACACAGGTGTATGTAAATATAGTATAATCACAGGGATATAGTGAAACAGTTGTGTACAATAGGAGCATGTTTGGGGAAACAAGCAGTAACAGGACTAGGGGGAGACGTAACATGAATCAGAATAAAGATGAGTATATAGAGATGTAAAAGACACATTAGCACAGAAAGCTGCTATGCTTTTCAGTACTCAGATACGCACGTGAGGGAATGAATCCCTTGACAAAGCATCATAGTTTTTCCGTCACAGGTTTAAAATGAAAAATTTGAATAATGATTGAGTCAGGATGGGGCACGGTAGCTTAGTGGTTAGCACGTTCGCCTCACACCGCCAGGATCCGGGTTCGATTCCCGTTTCGGCCATGTGTGTGTGGAGTTTGCATGTTCTCCCCGTGCCTCAGGGGGTTTTTCTCCGGGTTCTCCGGTTTCCCCCGGTCCAAAACATGCACGGTAGGTTGATTGGCACCTTCGAAAAATGTCCCTAGTGTATGAATGTATGTGAATGTGTGTGTGTGTGTGTGCCCTGCGATGGGTTGGCATTCCATCCAGGGTGTATCCTGCCTTAATGCCCATAGACGCCTGAGATAGGCACAGGTTCCCCGTGACCCCGAGGGAAGATCGGATAAAGCGGTAGAAGATGAATGAATGAATGAATTGAGTCTTTAATACCGGATTGCATTTAACTCAGACCCGAAACTGGTCCAGTCGTCGCCTGCTGACCGGCCCCTCATTATTACACATGTTCTCAGCAGTTGGTCTTTACCCACATCCACTAGCTGGCTTGCTTACTGTAAGATTATAGTACTCCAATTACGTTGGCTCAAAAACTCAACTCGAGCGAGACTCCCTGCAGGCCGGAGACGGTGGCCTGAGGCAGCGCTCCATGTCTTAAATTAGTTAATAGCTCCCTCGCCTTCACCCGCTGCGCACTTGTCTGCTGTTGTCAGCGTTTATTTCAGTGGGATTTTTTTTTTCTTCTTCCCCCTCCCGTGTGATGTGCAGATATTGGCGCACTACAGAAGTCTGGCAAAAGCAAGAATGAAAGGCACACAAATGAATAAATTATTGATTAAAAGAACAAATATATTCCACTTCAAATCCGTATTCTCCATCCACACACTAAAAGTGCACGAGGGAGAAACTGATGTATGTGGGGAATGTATATAGTTATTCTTAGATCCCTTTAACTCTGGATATATTCTCTGTTTTATATATATATATATATCTGCTGGCATTGTAAATGTGCTTTTTCTGTAGCAGCATGTAAAGACATTTTTAATTCTTGCTAGTTCAAGCAATAAATAAGAATGAAAAGAAGAGTACGAGTACATTTATGATACGGCACCCCTGGGACAGAGAGTTTTTAGGGCCTCGCTCAAGGACCAATGAGTTACCATGCTCTCCCATTTCTAACAATAATCTAGATATCAAAATA
>JACRUU010000024.1:11916027-12128527 GCA_030449085.1 Kryptopterus vitreolus
TCTATGAATGTGTGTGTGTGTTTGTGTGTGTGTGTGTGTGTGTGTTTGTGTGTGTGTGCCCTGCGATGGGTTGGCATTCCATACAGGGTGTATCCTGCCATAATGCCCATAGACGCCTGAGATAGACACAGACTCCCCGTGACCCGTATATAGGGAAGATCGGATATAGCGGTAGAAGATGAATGAATGAATGTATAGTTTGTTTTATTCACCATTTATTTGAGCACTGGATTCTGGGATTTTGTAGCTAAAGAGGCATAGAAATGATGTCCATGTTTTCAAACGAGAATTCTTTTAAACTTTGTATCATTTCAATTTCTGTCAAGTTCAGTCAACGCATTAAACAATCCACTGTATGGAGTTCTACCAGATGACACTCTGTTCTGTGATGTTCTCGAAATGTACAATCGGTGGCCATGACCCCAGCCTTCACAAATCTCCCGCACCTCTCTTTCACCCTGCATCAGTGACGCAAAATCAATAGGGACTCTCCGGACCCTCAATCAGCCCAAATATCCGTGGAGCACTGCTCCAAGCTCGATAATGAGTTAGTCTGGTTTGGAAAGTGGGCCAGCAGACAGTGCACAATGTCAGAGATAAATAACTCTGTTTGCGGCTTGGTGAGAGGCTCTGAGCAGCTGCTGCACTTCTGCTCTTGGGTTAAAGGTCTTATTGCGAAGGAAGTGAATATAATGGAAAAAAGATGAGTGATGTCTCTCCCTGTCTTTTTTTTTCTTTCAGTGATGGATGGGCGACTGTTGCTGGAAGGTCTGCCTAGATTTGGCACTGTGCCTACATACCTGCCCGTGCAGTACCAGGTGTTGAACGCGGAGCTGGCCTTCTTCCTCAAGGAGGCCAACCAGGACATCATGAGGAACTCCAGTTTGCAGGCCCGGACGGAACTCTTTTTCATTCAGCAGGCCAGGAGAAATCCTGTCGTCAATGCTAGTTACGGACCCTTCTCCGTGCAGCAGCCCGTACCCATGGAGCTTCTCGATCCAGGGATCTTCAACAACCTCGCGACGTCTCCTTTGGCTTCGTCTCCGGCCTCGTCCTCTCCGCTTTTCACTTTCAACTGGAAGATCCAGACATACATCATAAGCGAGCGCATCCACCTCAGCTGGCCCAAGGTCCAAGTGTTGTTCTACGTCATAGGCCGAGACTGGGACGACTACAGCACTGTAGACCATCTCCCTTGCATTCGGATGTTCGCCTTCCACGAGACCCAGGAGGTTCGAGGGACATGCCGATTGAAAGGGGAACTGGGGCTTTGCGTCGCCGAACTGGAGCCTCTGCCCAGTTGGTTCAGTCCACCTAGCGTCGTCCCCGGGAGACAACGAGCACCTCAAACCGAAGGCACCCCTGTAGAGCTCTACTACATGATCCAGTCCACCGAAACTGGTGAATGCGTCCCCGAAAGTTCCCGCAAAGCAGGTGCCATTCACTCTGAGCCCCAGGGGCCAGCCGGGTACTTTTCAGGACCCACGCCCATGCGGAGGATCGGCAGCGTACGCCTGTTTCAGCCACTGTCCGAAATACGCCTGGACAGGAACTTTGTGGTGATGGTGCCTTCCAGGCCAATCAGGCAAAGGGAAACCGTGTCGATCTTCCTGGCTGCTTCTGCTCTTTCACCAGTGGAGATTTTCACCCTCAGGTAAGAGACATGTTTTGTTGCTTTTGGTACTATTTATAATCTCCCGCAGAAAGTCTGTCATTTTCAAACCACAGTGATTACTTTCGATATGCACATAAAACAGATGCACATTGCAATGGTTCTCGAGTCTCGGTTTATGTTTTGCAAACTGTCGGACTATAGACAGTTTTGTTCCGACACTGATTGGCGGTGCTACAGTAATTTCCTGTTTCACCTGAAACATGTTTCACCAAGCCTTATTTAACCGGTCAAATATAAAATTGGTTCAATGTTCCTCTTTATATAAACGTGTCTTGTCTGATGGACTCCATTTGGGCAAAAAGGAAACATTATGGACATTTCACTCCCCCCCTCTCATGTTTACCTTTATCTGATGTGATTTAACGGTAATGAAATTTTATTTTAAGCCCCTAATAAGATAAATGAGTTTTTGATGGAGTGACAGCAGACAGTTCGACCTGCATGTAAATGAGTGCATGAAGAATTAATATTAATATCTGGTTGTTGTGCTTTCTCACACCTCACAAAATCAGTACAAGCACTGTGCTGCGTGATATGCATCAACAAGCCATCCGGAAAATTTGTCAGGCAGGATAAGCATTAGCTTATAGCTTAACTGCTTTTGCAGATGAGTGATGATGAACTTTAAGTGACTTTACTCTCAGGAGGACCCTGATGCGCTTCATTTAAACACAGATCTGGGAGGGTGTGGAGGATGAGAATTTATTTATATTTTTGTATATCACTTAAACAAAAGAGGCAGAAAAATCGTATCAATTAAAAAGCTTTACATTTTATGATCTTGTCCCCTTGCAATTGACATGAAGCTGAAGCTGAACATCACTAATATATAATATATATATATATATATATATATATATATATATATATATATATATATATATATATATATATATATATATTCATGTTTCTAATACTCTAACTCTAAACAGATGTTAGAATTATGTACATTTCTCTCCAAAACAAAATAATCAATAAAATGATTGATTATTTCATATTTATATTACTCTGGAAATGATTATTTTAATATTAATTTCTTATTAATGAATGAATTTCTTGTTGATTTCAATGTTTACTTTTTTTTAGTGGTTGCTTTAATTGTAAAATATGGGACGTGGCTCCTTTAAGAATTCTGTTCCGGTTACTTTCCATATAAACTGGTGATGCGTTTAGGTTTATATGGAAGCGCATTGCGTTCACAAAGATAAAATACGCTAACAAAAACTATGCAGAGTGAAGGAGCAGATCACTCCCATAGTAATGCACACTGATTTATTCATTAATTTATTCATCTTCTACCCGGAGAAAAACCCCTGAGGCACGGGGAGAACATGCAAACTCCACACACACAGAAAGGAATAAGGGGAATAATAGGACGGCCCGAGACGGGAATCGGAACCTGGAGACCCTGGCGGTGTTAGGCGAACGTGCTAACCACTAAACCACCATGTGCCCCCACTGATTTAATCACGTGCTAATAACTTTAGTGCCGTTAAAGTGAATTTTATATTTATATATATATATCTATATATATATATATATATATATATATATATATATATAGAGTATATATATCTATATATATATACACACACACACACAAACCACACATTTGAAGGCGAAATAGGACAATAGGATCAAGCCTGTTCCAGTGTGTAATGCCCCTGTGTCCAAAGTCAGCTCTATGAAGATTCACACGGGTTTGAGTGGAAGATCTTAAGTGGCCTGTAATAAACCTCTGACCTCACATCTATTGAACACCTTTTGGATGAATTGGAACATTGACTGCACCCCAGGCCTCCTCACCCTACATCAGTACACATGCCCCTGGAGCTGAATGAGCACAAATCTCTATAAGCACACTCCAAAACCTAGTGGAACATCTTCAGAGAAGAGTATAGGTTAATATAACAGCAAATATGAACTAAATACGGAATAGGATGTTCAAAAAGCATTAAAAAAAGCAGTATAAATGTATTCATTTATAAAATTCATTAATTAATTTTAATAATTTAGTATTAATAATATCATTACAGAATTTATGAATCCAGATGTACTGTAAATATACGTGTCTTTCCACCATTAACTACTATATTTTAGGAATATTATAAATGAATACACTACAGTGTTGATTAGGGGCAATTAAAATATTTTTCTTTATGATATTATTCAACTCAACAAACAGTTAATGAGACACTAATTGTTTTTAGAACAATGTTTTTGCATAAATGTATTAAAACACTTCTACTTAAATAGCACAGCAAATAGAATATATCATGTGGCGTTAATAGCAACCAAAAATAGCTTCAGTAAGTAATCTGAATCTGAAATGTTATCTATAATTATTTGTTTGATAAGACGTATATGTTGAACGTAACTTAGTGCACAAAGGTTTTGTTTATTTGAACTTTAATATTTGAAGTTGTCGAGATCTTGGCGTCAGATTGAGAAGCAGAACTTATGAAGTTAGCTTTGTTGTGTGTGTGTGTTTTTTTTTATATGTTTAATCTGAGTTCAAAAATGGAACGTGTTTGTGATATTGTTATCAGGACGTTTTTTTTTTCATGCAGAGGAAGAGAGGAAGAGAGGAAGAGAGGAAGAGAGGGCACAGTCGTGTTTAAAGTGTCGGCAGAATTCTCTGTAGATTCATATATATATATATATATATATATATATATTCCAGCTAAGCTCATGCGTTCACCTTTTCTGATGATTAGATCTTCCAAAAGGGTACGGTCTCATTTCTGCACTCCTGCTACAATGGTGAAATGTCTTTTGTGAAGCTCCTCACAGGAGACAGGAGATAGGAACTCTTCACTCTGTTCTCATCTCAGGCTGGACACTGTGCTTGCAGGGGTTCCCCCCCCCTTTTTTTTTCTACTGGACAGCTGAGTGCTGCTGATAGGGAAGTTTTTTTTTTCATGTGGTCTGGCCTAGATGTGTGGAGAAAATGTGAGTCTGTGTGTGTGTGTGTGTGTGTGTGTGTGTGTCTCTAAGCCTTGCCCCTATAGCCAAATCTCATCATCAGCTGAGCACTGATAATCTGAGGCAATCCTTGCCATGAGCTACCCTGTTTCGATGAGCCTGTGAACATGATAGCCTCCGATTCCTCTTCTTAGCCGACAGAAGTGGAACACGATATGGTCTTCCGCTTTTTGTAGCCTATCAAACACAATGCTTTGATGTGTGTTGGAGTCTGTGATGGTAACTGTAGTAATATAATAGTGATTATTTGAGTTACTTTAATCGTCCCCGCAGCGCGTTTTCCCTTTCCTTTTATGAAGAGGAATTTTCACGCAAGGGGGCTTTAGCGGTTAGCTTAGCTTAGTAGTTAGCACGTTCAGTTCCCACCTCCGCCATGTGTGTGTATGTGTGGAGTTCTCCTCGTGCCTCCGGGTTTTTTTTTTCGCCCAACAGTAGATTGATTGGCACCTTGGAAAATTGTCCCTAGTGTGTGAATGTGAGTGAGTACGTTTGTGTGTGTGTGTGTGCCCTGAGATGGTTTGGCATTCCATACAGGGTATGAGCAGAGGTTCCCCCCCGACCTGTGGGAAGTTCTGATAAAGCGGTAGAAGATGAATGAATGAATTTTTGCTCAATCAGCATGTTTTTCACATAAATAGGTTGTAAATAAAGGAAGTTTTATCACAATTAAAATGACAGTTAAAGTCAGAACTTTTCCTCATTATTATAATGATGTATACATTAGCTGTGTTGGCGATTTTATGCATCGCTCTGTGGCTACATCATGAGCTACGTTGATCAACGCATAAATTAACAGATGTATAAATCTAAAATCCTAAGTGTTTTTTTTTAACTATTAGTCCATAAAAGTATACACCTAAATAATGAAGGAGGGACGATAGCGAACATCTGAAACTTCATTCATTCATTCATTCATTCATTCATTCATTCATTCATTCATTCATTCATTCATTTTCTACCGCTCGGATCACAGGGAGCCTGTGCCTATCTCAGGGCATTAAGGCGTCTGTGGGCATTAAGGCAGGTTACACACTGGATAGAATGCCAACCGAACTCAGGGCACACACATACACTAGAGACAATTTTGCAAGGTGCCAATCAATCTACCGTGTATGCTTTTGGACCGGGGGGGAAACCGGAGAAAAACTCCCTGAGGCACAAGGAGAACATGCACAAATTCCACACACACATTGCCGAGACGGGAATCGAACCCGGACCCTGTCGGTGTGAGGCGAACGTGCTAACCACTAAGCCACCGTGCCCTCCATCTGAACCTTATGCTTTAAAATAATAATAAAAATACAAAAAGAAAAATCCACGTATTCATATGCACATGTATCTCTTTAAAGAGTTTAAAAACTCTCCGTGAAGGCACATGGCTCCTTTAATCTGGGCTCATTAGTGCTCTCCAGTAACAGTAACAGGCTGAGAACGAGGATTTACACCTCACGTATGATGTAAATGATAACAGGCTTCACTCATGAACAAATTAACACCATTGCAGAAGATAAATAGTCCCTGCTGTGCTGGAAACGTCACTGAACGAGCACGCACGCGTCTGCACACGTACAAAATCAACTAACAGAGAAAAATGTTTATGTTATGATGGAATATAAAAGATCTGTTTTAATAACAAAAAAACACCAGCAACGTGCATCCACTCACGCTTCATAAATTTCCCCGAATTACGCCTACAAGCTGCACATTCACAACAAGTATAAGCTACTCACTATATTACTGTATGGGACCTAAACGTATTATCACCAGTTTATATGGAAAGCAACCGAAACTGGAATATAATTCTTAAAGAAACCACATACAATATTTAACAATTAAAACAACCACTAAAAAATGTACATGCAAATAAGTAAAAAATGAATGAATGAACAGGAAATTAATGTTTAAAAAATAATTTCCAGAATTAAATAATTCATTCATTCATTCATCTTCTACCGCTATATCCGATCTTCCCTCGGGTCACGGGGAGTCTGTACCTATCTCAGGCGGCAAAAATATCCCGTCTATGGGCATTAAGGCAGGATACACCCTGGATGGAATGCCATCGCACGGCACACACACACACACACACACACACACACACACACACACACACACACACACACACACACACACACACACACACACACACACACACACACACACACACACATTCACACACACATTCATACACTAGGGACAATTTTCCAAGGTGCCAATCAACTTAAATAAAGAAATAAATATGAAATAAATATAACATAATACATTTTTTTTAAAGGAGATTTTTAATGATTTTTAAATTTTTTTTAAAGGGACATTTTAATGAGATATACACACACACACACACACACTATAGTATAGTATATATTTATAACAACATAAATTGTTTGGCGTGTTAAAAACAGTCTGCATTTATGGTACATTGAGAACAGTAAACAGTGCGATTAATCCTGAGTTAACTCATTACATCGATTAATCGTGATGAAATATTTATTTATTTAAATATCTATTGACAGCCGTAATATTAATACAAAAACAATTGTGATGTCAGGAAATGATACACCAGTGGTTGGTTGAAAAAGCCTGACACCCATGGGTCATGAGAAGATCTACTCACTGTACTTTACTTCATTACTTCCCACGTGTGGGAGGGAGTACAGCTCCAGAGAAGTGAGGATAGCGGCCACAGAAATTCAAAATTAAAAGACATGATAACGAACAACATCTCTCAAATGAGTTTCTTAAAAATATTTGTTTTTTAAAATTACAGCAGGAAATGTTTTCCTAAGCAGCTTAATTCACATTAATCTAAATATCATTTGCGATGCTATATTACTCTTAAAATTGTCCTGTGAGAAGACTCCGTGTCAATTATTAAAAATATTCAAATCCGGCCATGTGAACGTCTGCATTTGAATATTCATCACACGTTTGAAAATCTACTGTAAGAGTCGCTCCAGTGCCCATGCTTTTTTTAATCAGCATACCCCCCCCCCCCCGCAACCCCCGACCCCCGCAAAAAAAAATAAAGATGTAAAACGTATTTTAATCATGCTGGACATATTTTCGGAAAAAGAAGATAATCAGCCGTGAGCTATATTTTAAGACGTGTCCTCATTGTGACCATCAGCAGAGCGCTGGATGGTTGTAGTTCAAGACTCGCTGTAGTGGGGAATTCGCCATCGTCGGTTCTTCGGGGATTAAGCAAATTATTTAATCTCTTATTACATCCAGTGATCTCGGAATCATCAGATAACACCATGCTTACGAAATTGGGTGGTCTCAATCCACGTTAAAAAAAAGTATATATATATATATATATATATATATATATATATATATTTAAGGGCTAAAACGTTTGCAATCCAAACATGAAACAGATTATGAAACAGTCATAACGAGCCTCAGAACTGATGGAGCACTTTATCATTTATTTAGGATCTCCTGCCGAACATTGCACAGCGGGCACTTTTACTTTTACACTAGTCACTTTTGCACTGGTCACTTTCTCGCTGGAACACTTTCACTGGTTACTTTACACTTACACAGTATTTTTACGTTTGTTTTTAAAAAAAATAATATTCTATTTTCTTTGCTTTGCTTGTTATAATGTCTGCACTATTTCTTTCTTTTTTTCCCCTTTTTATCTTTTATATTGAATGGTTGTGTATGTGATGAGGCACGGTGGTTTAGTGGTTAGCACGTTCACCTCACACCTCCAGGGTCCGGGTTCGATTCCCGTCTCGGCCATGTGTGTGTGTGGAGTTTGCATGTTCTCCCCCGTGCCTCAGGGGTTTCTCTCCGGGTTCTCCGGTTTCCTCCCGGTCCAAAAACATGCACGGTAGGTTGATTGGCACCTTGGAAAAATTGTCCCTAGTATATGAATGTGTGTGTGTGTGTGTACCCTGTGATGGGTTGGCATTCCATCCAGGGTGTATCCTGCCTTAATGCCCATAGACGCCTGAGATAGGCACAGACTCCCACAGGGTTGACCCGAGGGAAGATCGGATAAAGTAGAAGATGAATGAATGAATGAACAGTTGTGTGTCTGTGTGCAGTGTTGTGGAGTAACTAGTTACAAATAACGGCGTTATGTAATATAATTACAAAATAAATGTATCAGTAATTCGTTACAGTTACCGAGAAAAAATGTGTAATTAAATGACCTATGAAAATGATTACATTAGGGTTACATCTGAACAATTTCATGTAAAATCAGTGAGGCAGAGGTTCTTAAATAGTGTGGCGCGACCGTACCTATTAAACTAGAATTCCATAAAGTAGAGTGTTCGAGTATGATCTAAAGTAGCGGCAGTGATCCCCCCCCCCCCAAACATACACATAAACGATATTTATCTATGGTTTGAAACTGTTTTTTTCCCTAGAATGTTAACTTAAAGTGCCACCTAGTGGACAAATGAAAGTAATCAAATGTAATCAGTTACTTTACTTTTATAACGTAATTGAAAAGTTACACTACTTATTACATATTGAATAGGGTCATTTATAATCTGTAATCTATTACATTTCCAAAGTAACCTTCCCAAACACTGTCTGTATGTGACAAATAAAATTTGATTTGAATTATTAAGAGCTCCTTTTCACGTTCTCATTGTGTATCATCAGTCAAATGAATCAAACCGTGTGGATACGGGGAGCTTCAGGTCCTTTTCACTTCACATTTCACATCCGTGAGTTTCACCGTGGCGCGATTGTTGGCGTCCGATGGGCTGTTTTGGGTGTTTCTATAACTCCTTATCTGCTGGGATTTTTGTCCACAGCGCAGAAAGCGAATAAAAAGAAGAAAAACCCCACCATGCGGACAGGCATGGCGTGTTGTTTAGAGAGGTAAACAGAGAAGGGCCAGATTTGTTCAAGCTGACAGAGTAATCACTATGTAGGATACTGGTGAAAAAAAAACACACTGGGTTCCATTTCTGTCAGCCAGAAAGCACAGGTACCAGGTGGCACAGACTCGCTCGCCAAAACTGGACCGGTGTGATGTCTAGAAAAATGTAGCCTGGTCTGATAAATCAAATTTTCTCCACACAAATTAGGCTTCAACAGCATGAATCTATGGAGCAAACCTGAACAGCCCATGCTGGTGGAAGTGTTGTAATGTGGAGAATGTTTTCTTTTTGTTTGTTTTTTTTAGTATCTCAAAAGGAATCTTTTCCAACATTTTGTTATATTCATACCAGGAAAAAAATTGTTTACCTCCATTCTTATGACCGTACACGGTATTAGTAACGTTATATAATATAGATATTTTCCTTGATTGTTTCTTAGGATTTGTCGTGCCTGTTTATTATTGCTTATTTAAAAAGGATTCTGCGACAATATTGTAAACTTAACGCAGTTAATAACATTACTGAAAGCTGTTTTAAAGACAGCATTAAATGTGACTAAAAATCGATTTGTTTTTTATGAATAAGAACTCCGGGGCACGGGGGTTTAGTGGTCGGCATGTTCGCCTCACACCTCCAGGGTCCGGGTTCGATTCCCGTCTCGGGCCATGTGTGTGTGGAATTTGCATGTTTTCCCTGTGCCTCAGGGGGTTTTTCTCCGGGTTCTCCGGGTCCCTAGTGCATGAATGTGTGTGTGAGTGTGTGCGTGTCCTGCGATGGGTCAGCATTCCATCCAGGGTGTATCCTACCTTAATACCCATAGACGCCTGAGATAGACACAGACTCCCCGTGACCCGAGGGGAGATCGGATAAAGCGGTAGAAGATGAATGAATGAATAAATAAGATCTAGTAATCTCTGGTTATGGAATGACTAAATCAATTAAAAAGTAAATAGTAATCAGCTGTTGGTGATAAAAGATGATAAATAAACATATTTGTGTAAACTTTGTGTCCAATTTAGAGATTAAGTGAAATTTCCCATAAGACACATATGGAGAGTTGAATTAAGGTCTTTGGCTCGTCATACACTACATGTCTATGTTATATTTTGAGAAAGCACCACTTCATCCAGAGGCTTTGGCAAAACATTGCAACTGTGATGCAACCTGTGTGTTCGTCTCGGTCTGTTGTCTGCACTCGTCGGTTTGATAATCCCGTGTCTTAGTCCTACAGCAGTAACAAAAAAAAATGGCCCCACACTGGTGCCGTGAAATACTCATGTCTAACCAGGGACATACCGTATAGAGCCCTGCTGTAAACTCACTTACACCCCCCCCCACACACACACACACACACAGTGCGGGCGCACACTGCAGGTACCTTGTCCTTTTCATTAGTTTGTCCTTGTTCTTTATCCTTTTACTTTGTTTCTCTATTTTTTTGTTTGTGATCTTTCCTTTCATATATTATGATATATCACTATATTATTCATATAGTATGATTTTCTATTCTTTTTTTTTGGTCCTGTTTTTCCAGGGTGAAGGAGTAAAATGAAAATAATGACATTTATTATTAGAAAACGAAAGAAACAAAGAAAGTGATAAGGAGAGAGACGGGGACAATATCTATATATATATATAGATATATATATATATATATATATATATATATATATATTGATATATCCACTATACATTTAATGATAACATACAAGAGGAAATATAAAATAGTAAACTAATATGTTTATATTACTATATATATATATAATATATATATATATATATATCTATATATAGTATATATATATATATATATATATTAATATGTTCCTGTCTTTTCACAAGAACAGGACCAAGGAAACATGCAATGTAAAATAAGATCACAAAAACCAAATAAACAAGGCTATGTATATTTATTTTTTGTGTATATATATATATATATATATATATATATATATATATATATATATAATATATATAGAAATCTGTATGTATGATGTACATTTAGTCTTTAACAATACAGAAACACACAGTAGCATACAGTAGCACGTAGGGGCATTTTTTTCTTTTTTTTTTTTTTTTTTTATATTCCAAATTAGGTTACTTTTGTAACAATAAATCAGAACTGCATGTGCACCAGACTGAACTTGTTTATAACTTGAAAATGCATCTCTCTTTCCAATTTCAGATTTTTTTATTTTTTTTTTGCTGATCTCAGGACTTTCTTACACAGTATTCGAAATATTTTCGAGGGCTATTTCGGCAACCCTGCACACCAGCAACACAATCTCTTGGCACAGCAAATTAAAATTCTCAAATGTCATTGTTCAGAAGGTGTGAATTATTTTAGTATAGCGATACAGTAACTGTGGAGCGATTTTCATTGTTGATCCGCTCGTTCAAATGGTATTGTTACTATAGTAACGGCTTGTACACAGGAAGGACACGAGTGACCTAATAATAGCATTCCGGCTGTTAAATTAAGTACATTGCATTTGCATTGTTTTCTAACATGGGAAAGTTACATTAAAAAAATTTACGATGATGAAGAATGTTTTTGTAAAAGTTACATGTTAAATGTTTATTGAACATACACGAGTATCACGGTGGCTTAGTGGTTAGCATGTTCACCTCACACCTACAGGGTTAAGGGTTCGATTCACGCCTCCTCCATGTGTGTGTGTGTGAAGTTTGCATGTTCTTCCCCGTGCCTCAGGGGGTTTTTCACCTCCGTTTCCTCCGGGTTCTCTGGTTTTCTCCCCCATGCACGGTAGGTTTTAGGTTGATTGGCACCTTGGAAAATTCTCCCTAGTGTGTGTGTGTGCGTCCTGCGATGGGTTGCTATTCCATACAGGGTGTTTCCTTCCTTGATACCTGAAGATGCCTGAGATAGACATAGGTTCCCCATGATAAACGATAAAGTCGGATAAAGTGGTAGAAGATGAACGAATAAATATACATACATTATTATTTATGTATTTATTTATTTATGTTTGGAAGCTGGGAATCAGAGTGCAGGGTCAGCCATGATACAGCGCCCCTGTAGCACAGAGGGTTAAGGGCGTCGCTCAAAGACTCAAAGAGTGGCAGCTTGGCGATACCAGAGGCCCTTAGCGCTAGGACCTCATTCCTTTGGGATGATTTGGAACTCCCTTGTGGCTGAGTGCAAGAAAATCTCCACAAGCAAATTTTTATTACATGTTTAATTCAATGTTCAAAAATGGCTTCAAAGTTTAAAGACATTTTTCATTTTTTTCCGGGTGGATCTTTGTGACGTATGTATAGTGTTACATATTCACCTCTGTTTCCATGCTTGGGACGTGCTTTATGGTGTAAAAGTTCAATATGAAAACAAAGATTACTATTTTTTTTATATTTTACCATTTTACCATTTTATTTTACATGCTTTATTGATCCTGTGAGGAAAAATCTTTTCCTGGCATATCCCAGCTTGTTTGGAAGGGTCAGCCATGATACAACACCCCCTAGAGCACAGAGGGTTAAGGGCCTTGCTCAAGGACCCAATAGTGGCAGCTTAGAGATACCAGGAGCCTTTAGTTCTAGGACCTCATTCCTTTGGGACGAATTGGAACTCTCTTGTGGCTGATTGAGAGAAAATCTCCACAAGCACTCTGTAAAATCACATGGAACACAAGAGTGTGGATAATTATAACCCTTAATAGGAACTACAAGTGGAATGTGATGTTGCACGTGCAAATCTTATAGTTAGCTTTAAAGCAGAAAAGGGTCTCGGCTCTCAGATGTGGCACATAATTATATGTATTTATAACAGCGATAGGCGCATGATTTGATCACAAACATTTCGCTGTTATTAAGTTCATTCTTCAACACGCCGATTCTGCGTCGCTGTCAAACGGTTCAGGAAATCATCCCTACCATATGCCACTGCACTGTTCCAACGACTCACCTATGCACAACAGACGAGAACTCATATAGAAGCTATAAATAGATAGATAGATAGAATATAGATAGACATAGACACTCGGTTATTCACTGTCACTTTACACATACGTACATTTGCCCATTTTATTTCTTCTGCACTCTGTTTTCTGTGTAAATGCCATGTGCAATATTTCATCTCTCTGTCCATTCTTTTGCGGTCTACGTTATTTATTGAAAAAGTTACAATTATTTCGTCTTATTTCGACTACTATTCGTTTAAGTTAACGAAATTATTCCCCTCACGGGATCAATAAAGTATTTCTACGTTCCGATTAATGTCGAGGTATTTATTCATTAATAAAGAATTATTAGAACATTGTTATTTCAGGGTTTTATCACCAAATAGATATCCAATACATGTTTATGTTTATTTTTAGCTGCATTATTGTTTTTATTATTATTATCATCATAAAACCACCTTATGAAAACAGAAATGTGTGCATCTTTACATCCATAGCAACAACCTCAGGCATTATCGCGTATCTTGGACGGCTTTATATTGTGGCAACATTTTGTTGTTCACTTGATGAATATAAATAATCGTTTTGAGCAGCGGAGAGGAGGATTTTCTTGAGTCTGAAATCGTTCGATGGCAATCTTAAAATCGTAAAAAATGTTCACTGAAAAAGATTGTTTCAGGCCGGAAAAGCAAACTGTGACAGTGGGATGAGCAAAACATGTAATCCTGAAATGTCATTTTCTGATAACAAAAAAAGTCTGTAAATAATAATAATAATAATAATAATAATAATAATACAAAAAAACTATCTCTAGAAACTTTCTGCTGTTCACAGACATGATGTGCTACTACTACTACTGATAATAATAATAATAATAATAATAATAACAACAACAATAATAATAATATAATTATCACGGTGCGCTGAAGCAGACACACGGAGATCCGGAATTAAACAAAACAGGGTTCATTAAATGACAATGAACTTAGGAGACGCCGCTCAAACGGAGTGACCAGACAGGCTAGGGAGCCTTGCTCGATTTGCACGTTCTCCCCGTGCCTCGGGGGGTTTTTCTCCGGGTTCTCCGGTTTCCCCCGGTCCAAAAACATGCACGGTAGGTTGATTGGCACCTTGGAAAATTGTCCCTAGTGTATGAATGTGAGTGTGTATGTGTGTGTGTGTGTGTGTGTGTGTGTGTGTGTGTGTGTGTGTGTGTGTGTGTGTGTGTGTGTGTGTGGTGTGTGTGTGTGTGTGTGTGTGTGTGTGTGTGTGTGTGTGTGTGTGTGAATGTGTGTGTGTGTTCCATCCAGGGTTTGTCCTGCCTTAATGCCCATAAATGCCTGAGATAGGCACAGACTCCCCGTGACCCGTGGGAAAGATCGGATATAGCGGTAAAAGATGAATGAATGAATGATAATAATAATAATAATAATAATAATAATAATAATAATAATAATGTTATTTTATTTATTTACAAAATTTTGCATATTTTCTTCTTGTTCTTCTTCTACTTCTTCTTCTTCTTATTATTATTAGTAGTAGTAGTATTGTTGTATTTAATGTAATTATTTAATTATCCAGTTAATTTATTTAATACATTTTGACAAATATGTTTTATTTTTTACAGAAATAAAAACAATGAAATGTGTTGCAGTTGAAAGGAAATTATTCAAACTTTTTCATCATCACTTATTAAACACAAACACACAGACACCCAGACAACATACACACACACACACACACACACACACACACACACACACACACACACACACACACACTCAGAACTGCCCGTGGCAATGGTGGTCCAGCGATCACCTGCTGAAGCAGTTGTTCATAGCTGCACATAATGAAGTGCGAATCAGTATAATGTGCTCACTGATGCGCCGGCTTTAAAGATCAAACCCAAATTGATTTATTCCCAGCACCGCTGAGCCATTAGCAAATAATAAAATGGAATGCAGCAAAAATGGGCGCCGGGGGACCAAAAACCTCATTCCATATTGCCGAGAGCAGCCTCTGGAACGGCACCAGCTTCGTTCATCAGAGCTGGAGAACGCTGCAACCCTGCGCTCCTGTGTGCTGTTGCTGAAAGGTGTCTCAGAGGTTAGCGAGATCTGAGGATGTTTACAATAAAGTAAAAACCTCCCACCTGCAGTAATTCTGTTATTCAGTTACTCCTCTGTCTGTTATCTCTGCAAGGACACACCTCGAGAGCAATTTCGCTCTGCTATTTGTTTCTACGTGGCGTGATGAATAATGCATCTGGGAAAACCGAAAAACTGTGGCCCGACAAACAATTATTGCAAAACTCCCACAGGAAGCAGGAATTCTACACAGTTTACCCCGAAATGTTTGTCGTCGGAAGTTCTTAAAGATGCAGATGTGCTGGAAATGTACCTAATTGTCAAATCACAGCTGGAACTCTGATGACTTCATTACATTCATTACATCGACACAGACTGGATTCCTGTGTACATTTACATATACGTTTACAGTGTTCGTGTGTATACTGAACAGCCGTTACACAGCCACCAACAAAGTGGGCAAAATGAGAATAAAACCAGAATGCAACGATTTGCAAGTCTCATTCATTCATTCATCTTCTACCGCTTTATCCGATCGTCCCTCGGGTCACGGGGAGTCTGTGTCTATCTCAGGCGTCTATGGGCATTAAGGCAGGATACACCCTGGATGGAATGCCAACCCAAGGACATCACAATCAGCACACACACACACACACACACACACACACACACACACACACACACACACACACACAATTTTCCAAGGTGCCAATCAACCTAGCGTGCATGTTTTTGGACCGGGGGGAAACCGGAGAACCCGGAGAAAAACCCCCTGAGGCACGGGGAGAACATGCACAAACTCCACACATGGCCGAGACGGGAATCGAACCCGGACCCTGGCGGTGTGAGGCGAACGTGCTAACCACTAAGCGCACCGTGCCCCCTGCAAGTCTCATAATCCCATATTTTATTCACAGTAGGGCTTCACTATTCATATCTCATTTCGAAATGATGCTGATTCACTTCCGAGTGCAGGCTAGTTTTTTACTCCTCCCCTACGGCGTAACCCGACACGCGCCTCTCCAACGCAGAGCGCAAGGTCTGGCATGGCAGCGTATTTTATGTTGGTATGATTTTCTAGGGGGAAGACATTTTGTTTTTTTTTTTTTTCCCAGGGTTTAGATTATGATTTCTATGACTATTTGTATTGCATTTTCACTAGAATTGAATTTGTTAATTAAGTGATCATTTTCCTTTTTCAGATGACTTAATTAGTATAATAGCATTTAATGATAGGCAGGTTTGAGTTTGCTGGATGTTTGGTGTTTGCGTGATGATAGTATTGGATGTCTGTATTAATCTGCTTGTTCTACATTGTTATTGATTTCATTGTGAAAGGTCGAGAAAATGTAAACTCGTTAATGCTGAGATGGTCAAATGAGACATTTATACGTAACACTGATGGAAGGATTGTCCAGTTTTAAGCAGCTCTTAAGCAGCCCTCAGTACTAGCATAAATTCTTAGGGATAGAGGAGTTTACATGGAAATGAATTCATGCCAAAAGTATTGAATATAACATTATAAGAAACTAACATATACATGAGGTCCAGTGCAGCTTTGTGAAGCATGTGGATTAGTAAATATCTTATGCCCTTTCTTGAGGTTCTTTCCACTCCCTGTTTTTAAATGCCTGAAACAGTGAATCCTCTTAATAAACCCAGCACATGTGTCTGATCCTTTCCACTTAACTCCTAAAATTATATAAATAATAATTTATATCTGCTGATATACCAAGTGATACTTGCTTTAATGGCATTCATATCATAGAATATATGTTGACGAGTGTAATTGGGTATTTTGGAAAAAAAAACTCTCAGTGCTATTGTGATGTGTAACCAATAATCATATAACACCATTAGTACAGTCGGTAAGTTCGATGCTTTGGGTATATTAAAGTTCATTATAAAAGAGCACCAGATATCCTGGAGAAAACGTCGACCAGTTGAAAGCAATCTGTTTTTAAGTTAAGATCTAAAACAAGTCATATACAAAACAGTGCAAATTCCAACTCTCCTCACAGACTGACCTATAATCAGTGTTGGGAAGGTTACTTTGGAAATGTAATAGATTAAAGATTACAAATGACCCTATTGAAAATGTAATAAGTAGTGTAACATTTTCAATTACAATTATTCTAAATGTAAATAACTGATTACATTTGATTATTTTTTGAGTACTTTCATTTGTCCACTAGGTGGCACTTTAAGTTAACATTCTAAGAAAAAAGTTTCAAAGCCTCGAAAAATCATTCAGTCATCGTCAACGTTACAGTTGAAAATCATGCCGTCGTCTAAAGCACTGATTTTACATGAAATTGTTCAGATGTAACCCAGTTTGTAATCTTGAACATTTTCACAAGTAACTGTAATTTAATTACACATTTTTTCACACTAACTGTTACGAATTACTGTTCCATTTATTTTGTAATTAAATTACGTAACGTTGTTACATGTAACTAGTTCCTCCACAAAGCTGCCTTTAAACAACACAAAAAATGTTTCTTTGCTTTAAGTGAGTAATATTATGACAGACAAACTCCCCCCCCCCTACCAACCCCGACCCCCCCCCACCCGCACCATCAACAACACCCTCTCTTGCCAGTCAGCAGGTTGCAATTCGAGTTTAATCCAGATTTATTCTGCATGCTGGGTAAGTTTAATTAAACCTTTGATTAAATTGTTTACTCCTCTTTTTAATCTCTCTTATAGGAATGTTCTGTAATTAATATTATTATGTAAATATTGAATATCGCAATAACATGCACCTCGAGTCCACCATACTAAATTGTACCTTCTAATAGCCATTCAGGACAAAACTGATGGAACTTTATTTATTTATTTTTCTTTTTTTTTTTTTTTTTTTGGTAAGGAATATTCAGTAACTTTTTTGTGACACTTTTCATAGGTGAGAAGGAAGGCAGACTTGAGATGAGAAAACTCAGAATGGGATCTATTTGTGCTATTCTATTTGTTCTATTACTGTTGCTTCCCTTGCCTTCCCAGTGAGTTTTACTTTTACTTTACTACACACACACACACACACACACACACACACACACACAAAGTCTTGCTGCTGCTTAGCTCTCCCTTAATATTTTACTTTGTTATTTAATACTTACTCAGTCAAATGGCCCTTTATCACTTGTTCTTTTTTATTCATGAGTTGATTAAAACGTAACCGATCGATCATGTAGCAAGCCACCAATCAGGGTAGAGCACGAGCTTATTTCGAGTTATTTGCAGTTTGAATGTTAACTTAAAGTGCCACCTAGTGGACAAATGAAAGTAATCAAAAAGTAATCAAATATAATCAGTGACTTTACTTTTATAAAGGCATTGAAAAGTTACACTACTTATTACATTTGGAATAGGGTCATTTGTAATCTGTAGTCTATTACATTTCCAACACAGGTTATATCTACCTCAGGTATAACTATAGCTATAGTAATATTCGAAAGCACAGCCATAAGTAAATTCACAGCAATAACGCGCTGCTATGAATCATCATGCGTTATCTGCTTCTTCGGCCCCGCCTCCTTTTCCGTCAACAGCTGATACTTACCCACACCCCCTGGTGTCATAATCTGATCTCATATGTTCAAGTCCTCTAGTGAAGGAAAAGAAAAAGGCAACAAGATGAGACAGGTCAGATTCATGCCCATTTGACAGTCACAAATATAATCTTTTTGCAGCATGCTGTGATTCATTTCATCCGATAATGGAAAAATCAATTGTTACCAAAGCCGTAGAAAATTATTGTAATTTTTTTCCCCCTCCCTCTCCGCAGTGACATTTGATTACCTTGCTAGGCAGCACATGCCATTTTGGTAATAGCTTAATTTCCTATTTACCCGAACAGATGCTGCCTTGCGTCTCGTTACCATAGTGATGATGCCCCACATCGCTGTTCATATTTTTTCCATGTATCTTTTGCATCGGTTCTAATTGTACGTTTCGCAAGTAGATGATACCCGAATCGACTACCCCAGGCCATTATCTCGGGTCAAACGCTGTAATCTTGAGTAAATGATCCCTCTCTTTCTATCTCTCTCTAAAACCAGACCGTTTTGCTGGTCGCACTGATAAGCTTACAAAAGTGACGAATAAAAAACACACACATAGATTATTTGCTTATTACATTCGGCTACATTACTCATCAGGAACTTAATAATCTCATCTAAAAAGAATTCGAACTTCACAATAACATCAGAAATTCATCCTGTTCGTGAAATGCGGTCATTCGCGATTTAGTTCAATGTGACGGAGAAGAAAGAGCAAAGAATACATGACTGTAAACTAATAATAATGTCCTGCACAGATGAGCTGGACTACATAATGTTAAATACTGTAGCTTAAAATTTGTTTTTCCACCTTATTTGTGCATGTCGGGGCACGGGGGCTTAGTGGTTAGCACGTTCCCCTCACACCTCCTGGGTCCGAGTTCGATTCCCGTCTCGGCCATGTGTGTGTGGAGTTTGCATGTTCTCCCCGTGCCTCAGGGGGTTTTTCTCCGGGTTCTCCGGTTTCCTCCCGGTCCAAAAACATGCACGGTAGGTTGATTGGCACCTTGGAAAACAATTGTGTGTGTGTGTGTGTGTGTGTGTGTGTGTGTGTGTGTGTGTGTGTGTGTGTGTGTCCTGCGATGGGTTGGCATTCCATCCAGGGTGTATCCTGCCTTAATGCCCCTCTATTCCATGGAGCTCCTCACCAAAGCCTTCCACCCCCTCGGCCATCGTGCGTTTTGCAGGAAAGCTACAGTTTTGCATTGATTAGACCGAACTGTGAGTCGCTCCATCAGTCTCATTAATGTGCTCCATTAACCAGGTTCCCCAGGCACCACAGGGTGAGTTAGTCAGGTGGTAAACACAGATGTGCTCAGGAAGTCGCGCGAAACTTTGTCCTTTCTCTGATAACAGCCCGAATGCAAACTCATTCTAGCACTCAAAATAGGTAAAAAAGTTGATTACCTGTAAGCTTTGCCTCTGAACTGTTAAAGCACTTTACTCTCCCGTCATAAAGGTTAAATAAAAAAAAAGTCTCCAAATATGGAAATCATTCATGACGTTAAAATTACCTTTTTTGCTCTGCCCAAATGCACCACTGACTTGTCACACTTTTTGAAGCTGTGTTGTGCGATCTGCCACTATATTCCATTCAGTTATGTAAGTTGAGAGGTTGCGCCTCCATGGAGAACTTGTCTAGTATATCCCACATGATACTTGATCAGACGGAGATCTGGAGGATTTCAGAGGCATTTTTAACACGACAGACTCTTTTTGTAGCGTGGCAGGGCATATTATCCTGTTGAAATCGACAACTTCCAACCTTCTTATGCAATACTCTTGCCATGGACAGAAGGAAGTATTTCTTGAAGTAACAGCTGTGTTGGGAAGGTTACTTTGGAAATACAGATTACAAACGACCCTGTTCAAAATGTAATCGTGTAACTTTATAAAAGTAACGTAACGGATTGCTTTTTGATTACTGTCATTTGTCCACTAGGTGGCACTTTTAAGTTAACGTTCTAAGAAAAAAAGTTTCAGGGGAAAAAAATCGGTTCTAGGTTTCGAAATGAAACTGCAGCAGATTGTCGTCATTCGAATCCAAATCACGTTACAGGTGAAAATCATGCCGTCGTCTACGGCGCTGATTTTACATTTACATTTACATTTGACCCTATTTGTAATCTTTAACATTTTCATCAGTAATTACACATTTTTTTCTCAGGAACTGTAACGAATTGCCGTTACTTTTATTTTGCAATTAAATTGCGTAACGCCATTACATGTAACTAGTTCCTCCCCAACACTAAGTAACACATACTGTAAAGACCAGAACCCTACATCACACTGTATTGCATGTTCTGACAACTTTCTAGTCTACATTAGCTTTTTGGCTTTAGCTCTTTTGGCCATCATTCAGCAGTTTTTCCATTTGTACATGCAGTTAACATCCTGTAAGACCTGTCATTTTGGGTACTTAAGACCCAGAAGACCCAGAAGTCTCGCCGTCACAATTTCACCCTGGACAAGAAATGCTTGCGCATTTTCCCTTCTTTTAGCACCTTTGAGAACAGACTGTCACCTGACGCCTATATCCTGTATGTGCTTGAGTAGGGTTTCTGTGAGTAACAGGGTAGAGAGCGTATGGAACTCCTCCTACTCAGAAAAGACGACATGCTTTGGTTTCCACACCGTAGCATCACTGGGAGTTGAACTCAACACTCTCTTTCTTTTTTCTCTTGCACCACTCGGGAGCCCTGATACAGTCAACTCTGAAATCATAGCTGGTGAAATGTCCACTGTTTTCTTCCATTATTTGTGGATAAGGTCCGTGTGTACGTGTGTGTTAGTGTGAATCAGTGTTTTGGCCACTCAGTGTGTCCTGCTATCAGCGTCTCACAGAGGCACTAAAGCTCAGCTCCAGGGTCGAATATTACACTCACCTCCAACCTGACAGGAGTTCCAGCTAATCACCTGCTCATTATTTTTGCACATAGAGAGACAAGCCAAAAGGTGACAGGAGAGAAAAAGTGCGTGTGTGTGTGGGTGTGTGTGTGTGTGTTTTGTTTTCAATAAGACAGACAGAAAGTAAACGCTTCGTTAGAGATTAGCTTAGTCTGCCGAGGACTATGACTCCGACAGCGTTAATCTCATTTCCCATTTGCCGTGTTGTCACGGCCCAGTACATTTAACAAGGACGATAATGAAAAGTGAGGCATCGGCCTCATTAATTAAATTAGCTCCCTTATCCAGACATCTTTCCAAGTCCACTCCTTAGAGCTCTGATTGGTTTCACCTCTTTTATTGGGCTTAGGCGAATGCCACACATCAGCACACGGGCTGCAGTGGTGCTGCTCCAACTTAGTGGTTGTGTTGTGGCTCTTATTTATTTATTTTTCCTCTGAAATAAGTAAAGGTTTATCAACTTCAATATTACTATAGTAGAAGCCTTCGTTTGTCACATAAACGTTACAGCCCCAGGGAAATTACTATCCCAAGAGCACAGAGGGTTATGTTTATGGACCCGAGGGTGGCGAAACCAGGGCATGAACCCATTCCGATCTTCTGATCAGTAGCCCAGCACCACTGCACTACAACTCCCTCCATACCATTTCCATAATACACATGCCATTTATCTCCATCAGTGGTATTCATTATTAATGGTAACACGAACATAAACACAAAATTTCATATAGATATGAACACAATATGTAAAGTTAGCATGAACTACATGATTCCATGAAGGGGGTTTACATAATTCCTTCTTTCAACCTTAGGAACAGCCTGGTCAGGGTTACAGTAATCAATATATATATATATATATATATATATATATATATATATATATATATATATACATATATATATATATATATATATATATATAATATATATATATATATGATATATATATATATATATATATATATATATATATATAACTTATTGTGGTTTAAACTTGGTACCATTTAACAAACAGCTCAGCGTTTTGGAACTTTTTGATTGAAAGGTTCAAAATAAGTTCACATTCTGGCACTGCTAAGCTGTCACTGCTGGGCCCTTATGCAAAACCCTCAACTCCTCAGTTGGATAAATGACGTGACTTTCAAGACGGCTTTGGCTAGAGGCGTCTACTAAAAACCATAATATTCAATTCATTCATCTTCTAACCCTTTATTTTCGGATATTCTCTTCTCTTTTGGACCAAGGGGAATATGGAGAAAAAAACCCCTTGAGGCACAGGGAGAACATGCAAAGTCCACACACACATAATGGCGCAGGCAGGAATCGAACCCCCGACCCTGGAGGTGTGAGGCGAATGTGCTAGGGAAGGGGTGTGTAGCTCAGAGGTTTAAGGCTCTGGGCTACTGATCAGAAGGTCGGGGGTTCGAGCCCCGGTATTGCCAAGATGCCAGCCTTGGATCCTTGAGCGAGGCCCTTAACCCTCTCTGTACTCCAGGGGTGCTGTAACTTGGCTCACCCTGTGCTATGACCTCAACTTCCAAACAAAGTAATATATGCATGTAATATATATATATATATATATATATATATATATATATATATATATATTAATATAATATATGCAAAGTAATAACATAATCAATGAAATGTCTATGAAGTTCTGTTTTTAGGCCCCGACCACTTTAGTTTTAGGTCTGAATTTGAAACGATCATAACAGATGTTGATACAGACAGTGACTTTGCATTTCTCTACTACCGAGACAAAGTTGAAGAGGAACATCACAAGATGATGTGAACCATTAAAATTCATCCAACCAGACATCCATGATGCATCTATTCACAAAGTTGCGTCTTCGGCGGAGCATTTTCTTTGGACCCCATACATTTCGAAAGTGCAAGAAACTGGCCAGATAAGTGCAGCTGGAATTTTCTTAGCAGTTTTACCTTTTTAAAGTGAACATTTGATGTTTAATTTCTCGTCTTTGGCATACACTTTTAGACATGCTCTTTGGTCCGATGCTTTTTGGACTAATGCTGAGGTTTATAGTGTAATTTTCCATCTTTTACTTCAGCGGAGCAATAGATGGGGATCTGTATATTTTCGCTCCATCAAGCTCTGATGCTTGATGTGGGTGTAAAGTTCAGCTTTATACAGAAGCCGATTCTGCACTTTCCCTCTAAATTCATCGATCTTTACCTCCTCTCTTTCTCGCTCTCTCTTCTGCATTCCACTAAAAGAGGTCAGGATTGGAATATTTTATTTCTTTATTTCTTTTAGCCTCTTCATACCTATCATTTTTAAAGCCTTCGCTCGGCTCGCTGCGGGACCAAGCAAACCTTTCAGAGCACATTAAATGATCTCTGCCACGTATTGATATTTTGGACTAAAGCCCACATGCTTTTACGCAAGCATGAACAGGGCACTTAACCATGTCAGCAAAGGCGGCGTTGGGAAGAGGAGCACAAAAGGCTTGTGGTTTTAAATGCGCAGTTCGAAATGTGATTAAAGTGCTACTGTTACCTCAATTACAGCTTAAGTCTCAAACTCGAATCCCGGGGCGGCTCCGCGAAACGCTGCGTGTAAAAATATACTTTTGACTTAAAGAAAAGTGAAAAGGACATTTTAAGCACAAACTTAAAATGCAATTGTGCATGTATATACGGTGGCTGAGAAGGGCAAAACACACTCACAAATCATAAAACAAATAGGAAATCATAAAAAATAAACAACAATCCGAAATCACATTAACAATAAAGAAAACATATTAATTAAACACATTAATAAATCCAAAAAACAGAATGACAAATATAAAAACAAAATGACAAATTCCGAAACACATTAGCAAGTTTTAAAACACAATGACAATTCGACAAACCGAGGAAAAGGTAGGTATTGTTTGAGATTGGTTCCATTAGCGCTCATTGGAGCCTTTTAATCAAAATACACATCCAGTTTTCCATTTTCAAACTGTACCTTCCGTTTCCGGCTTGTATGAATTTGTTATATTGTTTTTGTATTTATTGTTTTGTTTTATGATTTTTTTTATTTTGTTTTTGTATTTGTTATTTTGTTTTTGTTTTGTTTTTGTATTTGTATTTGTTGTTTTGTTTTATTGTTTGTTATTTTGTTTTCGCTGTTGTGTTTTATGGTTTGTTATTTTGTTTTTGTTGTTTTGTTTTATCATTTGCTATTTTGTTTTGGGATTTGTTGTTTTTTATGATTTGTTATTTTGTTTTTGTTGTTTTGTTTTATGATTTGTTATTTTGTTTTTGTTGTTTTGTTTTATGGTTTGCTATTTTGTTTTTGTATTTGTTGTTTTAATCTCAGATTTGTTATTTTGTTTTGGGATTTGTTGTTTTTTTATTTTGTTTTATGGTTTGTTATTTTGTTTTTGTTGTTTTGTTTTATGATTTGTTATTTTGTTTTGTTTTATGCTATTTTGTTTTTGTATTTTGTTGTTTTTGTTTTATTTTTGTTTTTTTTGTTTTGTATTTTGTTTTGTTTATTTGTTTTGGATTTTTTGATTTGCTATTTTGTTTTTGTATTTGTTGTTTTGTTCTCAGATTTGTTATTTTGTTTTGGGATTTGTTGTTGTTCTTATGATTTGTTATTTTGTTTTTGCATCTGTTATTTTGTTAATGATTTGTCAATGTGTTTTGCCCTTCTCGTTTTTCTTTGCTCAAGCTAAAAATTATTTCGTTGATCAAATATAGTATCAAATAATTCCTTTGATTCTTGTACATTCATATGTAATCTCCTACTAATGTTCATATGGCTTATAGATACTAATTAATCATCTTTCACCAGAACATACAAAGCTTTATCTATAATCTGGATTTTTGTGTTCTGATTGTTCTGAGAACATATTGGTTTATTTACATCTACCTTGACGATTATCATTAGGCAGAACTTCAATATTATCTCCCATATGCATAATTCTCTGATAGAATATATAACTTCTGCAGGTGACGCAGATGATAAACTGGATTGGTGATTAACTCTGACTTATATTTCCTTATATTTCCAACACATTTCTTTTTTTTTTAAAAATGAAATTAGTCTATACTTGTTTCTTCACACGAACTCCTGGGAACGACTATATTTAATGAATGCAAATATCAAGTTATATATTCAAACATAACATTTCAACATAAAGCAGGTTTTGACAAAAGTGGCCACAAGTATGTGGACACCTGGCCATCACAAATATATGAGTCTTAAGAATACCCAGTTTTATAGAATGCCTTTGTAAGCTGTAGTGTTTCATTCACTGGAACCTCAGCAAGCGTAGACAAAACCCTTTCATTGCGATTTTGTGTGAGGGTCACTCTGACCTGTCGAAGGTGGTGTCAGTGTAGGAGGTGGAGATGGAGAGATCAAAGCGGAGTCAAAGCAGGTCTTAGAGGAGGAGGAGGAGGAGAAGAAGGGAGACGAGTGATGAAGTGTGTCTGATGGTCACAGTAACTGAGCTAGAGGACATTCAAGATTTATATCCAGGACAATCAAGAAGGTCCTAAACATGGTTATAATGTGCAATTTTGTTTTCAAGGGTTCCATCATGCCAAGCACAATTAGCATGAACTAGATGATCGTAACTTTTACTGCGTCATGTATTCTTATTCACAGATCTGCGGAGGATGTCGGTGTGGCCCCTGAGGGCTCCGGTCTCTCCGCCAATATTCTCTTCAAAAATTAGGTCAATTCAAGTTTCCTTGAATCATATGGAGTTGCCCACAGGCAGAAATGCAGCTCCGGAACTTCACTTTTCCTCCACCATGCTTCACTGTTGTTAGGAAGGTCTTTTCCTGGAATTCACTGTTGCCTTTTCTCCAAATACGGCGGCTTCGATTATGACCAAATTAATGCATTTTGCACTCATCTGACCAAAGAATAGACTTCCAAAAGGTCTCCGATTTGTCCACGTGGGAAAGTTGAAGCAGGCAACTTGTTCTTTTGTTGTATAGTAGAGATTTCTTTCCAGCGACCCTCCCCCTTAAATGTCATGTCTGCAGAGGCATGTACATTTACTACACATGCTCCCAGAGTTGTCTCTCTAGAGGTGATGTGGTGGTCGTCCTTTATGTCATTTATTATTTTTCCGGTGATTATTGGTGATAGTTTTGATGGGCGTTCACTTCTAGGCAGAGTTATGGTCATGTTAAAAGCCCTCCATGTGTAGATGATTTGTCTTACTGTGGATAGATAGAGTTGGAATCTCTCGGAGATGGTCTTATCGCCCTCTTAAGAGCTGTCACCACCTTCTTCCTGGTGTTCTCGGATATCTGCCTTTCCTCTTGGGATTGCTTGACTCTGTGGCAATACAGTGGTTTTGTTGTTTTCTCTCTCTCTCTCTCTCTCTCTCTCTCTCTCTTTAAATCATTGTTTCCCAATCACATGCTGTATGTTTTGATTGGTCTGCTTAACTGATTAATTAAGCACCCAAATGTGTTACACCTGAATCTCTTACCCACATGACTCACATGACTCAACTCAAGCTTCACTGTGTTTTTTTTTGGCTACTCTAAAAATTCCCTCTTAACAAGCATATACGACTGATCAACATACATTCATTCATTCACTCGTCTTCTACCGCTTTATCTGATCTTCCCTCGGGTCGCTGGGAAGCTGTGACTATCTCAGGGCATCATACACACCGATCGCAGGTCGCACAGACACACACTCACTCACACACAAAGGACAATTTTCCAAGGTGCCAATAAACCTACATGTTTTTGGACCGAGAGGAAACCGGAGAACCCGGAGAAAAAAAAACCCTGAGGGGCAGGGAGAACCTGCAAATGCCACACACAGTAATGGCGGAGGCGGGAATCGAAGCCCCAACCCTGGAGGTGTGAGGCGAATGTGTTAACCGCTAAGCCACAGTGATGAATGATAATGATATCAGAAAAATGATAATGCCCTGCTTTAGCAATGCAATGATAATGTTTAATAATATATAAAAAAAGTGATGATAAAATAAGAAAATCAAAAAACAACAGGAAAGTATAATTCACAAACTTTGCCTGGTCATGGTATCATGTGGTGGTTAATTTGACCAATATTTTACCATGAGGAAAAAAAAAAAAAACGAAAACTTTGAAGGATGTCAGTCAACTAATTCATTCCTTTTTTTCCCAGCCATTAAGCTTGGTTTGCATTGAGACGTGCTAATCGTTGTGCTAATCATTATGCTAATCACAGCCTTGGGCCTGTTGCGTTCAAAGCGTTCGCATCCCGATTGTGTTTTGTGATGTAGATACTTGTTTTTCTTCCCCTGTGGTCTTTGGTGCACAAACCCAGCGGACTGCAGCTGAACACAGGAACAACAGGCGAAGACGCTAACGGCGCTAACAATCCTCCAATTTCCCCCCTCCCCGACATGTCCCAGTAGCTTATTGATTCACCCATCCTAGAAAAAAGCAGCCAAGAAGTCAAACACGATTGTGTGCGTGTTCGGATTCCCCCCCCCCCCCCTCGACGTCTGCCGCATATTTTTACATGTAATCCTGTGGGACGCGGTCACAAGGTGCCCAGTCGATTTTAGAAAGCGCTGCTGCCGGCGTTTTAATCATCACACCACAATGCTTTGAAAAAAAAAGTACAGGACTTTGCAAAAGTTCATCTTATCACAAACGCGCTGAATGATGTCGTGTTTTTTTTTTTTTTTTTTTTTTTTCAAAGCCCGGACCAGTCAGGTCACAGCGCAGGGGACAAGTTACTAACAACAAAGATGAAGGATGAAGAATTAGTGTTGTCATTTTCAGAAGCTCATTTTTGTTAATGACTCAATAAATAATGAATAAAACAATTATTTATTCATCTGTTGATTGTTCTGTAGTCTCTGTAGCGATATAATAGTTGTTCTGTATCACTGTTGTCCTTAAGTTTCCCTCTGTCATGAAAAAAAAATAAAAATAAAAATAAATAAATATATATATTCATCTTCTTCTACCGCTTTATCCGATCTTCCCTCGTGTCACGGGGAGTCTGTGTCTATCTCAGGCGTCTATGGGCATTAAGGCAGGATACACCCTGGATGGAATGCCAACCCATCGCAGGACACACACACACACACACACACACTCACACACACATTCATTCACACTCCACACACACATGGCTGAGACGGGAATCGAACCTGGACCATGGCGGTGTGAGGCGAACGTGCTAACCACTAAGCCACCATGCCTCTCTATCTATATATATATATATATATATATATATATATATATTTGTTTAAATGTTTTTATTTAAATACCCGTTATGTAGAGTTTGTGTGTAACATCAAGCAATGTGTTTGTGTGTGTGTGTGTGTATTTATTTATATTATATTGCGGGGTCCTCAACCTGTTACACTCACAAAGTGGGGACCAAGAACAGTGTGTGTGTGTGTGTGTGTGTTTGTTTATATTATATTGCGGGGTCCTCAACCTGTTACACTCACAAAGTGGGGACCGAAAATATAGTGTGTGTGTGTGTGTATGTGTGTGTGTGTGCTTGTCAAGATCTTTTAAGTGGAAGTATTCAAGTGGAAATCTAAATGGATTTCTAAATATATTTCTGAATTAAAATGAAAAAGTCAATGTTTTGATGGGATATAATTAGTTGTCAGTAAAAGGCTACTGAAATTGGCATGATCCTTTATTGGATGCTTTTTATTTCACATGTAAATGTGAAATCAAATTTGAAAAAGAATAAAGAAAATCATTGTCTTTGGCTGAGAAAGAAGTCGAGAAGAATATGAAAATGGGGGGAAAGGGAATATTCTTTTTTTTTTTAGAAATATGAGTATTCTGTTTCAATAAAACTCAAGTTGTCATGACCACCCCCCCTCCTGTCAGCACGTGCGGTAGCTCTCGGTGAGCACCTCGGTTCTAAGCATGAATAACTTAGCTCTTTTGTGTTTCTCTTTAATTTATGCCCGGTTCAACCTAAGGTCAAGATTTGTTATACCCAACCTCCAGTCATTAAATCCGAACGCCCCCTCAGCCATAAAAACACCTACTTGTCAGCTAGAGTTCTCAACTTCTCAACTATGAGCCTCTTTACAGTTAATGAAATGATGCATGATTGCTCGCAGCATTAGAACTGAACAACGAAGAACTTTAAATGAACAATTATGTATGCTAGCAATAACATTTTTTTAAACCAATGAAATATATGTAGCCATGAAATATAAATAAATAAATACATTTAAATAAATATATTCATTAATAAACAAACAAACAATTAAATAAAACTCTTAGCAATAACATTTTCCTTAAAAATAAAGCATTCATTCATTCATTCATCTTCTACTGGGGAGCCAGTATCCATCCATCCATCTGTCCGTCCGTCCGTCCATCTGTCTATCTCTCTCTCTCTCTCTCTCTCTCTCTCTCTATATCTATATATATATATCTATAATCTATATATATATATATATATATATATATATATATATATATATATATATTATATTCATTCATTCATTCATCTTCTAGCGCTTTATCCGATCTTCCTCGGGTCAAGGGGAGTCTGTGCCTATCTCAGGCGTCTATGGGCATTAAGGCAGGATACACCCTGGATGGAATGCCAACCCATCGCACGGAGCACTCACAATCACACACACATTCATACACTAGGGACAATTTTCCAAGGTGCCAATCAACCTACCGTGCATGTTTTTGGACCGGGGGAAAACTGGAAAACCCGGAGGAAAACTCCCTGAGACAAGGGGAGAACATGCACAAACTCCACACACACACATGGCCGAGACGGGAATCGAATTGTTTTTTTTTTTTTTTTTTAGATTGGAATGTGTAAATAGTAAAAACACCATCTACTGAAAACAACACCATCTACTGTTAAAGAATTCTTCTTTTAAAACGAGAATCTTAAATCTTAATCTTGTTATCACTATTTGTTATTCAGTAGATGGACCTTTCTGTCTTTGCAGAGTAAATGGGGAAGCTCTTTCGGCTGCTTTCGTTAGCAGGGCTGATCTGCATATTCGGTTTGGTGCGCTGGATGCCCTTCCTAACACAACCCTCCCTATTAATCCGGGCTTGGGACCGGCACTAGGAATGGCACTGGCTTGTGCAACCCCTAATGACTGGGGCAGACTGAGTAATTGGGGGTTAAGGGCCTTGCTCAGCTTTGGAGGTGGAGGGATTTGAACCTGTGATCTTTCGGTCCAGAGCCCTTGACCCCTGGGCTACCACCCCCCATGAAGTTGGGGTATTCTTCTCAAATGCATGTTCCTTCTCTTTGTTGTCATGTAAGCATGTCTGTGCACAGAGAAACAGCTTCGGATTATCAACATGCATATTCATTCTTTGGAACTAAATCACTGACGATACAGCCTATAGCTGTATTATAAATTATAACTGTAAGACAGTATACATACAAAAGACATAACACAAAAGACATACCGGTTTTTCTCCTTGAAGCACAAACATGTATTTGCTTTCGCATTTTTCTTGGAAGTTCCTTACATCTGCCATCAATTTTTCGATCCTTGGGCATTTTGGGACAATTTCTGTAAAGCTGATTTGGCATACACTGCACTCTATTGGCGGGATGATGTCACTTCGCAGATAACATGGTCACATGCAATGTGGGAGATTCTTACAGGCCACATAAAATGATGTGGCGGGCCTTGATACCCTTTATATATATATATATATATATATATATATATATATATCCCTATAGATACACATTCATATATTCATTCATTCATCTTCTACCGCTATATCCGATCTTCCCTCGGGTCACGGGGAGCCTATCTCAGGTGTCTATGGGCATTAAGGCAGGATACACCCTGGATGGAATGCCAACCCATCGCAGGGCACACGCACACACACACACACACACACACAACCACATCACACACACACACACACACACACACACACACACACACACACACACACAAACACACACACACACACATTCATACACTAGGGACAATTTTTCCAAGGTGCCAATCAATCTACCGTGCATGTTTTTGGACCGGGGGGTGAAACTGGAGAACCCGGAGAAAAACCCCCTGAGGCACGGGGAGAACATGCAAAACTCCACACACATTGGCCTAGATAGGAAACGAACTCCAGATCCTGGTGGTGTGAGGCGAACGTGCTCAACCACTAAGCCACCGTGCCCCTATATATATATATATATATATATATATATAATATATATATATATATACACACACACACACACACACACACTCTTTTGCTTATTTAAACGTATTGTGCTTTTACAGTGACATGTGGTTCTTGCTCAAACAGTGACCACAAATTTGGAGGCACACAATTGAATAGGATGTTTTGGATTACATTTCCCCCTTACTTAAAGACTGTGCACAAAGCCAGCTCCATGAATATGTTTGGGGATAGAAGAGCTGGAGTTCCTTGCTATAGAGCACTGACCTCAACCCTACTGAACACCTTTGGAATGAATTGGAATGCTGACCGCACTCCAGGCCTCCTCACCCACCTTCACCAGTACCTGACTTTACTAACACACTTGTGGCTGAATGATCACAAACCTCCACAAGTTCAACCCCACAATCGAATTTTCTCAGATGGGTAGGGTAGAGGATATTAGAAAACCTAAATGCATCATGGGATGTTTAAAAAGCACATACAAACACGTGTGTGTGTGGTATGTGTGTATGTGTGTATATACATATATGTATATATATATATATATATATATATATATAGATAGATAGATAGATAGATAGATAGATAGATAGATAGATAGATATGTTGTCATGATCAATTCTTTCCGTATCCACGAGTGACGCTAGTACTTGTGCTTATCTATATTAGTTCATGTAGTAACCATAGAAACTGCAGTTTTTGTTTTTGAGTTTTGATATATACACCTAATGCTGGCTTAGCGTGAATTTTACACCTGATATTAGAGAGTCATCAAGTAATCACAAACAATCGGTTTAATCTGTAAATATATCCGATTAAGACTTTCCATGGCCTCACTTCAATGTGAGGATGTTACATATTTTTTAAATAGGGCAGTGTTTGTTGGTGTTTATACCAAGTCCAAGTTAATGGCATTAGCTCAGAAGGATGTGCGTACACACACACTAACACACACACACACACACACACACACACACACACACACACACACACACACACACACCGCACACGCACTTGCTTCTCATTACAATTTCATAATGAATGAGAAATGAGAATCAGGGGGATTTTGCACACATTATTTCACACGGCTGATGCAGGGCCTGTGACGGCCTGTCAACATTCTGACACGTTCTCTCTCTATCTGTTATTAAAATCCATTTCTCTCAGTCTTTTTTTCTCGTTCTCTCTCTCTCTTTCTCTTTTATCGTCCCTCCCTGCCACTTTTCACTCTTTCTTCTCTCTCTCTCTCTTTCTCTCACTCACTCACTCTCAACCCCCAGGTTGTGCTGATCCTCTCATCACACATAAATACTAATTTAATTGATACTCATGTTGTTTGGGAGTTAATGAGCTGCCATTCGTGTGCCGGGGAGCAGCGACAGAAGCCCCTCGGCTTCCAATTGGTTCTCCGGACGTTACTGGCGATTCAACAGAAATCATATTAGCCGGACCAATTTCATTCAAATCTGCCACTTTCTAATTAACCCTTGATTGAATGTTGTTGTTGTTTTTTTTTTTACTCTTGGGTTTAGGTTTATATGTCAGCCATATAATCACTGTAGACTCTGTTTATTTTTCTTCCAGGATTTGTGCCCAAGCATAAAGTAGCAGACTCGAGACACACAGAGAGAGAGAGAGAGAGAGAGAGAAAGAGAGCGAGAGAGAGAGAGAGAGAGAGAGAGCACGAAAGAGAGAGAGAGAGAGCGCGGGGATTTGCCAGGCCGATTTGTAGCAAAATTGATGTAGTGCTTCGGCGTCTTTCCTGATGTATAATGTATGTTACCCTGCTAGCTTAGGAATCTGTAATAATGACTCTCTCTCTCATATTCTCATGTATATAAAAGTGAAGGCAGCGCATTATCTTGCTAAGATCTTCTTTTCTGCATATATCAACTTGCGAGCTGCTTAAAACCCACTCTCATTGTGAGAAAGTCGAGTATGTGATCGTAAACTCCCTGGCCTTCAGCTGTAATATTAACAGTTAATCCAGGCATTTCTATTTCAGAAACGCTGCTTTACTCGTTGCATATCTATGACACAGTTATTATTATTATTATTATTATTATTATTATTATTATATCCTCCTGAGGATTTCCCAGATGCACTATATGGCTAAAAGCTGTTCGCAGGATCCATTTACAGGATACTTTCTCTCATCTGCATAACATTGCACAGTGGTCACTTTACGTACTTTACACTGGCCACTTTACACTTTATACACTCTCTTTTTTTCATTTTATTTTTATTCTATTTTCTTTCCAGTGTTTACCCAAATCCTGCACTATTTTTTTTCTTTATGTTTACATGCTGGATGCTCGTAAGAAGCATTTCACTGCATGTCATACTATGTAATAACATGTGAACAGCACCATTCTGCTGTTAAAATGTGTCATTAGATGATTAGATGATATACATAAATGTATCTTCATTCATTCATTCATCTTCTACCGCTTTATCCGATCCTCCCTCGGGTCGCGGGGAACCTGTGCCTATCTCAGGCGCCTATGGGCATTAAGGCAGGATACACCCTGGATGGAATGCCAACCCATCACAGGAGACACACTCACACATTCACACACACATTCATACACTAGGGACAATTTTCCAAGGTGCCAATCAACCTACCGTGCACGTTTTTGGACCGGGAGGAAACCGGAGAACCCGGAGAAAAACCCCCTGAGGCACGGGGAGAACATGCAAACTCCACACACACATTGGCCGAGATGGGAATCGAACCCGGACCCTGGCAGTGTGAGGCGAACGTGCTAACCACTAAGCCACCGTGGCCCACCATAAATGTATATATGTGAGAAAATTTCATTCATTCATTCATCTTCTACCGCTATATCTGATCTTCCCTCGGGTCACGGGGAGCCTGTTCCTATCTCAGGTGTCTTCAGGCACCCTGTATGGAATTCCAACCCATCGCAGGACACACACACACACACTCACATTCACACACTAGGGACAATTTTCCAAGGTGCCAATCAACCTACAGTGCATGTTTTTGGACCGGAGGAAACTGGAGAACCTGGAGAAAAACCCCCTGAGGCACGGGGAGAATCTGCAAACTCCACACACACACACACACACAACACACACACACACACACACACACACACACACACATGAATCGAAACCCCAACTTTGGAGGTGTGAGGCGAACGTGCTAACAACTAAGCCACCGTGGCCCCATGTCCAATTCGGTAATGATAGAATAAATGACAATGAAAACTGCAATTGGCTTGCACGATCTATCTATCTGTCACAGGTTCACAGGCAGGGTTGCCAGGTCCCTTCAAATCCTCCCCGCCAAGTAAAAATCTGAAAATTCCTCAATTTTCGTTTCTTCTTTTTGTACAATCGTTCTGCTTTTAACTGACCTATGATATAATATGACACACCATATCATTTTACCTCTATTACACGTTTTTTTTATTATTATTATTATCACTCTGTCACAAAATATGAACCAGAAAAAAAGAATGCATCGGACCCAAATGCATCCAAACGTTCATGTCTATGGCTGACAGAAAGCCCAGAGTCAGGATATTACCGAAGCTTAGCACTGCGATATGATCAAAGACATGGAGACATGAGAACCAAGAACCCTTTGAACAGAGCGCAGGATCTGTCGCCGTCGTCCTCCGTAACGCCGAGGCGCTCTTAAGGCTTCCTTGGCGGCTCTTTTTGCTAGATTTCTCTTTTACACGTTTTTTTTTTGTAGTGTTCTTGTACTATCTGTTCTACTTGTACATAATCAGAGTGCTTTTCATTCCTGTTGGAATTTAAGACACTTTGTATGAGTTTGAACGGGGAACAAATTTCAATCTGAGACGCCGTATCGGGGGAATTTCATGATATAATACGGTGAATCAGAGAGTAGGGTTCGCGTGTGCGCACGCCTGTGCATGTGTGTGTGTGTATGTGTGTGTGTGTGTTGAATAGCCAGCCATCTCCTCAGAAAGTGCATGTTTTGTTCAGTGGGAATGAAAAGACATTGACTGAAAAGATTAGTGAAATAACCACTCAAGGGCCTTTGGGCCTCTGTCGATATAACATTCCCCTATGGACCCTCTATGGACATACATTGTATAAGCGTATAAGAGTTTGAAACACAGTACAGATGGCATTAATTTTTTTTCCTGATTTATTAGCGACATTATTGTTTGTCTTCAGTTAACAAACATTCAGTATTCTGGGAGTAACTAGTTACATGTAACGGCGTTACGTAATTTAATTGCAAAATAAAAGTAACAGTAATTTGTTATAGTTGCTGAGAAAAAACGTGCAATGAAATGAGAGTTAATTATGAAAATCTTAACGATTACAAATCCTGCCCCGCTCGACAAACATTTTGCCCGCACCCATGCATCACCCCCCCCCCACACACACACACACACAACTTTTTGAATCTCATTTTCGAGAAATGTATCCTATTTTTTCCAGAGGGTTTGAATTTTTATTTTCCTTAGAATGTTCATTTCAGGGGGCACGGTGGATTAGTAGCCCGCTCGCCTCACACCTCCAGGGTCGGAGGTTTGATTCCCGCCTCTGCCATGTGTGTGTGGAATTTGCATGTTCTCCCCGTGCCTTGGGGGGGGGTTTCTCGGGGTTCTCCGGTTTCCTCCCTGGTCCAAAAACATGCGCGGTAGGATGATTGGCACCTTGGAAAATTGTCCCTAGTGTGTAAATGTGAGCGTGAATGTGCCCTGTAATGGGTTGGCACGCCATACAGGGTGTATCCTGTCTTGATTCCCCATGAGCTAGGCACAGGTTCCCTGCGCCCCTAGGGAAGATCAGATAAAGCGGTAGAAGAATGAATGAATGAATGTTCATTTCATTAAGTGCCCCCTAGTGGACAAACGAAAGTAAACGAAAGTTGCTTTACTTTTATAAAGTCGTTAATAAGTTACACTACTTATTACATTTTGAATGGGGTCATTTTTAATCTGTAACCTATTACATTTTGCAAAGTAACCTTCCCATACACAGCGCACAGTAAACGTAAATTGAGCATATTAAAGATCATAGATCATTATATCATCTTGGATATAAATGCACATTAACTACAGGGTTGTCCAAAAAGATGTTACCACTCCTACTGCACTACTTCATTTCAAATGTTCTTTCTTTTGTTTTCTTTTTGTTGTTGGTGAAAGAGCATAAAAGTGTATGCTATAAGACCTGTTGACATTAATGACCTTAAAGAATGCGTAACAACACTTGTCCGCTCTATACCTGCGAAAATGTGTGAACGAGCTACGGCTTGTATGGTGAAAAGACTTTGCACATGCACTGAGAACCGAAGGAGGTCGAAGGAGTGCACTGGCTTCATTTTGGACTTGCGTACATAGTGTGTGTTAATACAATAAAAGTCCCATGTGGTAACCAAGTGGTCCATGTGGTTCCAAGTGGTAACATCTTTTAGGACAATCCTGTATAAAGATCTAAATCAATATAATTAAAATAAGAGGTCTATTTCAAACGATAGCTAAGAGCTTCGATGTACTTTCATTTATTTAAAAAGAGTTTTTTTTTTACATAAAAATAACGATGCCTTTGAGTTACTTAAATCAGATGCTTGCGAGGACCTTACACAAAGTTGTTATAACAGGATATTTTAGGATATTTTCATTCTTACTGACAGACATTGATCAGTTTTCTCAGGTCAGAATTTGTTTTAAACAGCACTTAATTATTTCTTTTCATTCATTCATCTTCTACCGCTTTATCCGATCTTCCCTCGGGTCACGGGGAGCCTATGGGCATTAAGGCAGAATACACCCTGGATGGAATGCCAACCCATCACAGGGCAAACACACACTCACACACACACATTCACACACCACGGACAAATTTTCCAAGACAAATTTGCCAATCAACCGGAGAACCCGGAGAAAAAACCCCTGAGGCACGGGGAGAACATGCAAACTCCACACACACATGGCCGAGACGGGAATCGAACCCGGACCCTGGAGGTGTGAGGCGAACGTGCTAACCACTAAGCCACCGTGCCACCTTAATTATTACTTAATGATCACATTGCCCTGGAGACACCCTACCCACACACACACACAACAAACCTGCCCACACCCAAATGAGAATGGGGTTCTCTGTTGAGTCTGGTGCCTCTCAAGGTTTCTTCCTATTACCATCGCAGGGAGTTTTTCCTTGCCACTCGGCTCCCTCAACAAGGAACAATCATGGACAAATTGATTTCTTTTCCCACACGCCATAATTAAGTGTATTGTGTAAAGCTGCTTTGTGACTAGGGCTGTGACAGTGGCAATTTCTGACTACCGCGGTGAGAGATCACCAACAACTGCCCGTGTTGCGTTGTTACAGACTGGGGTAAACAAAAACAGATGGTGATCTCTAGAACGTATTATTATATATCGATCATGACAGAAGCATTCAGTGGCGCTGGTGCCTTAAAATAATCCGTGACAGAATAAGACTTGTCGTTATTGTTTCACTGAAAGCGCTTTCCTGATAAACGCGACTCTATAAGCGGAACCGGTAAAAGACGATTTCACAACAAAAGACAAGTGTTATGGGTATGACACAAAAAGTCATACGCAACTAAGAGAGAGAGAGAGAGAGAGAGAGAGAGAGAGAGAGAGAGAGAGAGATCGCATTTTATGGAAAAAAAATTAAGAGTGGCAAAAACAAAGAAATGGTGTTAAAACATGCGTGTTTATTTATGAACGTCCGTCAATGAAACCACACAATGCAGCCTATACTGTATTTTTGCCACAAAGCCTACAAATGGCTTCATCCAAATTCTTTCTCGTTTGGCACAAATCCAAAATGTCTGGGGATGTAAGATATGGTTTTCCAACAAGATCCGCGGCCGAGTCGTGCCGAAACTCACCAGTGTAACTTAAAAGCTGTACAGCCGTACCTCAAAGTTGTGTGTTAACATTAGTGTGTGTGACATCACGTGCAATAGACAACAAGGTGACGTGGTTGTCAATTGAGACCATGACAATTAATAAAAGCGCTCTGTAAATAAAACTGAATAGAAATCGAATTGAATTATGTGAGCCATGGAATAACAAATATCTGATAGAATAGAATAGAAGGGGGCACGGTGGCTCAGTGGTTAACACATTCGCCTCACACCGCCATGATCCTGGGTTCGATTCCCGTCTCGGCCATGTGTGTGTGGAGTTTGTGCATGTTCTCCACGTGCCTCAGGGGGCTTTTCCTCCCCGGTCCAAAAACATGCACGGTAGGTTGATTGGCACCTTGGAAAATTGTCCCTAGTGTGATGAATGTGTGTGGGTGATGTGTGTGTGTGTGAGTGTGTGTGGGTGTGTGTGTGTGTCCTATGATGGGTTGGCATTCCATCCAGGGTGTATCCTGCCTTAATGCCCATAGACGCCTGAGATAGGCACAGACTCCCCGTGACCCGAGTGAAGATCAGTTAAAGCAGTAGAAGATGAATGAATGAATGAATGAATAGAATAAAATGGAATATCTCTTATGTCTTGAGATCTGATTTCTTTAGACATATTGCTTCAGTATTTCTAGATAATCCTTTTCCCTTTTGCCAGCAGAGTACTCCCCTTATACTGCAGCCCCATTTTTCACACATCTTCTTTGGAATAAAAGCATCACCACTTTACTCCATAGATAGGAGCGACCATTATATACAGTGCAAACAGTTCAATTTGCCTTTTTCGTCTTCCCAGAAAACACTGTTTCAAAAGGCTGTTGATCATCTGCAAATCTCAGTTTTGGTGCTTTTATGTTAGTCATGGCTTTTATGGGGTCAGAGCTGCTCCGTTGCATGACAACCTTTCATGACGATGCTGGACTCTTGATCCCTTCAACTCCTTCACGAGTCATACTTTTGTTTTCTTTGGGTTCTGTGCAGCATTCCGCTCCCATTTTAAATTGCATTATATATTTTATATAAAAATTCTGACAAAATGGTAAAATCTTAGCATTCAATGCATACAATATTTATTTATTTATTTATTTTTAAAGAATGGGAATAAATGGGAATGGGGTGGAAGTTTTTGGAATTTGGAAAACAGTGAAAAAAAAAAAAAAGCTCAGAAAGCCTTTTTGCAATATGCATATATTTATATATATATATATATATATATATATATACGATATATATATATATATATATATATATATATATATATATATATATATATATGATATATATATATATATACATAGAGAGAGAGAGAGAGTTTACATTAAAACCAACTTTAAGATTCTAATTAATAATCACAATAATTAAATATTCATTCATTCATCTTCTACCGCTATATTTTCCGATCTTCCCTCGGGTCACGGGGAGTCTGTGCCTATCTCAGGCGTCTATGGGCATTAAGGCAGGATACACCCTGGATGGAATGCCAACCCATCGCAGGACACACACACACACACACAATCAAGCATTCATACACTAGGGACAATTTTCCAAGGTGCCAATCAACCTACCGTGCATGTTTTTGGACCGGGAGGAAACCGGAGAACCCGGAGAAAAAACCCCTGAGGCACGGGGAGAACATGCAAACTCCACACACACATGGCCGTGACGGGAATCGAACCCGGAAACTGGCGTTGTGAGGCGAACGTGCTAACCACTAAGCCACCGTGCCCATACAATAATTAAATAAATAATTATTAAAAATTATTATTTCAATGGAAGACTGATTTTAGTTTGTGTTTTTTTCCTTCGGATTAATTTTCTTTTTCGTCGCATCACGGTGACCTGCAGTATACCTCCAGCCCATCCAGCCCACCAGCATCGTGTGACAGCAGTGACAAATTTTCCAGTGTCAGAGCAGCACGACACTCTCAGTCCTGAGAAAGGGATATCTCTTTCACATGCATAACCACACTGACATCTATGATTATCTAATAGCACTGCGGCTGATAAGGCAGCGCTAACAACATGGCATCAACAAAATTCCAAACGGACAATTCTGCTATATTACATGTAAAACTCTAGTCAATATATAAATGTTGATTAATTGTAGCAGCTCTTACAATAGGGAAGACAGGTTTATATGAAAACACTCCTTATAATGCGTTTCTATAGTAACTCCTCATTCCCATGGATTTGTAGATGGATTACAAGCGTGTACTGATATAGGTGCTGTTAGGAAGTGTTTATTTGAGGTTTAGGAAGCAAGACGCCGGAGTCAGCATGTTCAGAGGTAAAATTGTAGGCTTTCAGAACGGAGCAGATTCTGCTGTTTTTCTCAGTAAGATGAAAAGCTGCATTTTTAACTGTATTTATTGGGTTTGTGTTTTATAGCATTTGGCAGACAGTCGTATCCAGAGCAACTTGTACCCGAGCAGTTGAGGGTAAAAGTAGAGACCTGCACGGGACAGATTTTTCCATCCCGCTCTCGCTCCCGCAAAAATATGCATTATTTTGTCCCTCTCCCGTAAAAATAGGTTATTTTGTCCGTTCCCGCCTGTAATGATAACGTTTTGTCCCGTTCCCGCAAAATATACAATGTTTTGTCCTGCTCCCGCAAACATTCATTCATAAATATGTTATTTTCTGCGGCAATCAACATTTAAGTCACTCCCGACCTTGTGCCTGTATATTTATTTTAATTTTAGTTCACATTGTTGCTTTTTGCAGTAGAGTCGTTAGTATTTTACTACTTTTTGTTAATATATATATATATATATATAATATATATATATATAGATATATTATATATATATATTCATTCATTCATCTTCTACAGCTTTATCCGATCTTCCTCTTCTCGGGTCACGGGGAGTCCTGTGCCTATCTCAGGCGTCTATGGGCATTAAGGCAGGATACACCCTGGATTGGAATGCCAATCCCATCGCAGGGCACACACTCACACAAACACACACACATTCATACACTAGGGACAATTTTCCAAGGTGCCAATCAACCTACCGTGCATGTTTTTGGACTGGGGGAGGAAACCGGAGAACCCGGAGAAAAAACCCCCTGAGGCACGGGGAGAACATGCAAACTCCACACACACATGGCCGAGACGGGAATCGAACCCGGACCCTGTAGGTGTAAGATATATATATTATATATACCACCGTTATAATATATATATATATATATATATATATATATATATATATACAGACGTGGACAAAATTGTTTGGTACCCTTTGGTCAATGAAAGAAAAAGTCACAATGGTCACAGAAATAACTTTAATCTGACAAAAGTAATAATAAATAAAAATTCTATAAATGTTAACCAATGAAAGTCAGACATTGTTTTTCAACCATGCTTCAACAGAATTATGTAAAAAAATAAACTCATGAAACAGGCATGGACAAAAATGATGGTACCCCTAACTTAATATTTTGTTGCGCAACCTTTTGAGGCAATCACTGCAATCAAACGCTTCCTGTAACTGTCAATGAGACATCTGCACCTCTCAGCAGGTATTTTGGCCCACTCCTCATGAGCAAACTGCTCCAGTTGTGTCCGGTTTGAAGGGTGCCTTTTCCAGACTGCATGTTTCAGCTCCTTCCAAAGATGCTCAATAGGATTGAGGTCAGGGCTCATAGACGGCCACTTTAGAATAGTCCAATTTTTTCCTCTTAGCCATTCTTGGGTGTTTTTAGCTGTGTGTTTTGGGTCATTGTCCTGTTGCAAGACCCATGACCTGCGACTGAGACCAAGCTTTCTGACACTGGCTAGTACATTTCTCTCTAGAATTCCTTGATAGTCTTGAGATTTCATTGTACCCTGCACAGATTCAAGACACCCTGTGCCAGACGCAGCAAAGCAGCCCCAGAACATAACAGAGCCTCCTCCATGTTTCACAGTAGGGACAGTGTTCTTTTCTTGATATGCTTCATTTTTTCGTCTGTGAACATACAGCTGATGTGCCTTGGCAAAAACTTCGATTTTTGTCTCATCTGTCCACAGGACATTCTCCCAGAAGCTTTGTGGCTTGTCAACATGTAGTTTGGCATATTCCAGTCTTGCTTTTTTATGATTCGTTTTCAACAATGGTGTCCTCCTTGGTCGTCTCCCATGTAGTCCACTTTGGCTCAAACAACGACGGATGGTGCGATCTGACACTGATGTTCCTTGAGCATGAAGTTCACCTTGAATCTCTTTAGAAGTCTTTCTAGGCTCTTTTGTTACCATTCGGATTATCCGTCTCTTAGATTTGTCATCAATTTTCCTCCTGCGGCCACGTCCAGGGAGGTTGGCTACAGTCCCATGGATCTTAAACTTCTGAATAATATGTGCAACTGTACTCACAGGAACATCTAGTTGCTTGGAGATGGTCTTATAGCCTTTACCTTTAACATGCTTGTCTATAATTTTCTTTCTGATCTCTTGAGACAGCTCTTTCCTTTGCTTCCTCTGGTCCATGTCGAGTGTGGTACACACCATATCACCAAACAACACAGTGATTACCTGGAGCCATATATATAGGCCCAATGGCTGATTACAAGGTTGTAGACACCTGTGATGCTAATTAGTGGACACACCTTCAATTAACATGTCCCTTTGGTCACATTATTTTCTGTGTTTTCTAGGGGTACCATCATTTTTGTCCATGCCTGTTTCATGAGTTTATTTTTTTACATAATTCTGTTGAAGCATGGTTGAAAAACAATGTCTGACTTTCATTGGTTAACATTTATAGAATTTTTATTTATTATTACTTTTGTCAGATTAAAGTTATTTCTGTGACCATTGTGACTTTTTCTTTCATTGACCAAAGGGTACCAACAATTTTGTCCACGTCTGTATATATATATAGATAGATATAACTATATATATATCTATGTACTCATACTTCTATCTACAGCTTTAATCCGGTCTTCCCTCGGGTCACGGGGAGTGGTGGGCATCTACCAGGCAGGATGGATGGATGCCCATGGCAGGACACACACACACACACATTCACACACACATTCAAACCTGCAACCAAGGTGCCAATCCGGTGCATGTTTTTGGACCAGGGGAAACCCAACCCGGAGAAAAACCCCCTTACTTAAAACCACTGAGCTCCCACCTCGCTTTATAGCTGGCATATATGATAACAGAGCAAAACAATTCACAACATTAAATGCAAAAATAATGGCACCCAACTGATTCTCTCTTCACCAAGAGAAATACGGCTTGTTACAGAAAATAATCAGTTTGAGGGTTGGAACAATTACTTTACTTTATCACCCCATCCCATTACTTTGTATTTATCTAGCTCGGAACCACACACACACGCACACAAACACACACACACACACACACACACAGTCCCACAGACAGTCCCACACACTGTGGTTGATTCATTATTTGGGAGTCTGTTGGTGTAATAAAAGCTATAATAGTTAAGGGTTCAGTGCATGTTCCTTTACTCCTGTTGTGGTCTACAGTTCATTTTTGCTTCCAGCAGCAGTGTTGAACCAAACGATAAGAAGTCTCCAGTCTCTCACGCTGACAGGACGGTAATTGCTACCATACTTTGTCTCAGTACATCGTCGCGGTGCACATTTCTGGACGCCTATTTAGTTATCTTAGTGCTTCCCTTCATGCATTTTTAATTAATTGGTGTTCGTCTTATTTGGCCGCTGTTGTCAGTACAGAGAATTATCTGTTGCTCCTGATGCATTCTTTACCGGAGTCTTTGCATTTTTGTTCTTTTCTTTTTTTTTTATCTGCATGTGATAAGCTGCAGGGATGCGAGGAAAATCAGTCGCACAGGTGACACGTGGTTCAAATGAACTGTATTAAGCATTTACTAACATTCTGTTAGTCTTTATTGTAGTCTAATACATCATATCGCATAACATACGCCATTCATACACCTTCTATTTCATCGACACATAAACCAGCAGCAGTGTTGGGGAGGAACTAGTCCCGTGAAACGCCGTTACGTAATTTTTTTTTTTAATTATTAAATAAATGTAACAGTAATTCGTTACAGTTACTGAGAACAAAAATGTGCCATTAAATTAGGTACTTATGAATATGTTAAAGATTACAAATAGGTGACTTAGCGGTCTCTCAGGGTACCCACCGTCTCTCAGGGTAAAAGGTAAGACCAGCTCAAGGCTTCTTCTGTATTCTGGCACCGAGGTGGTGGAACGAACTTCCACTGGAGGTCCGAACAACGGAGACACTGTCTACCTTCAAACGCCGATTGAAGACATACCTCTTCCAACAATACCCTATCCTAACACCTCTTCCCTCTCACTGTACAGAAATCCATTAAAAAAAAAGAAAAAAGGAAAGAATAATCAACTGTCTATACTTGTGTACTTAAGTTTGTATTTACCCTTCATGAATGAATTTTATCCTTAGATGGAGACCTAACGCACTTCTTGTACGTCGCCCTGGATAAGGGCGTCTGCTAAATACTGCAAATGTAAATGTAAATGATTAGCATGTTAAACTCAGACCTCTGGTTACTTCCCACTGTGTCCTGTCATAGCTATGCAAAGATTTCTAAAACAGTATTAAATATATTTTTGTTATGAAGTCTGACTTTGTTGTAGCGCTGCAGGAAAAATTCAATTAATATAAAATTACAGTTACATTTTTACAGATAACTTTTTTTAACTCCAACATTTCCCTCTATTTTTTAGTTTTTAGTTCAGAATTACATACAGTCCTGTGTCTTGTTCATTTATGTTGTGTGATGTAGCACCCTGGTCCTGGGGAAACGTTATTACTGCACTGTATATTGTTGAAATGAATATAAAAACCTACTTGTGATGAAGTGATGAAAGACTTTGAAATTCTAACAGTAAACAAGAGTTGAGTTATTACTGTAAGGTTAACTGTAAAGTTATAAATATTTGGAATTTATATAGTTGGAAATATCCATTAAAAACTTGAATGTAATGTATTAGAAAATGTAACTTTATTTCTTAGAACGTTAACTGAAAGCGCCCCCTAGTGGACAAATTATTGTAATCAAATGTTACTTTTATAAAGCCTTTGAAAAGTTACACCACTTATTATGTGTCCAGATAAACCATGGGACAAAACGAAGCAATGCAAAAAAAGAAAACATTATATATAAATATATATATATATATATATATATATATATATATATATATATATATATATATATACAGTGGGGCACGGTGGCTGGACAAAAATAGTGAAAACACAGTTAGCACGTTTGTTCGCCTCACACCGCCAGGGTCCGGTAATCACTGTTATAGACGATTCCCATCTCCAAGTCTCGGCCATGTGTGTGTGGAGTTTGCATGTTCTCCCCGTGCCTCAGGGGTTTTTTTCCAAAGTCCAGGGACGACCAAGGAGGACACCATTCTCCGGTTTCCAAACTTCCCACAAAGCTCATGGGAGACCTGTGGACAAGGAGGACAAAATCGGTCCAAAAACATGCACAGCTTCTGGAAAATGTCCTGTACAGATGAGACAAAATGAAGTTGGCACAGGGTGTCTTGGAAAATGAAATGTCCCATAGTGTATGAATGTCTTGTGTGTGAAATGAGGAAAAATGTGTGAGTGTGTGTGCCCTGGAAAAGGCATGATGGGTTTTGGAGGAGTGGGCATTCTGAGAGGTGCATCCAGGGGAAGCTGAAACATATCCTTCAAACCGCCAACAAAATTAATGGGGTACCCATTTTTGTCCAGACATAATTCTGCATGGTTGAAAAACAATGTCACTTTCATTGGTTAACATTTATAGAATTTTTATTTATTATTACTCAGATTAAAGTTATTTCCCATTGTGACCCATTGACCAAAGGAAACAATTTTGATCTGGATAAAGCGGTTAGAAGATGATTCCTGCCTCGGCATGAATTTGCATGTTTCTCCCCGTGCCTCATATATATTATATATATGTGTGTGTGATGTGTGTGGCCCTGTGATATTCCATATGTATATATCCTGCCTTATATATATCCCCGTGACCCTATATATTTTTGATGATTATATTAGATATCTTATAATATAGATATATATATATATATATATATATATTCTATATATTATTATAAATGAAATTATATCATAATGGAATATGGAAAATATTAATTAATTATTAAATATGATTAAACAGAACAATGCAATTTTTTACAGTTATTAACATTTAAAAAAAAAATAAATAAATAAGCAAAATAAACTTACTGAAGGAGAGATTTCTTTTTTCTGTGCATTATGTTAGTGTCTGGAACTTGAGGAGTGATATTGGGTTTTTGTTTTTTTTAACCCTATTGAGTTTGTGTATTGTGTATAAATGATTTTTATGTGTGTTAGTAATGTGTCAATAAGATTTTTTTTTTGTGACGAAAAGCAAACAAATAAACAAAATATTTCTCTGTAAAAGGGTGAAGTTGAAAGATGACGTGGCGTTCTTAGGAGCAAAGGCCACTAATCCGGTGCAGTGGACCGTCAGTCAGGATGTGAGGAGTGAAGGACACCGTATTGTTACTCTGCACTGTCGGAGGAAAGACACCAGCTATGGCCAGAGGTATGTAATATTGGAGTTATATTTATTTGGAAAAGCATTAGTGTTTAGGGTGCACATTCTGGAAAAATTAAACGCTACACACTTAAAGTCTAGCAAAAATTTGTAAACAAAATAAATTAGATTATATCATGGTATGTTTGAATACTCTGCTGTCACAGGGAGGAAGGTGCATGTTCAAACCTGTGAATGCACGGGCATTGCAATATATTTCATTTATACATTAAAGCACCGGGCGCGGGGGGGGGGGGGGCCCGGGTGGGGGGGGGCTGGGGGGGGGGGGGGCGGGGGGGGGGCACATTGTGTAACTGCAAAATAGTGACAACTTGGTGGTGCTGGAAATTGAACACACAACCTTCTAATCAGCAGTTCAGCTTCTTGTAGAGGTTATAGTTCCAGTCAGTTCTTCATCATTTGTAGTATTGGGGAGGAACTGGTTACATGTAACGGCATTCCGTAATTTAATTATAAAATAAATGTAACAGTAAGGGGCACGGTGGCTTAGTGGTTAGCACGTTCGCCTCACACCTCCAGGATTGGGGGTTCGATTCCCGCCTCCGCCATGTGTGTGTGGAGTTTGCATGTTCTCCCCGTGCCTCAGGGTTTTTTTTCTCCGGGTTCTCCGGTTTCCTCCCCCGGTCCAAAAACGTGCACGGTAGGTTGATTGGCACCTTGGAAAATTGTCCCTAGTGTATGAAAGTGTGTGATTGTGTGTGTGTGTGTGTGTGTGTGTGTCCTGTGACGGGTTGGCATTCCATCCAGGGTGTATCCTGCCTTAATGCCCATAGACGCCTGAGATAGACACAGACTCCCCGTGACCCGAGGGAAGATCGGATAAAGCGGTAGAAGATGAATGAATGAATGAACGCCGTGCAATATCAACGACAGTAACCGGAACCAACTTCAAAACAGTGTGCTCACTTTTACCTCAGAACACGGGTATCAGAAGGAGTCCTAAATTCTCCGGGAGACAAGAAAAACGCCACGAAAACGCCGTATTAACTCCTGTTCCTACCCATTAAGCCCCACCCCCTTCCTCGCCATTACACCAATAGTGCACAAACAAATCAGAAATCAAAAAACAAAAGGAGCTCAGATATCGGCATTTCGTCGAAAGTTGTACATATGCACAAACTTTATTATTTGAACAAAACGGGATTCACGTCAATAGGATTTATTCAGTGTAAAATAGTATAACAGGAAAAGATACAAAACGAGCGTTTCTGTAAGGAATAACAATGATGAATGAATATTTGAAAGGCGAAGTTACGGCCAGCCGTGATATTCTATGCAGTCTCTCAGACGTGGCTAGTGAGTTTTAAACTCGGAAATATATGTGGGGGGGGGATATATATATCTATATATATAATATAATATATATAAATAAAAAAATATAGAAAAGAACGTACTCTAAAACTATTCATTTATTTAAAAAGACTGAGCACAGCTTCCTGATCCAGGGGTCAAAATCCTCTTTTCTGTGTAAAAAAACAAAGTCACTTTCCCGTCTGAAGGTTTTCGACTGTGTGGAATTGATAAATTCACGAGTCTATATTCTGGAAGTTTGAAACCTCTCATCATCCGAAGCCGCGACCTTTTCAAACGCTCGGCGCTTTTCTGCTTGTTCATCTAGAGCACTCGTCATAAACAGGCGCTCGGATTGCGGCGACTTGCCGATCCTCGGATTCTCCGATAAGCTCATATGGAAAAACTTCCTCCGGACTCACGAGGATTAATAGTCCAGTCGTTCCATTTGCCTCGTTTGATTGACAGCCGTGTGCTGTTTGATCCCGCGTCCATCATCTCCGGCGCTTCTTCCCGCCGACATTTACATACACAAATGAATCTCGTGAATACTCAAACGTTCCCAATTTTCGCCTCGGATTTCGGGAAGGCAAGACGAAAAAGGAAACATTTCTGATGGTAATTAAACGCTTTCGGATTTACTTTTCCGTCTCAAATATTAGTGATTTGTTGACGCGTGTCAGTTTATTAAATATTGAAAGGGGAGAATTGGGAGCAGATGTAAGGCAGGAAAGTTATCACAAACTAAGTTTCAGCTTAAGGCAACAAGGGGAAAAAAAAATTCACGATCATTAAGCAAAATGTTTCTTCCTCGCCTGCAGCCATTGGTATAAATCATATTCTAATAAAGCACGCTTATTCGCTTACAATCTCTCATTGAAATTCGGATTTCACGTCTGCGTACCTGGGTTCATATCATGTGGTTTTTATTGAAGTTTTTTTTTTTTTTTTGCCGCTGCCGGAGAACGGAAAGATTCACATTTCACATGCGTTTATTACAGTTTTCGGATTATAACAGCAAATGTTAACACGAGTCCCTCTGAAAAAAGATGATACCTGCATGACACCTTTTCAGAGAAAAGGCATTGTTAATATGTGCCCTCTACATTGGTGTCATGAAGTCATTTGCACGCAGCGCGAGTGCACATAATATGGAACAGCTGGGAGATTCCCAACTAACAAATTAGAAAGCAACGAATATTTTAATATATAATATACAATATATTAAAGGGGTACGGTGGCTTAGTGGTTAGCACGTTCGCCTCACACCTCCAGGGTCTCGGCCATGTGTGTGTGGAGTTTGCATGTTCTCCCCGTGCCTCAGGGGTTTTTTCTCCGGGTTCTCCGGTTTCCTCTCGGTCCAAAAACATGCACGGTAGGTTGATTGGCACCTTGGAAAATTGTCCCTAGTGTATGAATGTGAATGTGTGTGTGTCTATGTGCCCTGCAATGGGTTGGCATTCCATCCAGGGTGTATCCTTCCTTAATGCCCATAGACGCCTGAGATAGGCACAGACTCCCCGTGACCCGAGGGAAGATCGGATATAGCGGGGGGAAGATGAATGAATGAATTAATATAATATATTAATATATATATAATATACACAGGTTGGAATAGAAACAATAATTACGACACTGGAGCAAAGCAAAAAAAAAAATCCTCTCTGGATTGACTAAAAAAATAAATAAAGTAAAATAAAGTAAAATAAAGTAAAATAAAATAAGAAATCCAGAAATTTTAATTCTATTTTGACAGAAATCATCACCTTAGTACCCAGGGAATCATACGGTCCCTTAATGCAAAGCACACAACTAGTGCCATAACGGGAGGGAAACCCAGAGAAATTGTTGCAAATTTAAATATCGAATTGAAAATACGAGGGGGCACGGTGGTTTAGTGGTTAGCACGTTCGCCTCACACCTCCAGGATCCGGGTTCGATTCCCGGCTCGGCCATGTGTGTGTGGAGTTTGCATGTTCTCCCCGTGCCTCAAGGAGGTTTTTCTCCGGGTACTCCGGTTTCCCCCGGTCCAAAAACATGCACGGTGGGTTGATTGGCACCTTGGAAAAATTGTCCCTAGTGTATGAATGTGTGTGTGTGTGTGTGTGTGTGTGCCCTGAATGTGTGTGTGTGTCCCTGTGAATGGGTTGGCATTCCATCCAGGGTGTATCCTGCCTTAATGCCCATAGACTCCTGAGATAGACACAGGCTCCCCGTGACCCGAGGGAAGATCGGATAAAGCGGTAGAAGATGAATGAATGAATTGAAAATACGCCTAATGAAAACGCGTCAAATTCACAAAAAGTTTTTACGCTCGCACAACGTGGTTTTTTTCGACGATGCCGAAAAAAGGAATAATTCACAAAACTGTAACGGGAACAGTTTTTTTTCTGCATTTCCAGGTCACATGATACACGTGCGATAGGCTGATATATAAAAAAAAGCCTGCCCATTTTTTTTTGCGTGACATCGCGAGAGGACGAGTTTTAGTCGCATGATATGGTTAATGGAAACACCGTCATTTCGCGTAGTTACTCTTATTAGTCTTGAAATACAAGATACACCATATTCTACAAATACGCATAAATGAAAATTAATTACACTGACAAATTACCCAAACAAACAAACAAAGAAAAAAAACAAACCGGCTCAACGACGAGCTCATTCAGATGTGATGTTTGCTTTGTACGCTACGACTGTTTGTCAACTGAAATGAGGAATTTTCTTGAAAACGTTCGCTCCAAAGAACTAACATTAAATACTTAATAGTGTCGGGGAGGAAGAAATTGGCGTCAGTCTACCAAGAATCGAAGTGCCTTTTTGTGCCGCAGTCACGCTTTCACGTTTGCTTTCAATTTTCGTTTCATGCACAGTCACATGCACACGTTCATCTCTCTCTCTCTCTCTCTCTCTCTCTCTTTCTCTCTCTGAATCTCTCTGGAGGATCGCCTCTCTCTCCCTTTTATCCTCTCCGCCGCTCACTGAGAAACCCTCATTAATGGACGCACAGGTGTTTGATCCTTACGACTTACCTCCTCCAGCTCTGCCCTCCATTCACAAACTGGCGCTCAACCATGTCCATGTCATTCCATACATTTCTTCCTTAAGCATTCATTTAAAGATCGTCTTTCCAGTTTACTTTACTTTTACCGTCTTCTTGGTTTTATGCATGTGTGGTACCAATTTATCATTCATCAATTTATTCATTCATTCATTCATTCATTCATGTTCTACCACTATATCACGGGGAGTCTGTGTCTATCTCAGGCGTCTATGATACACCCTGGATGGAATGCCAACCATCACAGTGCACACACACTCACATTCACACACACACTCATACACTAGGGACAATTTTCCAAGGTGCCAATCAACCTACCGTGCATGTTTTTGGACCGGGAGGAAACCGGAGAACCCGGAGAAAAACCCCCTGAGGCACGGGGAGAACATGCAAACTCCACACACACATGGCCGAGACGGAAATCGAACCCGGACCCTGGCGGTGTGAGGCGAACGTGCTAACCACTAAGCCACCATGCCCACATTTATTTATAGCTTATTTAAGGGCTTCATTAACACAGTAGCTAATTCATTAGCACACATTACACACACGAGTCTTCAGTAACTGCCCATAGTTTCAATGTCATCATAAATGTTTTTTTTTTGGAGTGGATGCGGTTTAGTATCATTATTTTACCCAAGGTTTTAATACATTAAGACCCATTTATAATCCACTTATGTATAAATTAGCATTCAAAACACATGTAGCTATAAATAAACATAGTAGCAAGCTTTTGCTGGTAAAGTATATCAACCATTTGTGTTACGCTATCATCCTTGTATTGATGCCTTTTTAGGATCTCCTGAAAATAAAAAAAATAAAAATACTAAGGTGTCAGAAGCATCTGGCATATGCATCTGGAATGAAATTCGGGGGTCCTGGAATATGTACATAGTAAATACTGTCACAACCAGTGACAATACCAATAAAGACAGACGTAAAATAAGACATTATACATACGTTCGCAAGGAAAAAAGAAATAAAAACCAGTAAAATAATTCAATGTGTAAATGAATATTCCAATATTTATTTGTAATTATGTGAAAAGTCCTGGTTTAGGAGGGAAAAAAACAGTTAATAGAAATAGGGGGAAAACAAACAAGAAAATGTGATTAAACAAAACAAGGATAGAATTTTTTATTAATAAAACAAATACATACAAATACGCAAAATAAATGATAAAAATGACTGAAAGAGAGATTTCTGCTTTTTAATATTCTGTTCTTTATTTTAGTGTCTGAACTGGTGTAATATTTTTACCTCTATTGAGCATTTGAAATGATCTTTATAAGTAACGTGGCAATAAGAATTATAGGACTAAGCGCCAATAATCCGGTGCCGAAACCTGCTAAAAAGGAATGGCACCTTTAAAGGACACGCAGCATTACATCACAACAGGATCTAGTGTTAAAAATGAGATGAAATGTATTCAGTGATCTCCAAAACCAAAGAGGTTATTTACAAGTTTCAATTTGATGTCAAAATGAACCCTGGTTTACAAGTCTCGGTAATGAGCTGTCGCTAATGCATCAAACCTTATATCCTCCCAGGTAATGCGTTGAAGTTCCAGTAGTTCTTTTGTTTATTCGAGTGTATTCATGTCAAAACACAAGGGTTACTTCATATTTATTTAGTACACACTAAAAGTATTGACATCATAATGAACATATGTTTTAAATGTATACATGTGTTTTGAATACTAATTTATACATAAGTGAATTACAAATGCAGAATCTTTAATGCATTAAAACCTTGGGTAATGATACTAAACTGCAGTACAAAAAACAACAATACACCCTGGATGGAATGCCAACCCATCACAGGGCACAGAAAAACCCCTGACATGCAAACTCCACACAGACATGGCCGAGACGGGAATCGAACCCGATCCCTGGCCTTGTGAGGTGAACGTGCTAACCACTAAGCCACTGTGCCCCTATCATCAATTTATTTATAAACTAAAAAAAAAACAAACATTTTAGGGCTTATGATGACTTTGAAACTATGGACAGGTCGCAGTTCACATTCTTCAAGACTCATTCATTCATCTTCTACCGCTTTATCCGATCTTCCCTCGGGTCACAGGGAGCCTGTGCCTATCTCAGGCGTCTATGGGCATTAAGGCAGGATGGAATGAAAATCCATCACAGGACACACACACTCACTCTCACAATCACACACACATTCACACACTAGGGACAATTTTCCAAGGTGCCAATCAGCCTACCGGAAGGGGTGGACCGGAGAACCCGGAGAAAAAAAAACCCTGAGGCACGGAGAGCACATGCAAACTCCACACACATGGCCGAGAGGGAATCGAACCCGAAATTCTGGAGGTGTAAGGCGAACGTGCTAACCACTAAACCACCGTGCCCCCTACGTGTGTGTTGAATACTAATTTATACATAAGTGAATAACAAATGCAAAGTCTTTAATGTAGGACCTCATCCACTCAAAATAAAAACATTTTAGGGCTTATGATGACTTTACAACTATGGCCAGGTCACAGTTCACATTCTTCAAGACTTCAAGAATTGGATTCTTTTGTAAAATATTTTTTCTCTTTATTTATTTGCAAGATATAAGCCAAATACGCTTATATAAGCATACAAAATATAAACACACACCGATCGACACTAATGTTGTTGCGTTGTGTTGGCGAATGAACGAAACCCAGACAACAAAGAACGAAAAAGAACAAACTTCAGTGCATCCACTCACGCTTACTAAATTTCCTTGAATTACGCCTTTATGTATATATAAATCATTTATTGGGACACCTGACACGTCCCCAAACGCCTCAAAGGGATAAACTCTAAAGACAGATGCGTATATTACAAAATCATACATGCATGCGCATCGTTTTGAGGCGAGTATGTACAGTAACGATTTCGACATTTAAACGATGAACGCCATACGTTAGCCTTGTAGCTGCCATGCGAATTTACGGAGACGTTCATCTGCATTTGTATGTGGGGGGAAAAAAATCCATTTCTATTTGCCTGCACGGTAAACTAACATTACATTCTTTCCCGTCTCATTTTTCCTCTACGTCTACATTTTTTTTTCCTTCTCTGTCTCATTTGACTGTGGATTTTTTTGGGGAAATAATATATTCTTCTCAAACAGTGTGTGAAATTAGGATCAGTTCCTGCTGGAAGAAGCAGATGTGTTTCTTCCACTCTGAATCTGTCCTGTAAATTTCAGGATGATCATTTACATAATGGCTAACAAAATAAAATCGCTTATATTCCTATTTCACTTGTTTGGTCCACAAAAGACGGAATAAAGCATTCAATTTTATGTATTACTGTTATCAGTGAAGGAGTGGTATTTTTTGAGTGAGTGATTGAGTGAGTGAGTGAGTGAGGTTTGTAGAACCTGTATGGAGTGACCAAGAAAAAGTGAAAAAAGAGAGACTGATAGAGAAAGACGAGGACGGTTACTTCATGTCTGCGACGATGTCAATAATGGCAGTATAACATGTTGCACTTCATTAATTGCTATGTAAATATTCATTCATTCCTTCATCTTCTACCGCTTTATTCCATCTTCCCTCGGGTCACGGGGAGTCTGTGCCTGTCTCAGGCGTCTATGGGCATTAAGGCAGGATACACCCTGGATGGAATACCAACCCATTGCAGGGCACACACACACACACACACACATTTTATACACTAGGGACAATTTTCCAAGGTGCCAATCAACCTACCGTGCATGTTTTTGGACCGGGAGGAAACCGGAGAACCCAGAGAAAAACCCCTGAAGCACGGGGAGAACATGTAAACTCCACACACACATGGCCGAGACGGGAATGGAACCCGGACCCTGGCGGTGTGAGGCGAACATCCTAACCGTGCCCCCGGCTATGTAAATATAAAATATGATATTAAATAATAATAATAGTACTCACTGGCAAATTTGCTGCGTATACGAGGAATAAAATACTTCATGCTGTTATGGAAAAAAGAATTAATTTCAGGCTCCCCTTCATCACACCAACACCAACACAACTCTCTGGAGTTTTGTGTGTTTTAGTCGGTGAGAAGTATGTTGTGTGTGCCAGTGTGATGATTTTATTGATAGAGCTGCAGGGAAGCTGAGATGCAGCGCTGCGTTCGTAATCCCCTCATGGGGTTTGGCTCAGCCTCCACAGGCTTTAATTCCCTCTACACAAAGGCCGGGGTGATTCCCACATTCAGGATGTATGTGATAGACTTTCATCATTTTTTATTCCCCCCACCCCCCCCCTTCCCCATTTTCCCTTCCCCCTTCCCCCCTGCCCCGGGGATTAGAGGCAGCCGACTTGTCTTTTTCCTTTGCACTTGTCCTTCCTTCATTCAGCCGCTTTCTAGGTCAGGAAGGTGGAATCTCCTTTGAACCTTCTCGCTTCTTTTGTTATCCTCTTTTTATATCTCTTTTCCACGCTTTGGTTTCCCGTATGCTTTGGTTTTGTTTATTAAAGTTATACAGAGTAAACCAAAATTCCGAATTCATTATTTTTTTCTCAATTCACATTCATGCTATCCGATTCGGAATCGTTTTTAAAACACTTTTGCTGTAACCATTGGTTGCAACAGATTTCCTTACATGGCTACAGTTTCCTAATGAACTCTCAGTCCCATAATATATATCTGGTAATAATACTGTACTGTATGGCTTCATAGTGCGTCAACGAACGTTGTGTGTGTAAGAGAAGGGTTCAAGCTGTGGACGCAAAACAAAAGGACTTCAATAAACAACCAAAACAAAAACTTTAAGGCAGTTAATAATAATACAGAGCAGAGGTGGGCAAACTGCGGCCCGCGGGACAGAACCGCTGGTTCTTCAAATCCGGGCCGCCAAAGATTGATACAGAACCGTCCAAATGAAATTGCGTAATGAAAATGCCCGCCTGCCGTATCAGAATAAAGTGTGAAGCGCACAGCCGCGCCGGAGTTTGCGCAGCAAGAAAAATTACGGAAAAAGTGGAGGAGAGAGAGGGACAGGACAGGACCCCCCCCAACCCCCCCCCCCCCCCCCCCCCCCCCCCCCACCCCCCCACGGTCGGAAAACCCAGTGCCAACAATATAAGAAATGGCGCGCACTGCCATCGGGGAGTCTGTGCCTATCTCAGGACATTGTCAGGACAAGCCAAACCTGTATGGCTTAGCTATGTTAGAAAAGCCACACACATATACACACATATACACACACATATATATATATATATATATATATATATATATATATATATATATATATATATATATATATATATATATATATATATAATCGATATATATATAATACCTCCGATCTTCCCTCGGGAGTCTGTGTCTATCTCAGGCGTCTATGGGCATTAAGGCAGGATACACCCTGGATGGAATGCCAACCCATAGCAGGACAAACATAAACACACACACACACACACATCACACACCCACTACACACACTTCATACACTTCATGGGACAATTTTCCAAGGTGCCAATCAAAAACCTACCGTGCATGTTTTTGGACCGGGAGGAAACCGGAGAACCCGGAGAAAAACCCCATGAGACACGGGGAGAACATGCAAACTCCACACACACATGGCCAAGACGGGAATCGAACCCGGACCCTGGAGGCGTGAGGCGAACGTGCTAAGTCAAGTCACCTTTATTTATATAGCGATTTTAACCGCTGTACAGTAACAAATTTTAGACAAAAGTTTTAGACAATTCATTGTCCCCAACTTGAGCAAGCCATCGGTGACACAATGGAGAACCCCTCCACCCCCTTGGACAATTGTCCCTAGTATGTGAGTGTAAGTATGCAATGGGTTGGCATTCCATACAGGATGTGTCCTGCCTTGATGTCCAGAGACACCTGAGTTTGTTCCACGACCCGAGAGAGAGAGAGAGAGAGAGAGAGAGAGAGAGGGAGAGAGAGGAGATGTCGGATAAAGCGCTAGAAGATGAATGAATGTATGTTGTAATTCATCTTTCTTTAATACACGGCTGTTTTTAAATGCCTATATTTTTCTACTAAAACAATTACTACAATAATCTACGCACTATACTGTAAAGGGGAATACAATTTCGAAGCCCCTGCTTTAAGATGTTGTGACATGGGATTTAAAGCATCATGCACACGTAGGATACTTGTATCGGTTCTCTGTAGAACCCACACCATGCTGGAGCGGCGGCGTGAGTGAATCCAGACTTCCTCCTGGACGAATATGAACACGACTCGCTGTTGTTCAGCATGTTTCAGACGTCCGGCGTGGGTGTGTTTGAATACAAGCTGTCGGTGTTGGATCTGAATTCAGAACATGCCCGAGCGAGTCTGCGTGTCAGGGGCTTCAGCCTGGCTGTGTTTAGATAAGAAATCTTGAGCTCAGGGAATACATGATTAGGGGACAGAGAGAGAGAGAGAGAGGGAGAGAGAGAGAGAAAACTGCCAGCCACACAGACACGTATATATACAAACAACCATGACACACATGGACATGTGAAGCAGAAAGAAAAAAAAAACAGCTAGTGCGCTCTCATTATATTTTCATTTCCAGCTCAATTCCTGAGGCATCCTCTGAGCACCATCATTGTCTTTTAACACCGGCTGAATCAAAACGCAGCCACATCAAAACACTGTCAATCATGATGAACTGTGTTCCATAAGGCCAATTCATCCAGAAATTGTTTCTGAAGTGTTTTTCAGTCGTCTGTCACATGATGGCTGTTTAACCAGTGGCACGTTGGCTTTGAAAAACGGTAGCTCGTCCCGAAAGCACTACGCATACTACCACAATACGTAGTAACGCAAAAACCTGTATGGCTTAGCTATGTTAGAAATGCCATATATATATATATATATATATATATATATATATATATATATATATATATATATATATATATATATATATATATATATATATTATAATAATCTATATATATAATCCGATCTTCCCTCGGGAGTCTGTGTCCTATCTCAGGAGATGGGAATCGTCTATGGGCATTAAGGCAGGATATACCCTGGATGGAATGCCAACCCATCTCAAAACAATATCTTTCTCTTTACTAGGACACACACACAACATCATGTTGTGCAACACAATACAAGTCAACTGTATAATGAATATAAACATAACAACATGCCAGTCATGCAAAATAACTAGAATAAAAAGAAAATAGACAATTTGCAGACGTCAGAACCAAACTGGTTTAACAACAGCGGTACGGCGGTGCCTCAATCAACCTATTGAAAATGTGACTAAATAGCGTAATCTATTGCATGTTTTTGGACCGGGGGAAACCGGAGAACCCGGAGAAAAAAACCCCCATGTTTTTGGACCGGGAGTGTGGCACGGGGAGAACATGCAAAACCAAACAACACACAAACATGGCGCAAAAGCCGTTATAAAGTACAAAATATGGGTCGCACACACACACGAAACAGACGTTAGGCCGAACGTGCCGAGATGGGTTTGCTTAAAGCGTCCCTCTCACTCCAGGCTATAATTCCACGTTTTGTGTTCGGTACTGGGAATCTCCAGCTGTGTGGATGTTCCACCATGACTCTGTTCACAAAGCAAGCTTCATAAAGATATGCTTTCAAAGAATCTAATATCTTAAGAACCCTACAGGGGTTTGACCCTGTAATGTGCAGCCCGCGAGCCGCCTGAGGCGAACGTGCTAACCACTCCCAATACCAAGTAAGGGAAAAAGTTATGTCCACCGTTTAATATCAGCCCCGATTTTTATCCATTAGGCAGTATTTTGGGGGTATACCGTATGCCCCTATATATATATATATATATATATATATATATATATATATATATATATATATATATAGGCACGGGGAGAACATATATTAATATCCACACACATATATATATATAACCACGTATATATATCTGAAAATGAACAAAAATACAAACGTAAGTGCACATTGTATAACAAGCCGAACCGATTACGCAAAAGAGACCAGCGAACGAAATATGAAACATACCTGCACAAAACCATGAGGGAATGAGTTTTACTTGGCGAAAAATAAACCTACATTTTTGCCCTGTTATATACAAAACAATATCTTTCTCTTTACTAGTCCCTTTCTCACGAGGCACTTCTCTCTACAAAAGGCTCGTGCAGCAACATCATGTTGTGCGGAACACAATACAAGTTCCCAACTGTATAATGAATATAAACGAACTAACAACATGCCAGTGAATGCGCCAAAATAACATTCAGAATAAAAAGAAAATAGTTACATTCACACATCAGTATGCAGACGTCAGAACTCACAACTGGTTTAACAACAGACGGTACGGCGGTGCCTCAGTTAACCTCGTTAATCCGTTATTGAAAATGTGACTAAATAGCGTAATCTATTGTTCACAAATGAATGTCTTCATTCATTCATCTTCTACCGCTATATCCGATCTTCCCTCGGGTCACGGGGAGTCTGTGTCTATCTCAGGCGTCTATGGGCATTAAGGCAGGATACACCCTGGATGGAATGCCAACCCATTGCAGGGCACACACACACACACACACACACATTCATACACTAGGGACAATTTTCCAATGTGCCAATCAACCTACCGTGCATGTTTTTGGCCGGGGAGGAAACCGGAGAAACCGGAGAAAAACCCCTGAGGCAAACCCCATGCAAACTCCACACACACATGACCGAGACGGGAATCGAACCCGCACCCTGGAGGTGTGAGGCGAACGTGCTAACCACTAAGCCACCGTGGCCCAAATGAATGTCTGATTTACAGTAAATGTGCCAGTGGGGAGGGAAACCCTTTTTAGCAGGTAGAATCCCCACATTAATTGGCGCAAAAGCCGTTATAAAGTACAAAATATGGGTCGCAAAACACGATGTTAACAGAAAACAACGAAACAGACGTTAGCCACTGTACGTCGAACGTATGCAAGATGTACAAGACTGCCGTACTGCCAGAGTTTGCTTATTGCTGAAGCGTCCCTCTCACTCCAGGCTATAATTCCACGTTTTGTGTTCTTTTAATTCAAGAGTACTGGGACCCCTGACTTCTCCAGCTGTGTGGATGTTCCACCATGACTCTGTTCACAAAGCAAGCTTCATAAAGATATGCTTTCAAAGAGTTGGAATCTAATATCTTAAGATCGCAGCCTGCTACAGGGGTTTGACCTCCACCTTATTAATCACATGTGGAATGCCGGCTGCAGCCCGCGAGCCGCCTCACCGTAAATTAGTACCTGATTTTACAGATACTCTTGTGGCTTGCGGAGCACACGTTTCCATAACCACACTCCCAATACCAAGTGTAGAAGGGAAAAAGTTATGTCCGCAAAATCACATTTAATATCAGGTGTCCTCCGATTTTTATCCATACAGTGTAGGCAGTATTTTGGGAGTAACTAGTTACATGTAACGGCGTTACGTCATTCATTCATTCATTGGATCCGGCTACTGTCTATTCACTCCGATAGAGGCACGGCGTTACAATATCATTCCTTCATTCATATCCGACCGCTTTATCCGATCTTCCCTCGGGTCACGGGGAGTCTGTACCTATCTCAGGCGTCTATGGGCATTAACGCAGGTACAATTTTCTAAGGTGCCAATCAACCTACCGTGCATGTTTTTGGACCAAGAGGAAACCGAAGAACCCGTAGAAACAAACCCCTGAGGCACGGGGAGAACATGCATACTCCACACACATGACCGAGACGGGAATCGAACCCGGACCCTGGCGGTGTGAGGCGGACGTGCTAACCACTAAGCCATTGTGCCCCGGAATGTTACGGCAAAAACTATATTCTTGTTTTTCTACGTCATTTAATTACAAAAAGACATGTAATGGTTACTGAGAAAAAAAATGTGTAGTTAAATTACAGTTACACAGTACAGGTCACGGGTTTGATCCTCTTTTCCTTAGAATGTTAACTTAAAGTGCCACCTAGTGGACAAATGACAGTAATCAAAAAAGTACAGTTACAGTTTTACTTTTAGAAAGCAACTGAAAAGTGACACTACTTATTACATTTTAAAGAGGGTCATTTGTAATCTATTACATTTCCAAAGTACCCTGATTCTCATAATATGCATTTATCTCATTTTATCTCAGTATTTTTATTATGTAGGCAGTAACTCTGTGTTGTTAGGAGCTAAAACCAAACACGCTATTGGATTGTGTTCGTCTTGTCAAGAATTGTCAAGTATAACAACCCTAGTGCAACCCGAATGTCCTAGGAGCATATATTTATATATATATATATATATATATATATATATATATATATATATATATTATATATATATATATATATATATATATATATATATATATACAGACGTGGACAAAATTGTTTGGTACCCTTTGGTCAATGAAAGAAAAAGTCACAATGGTCACAGAAATAACTTTAATCTGACAAAAGTAATAATAAATAAAAATTCTATAAATGTTAACCAATGAAAGTCAGACATTGTTTTTCAACCATGCTTCAACAGAATTATGTAAAAAAATAAACTCATGAAACAGGCATGGACAAAAATGATGGTACCCCTAGAAAACACAGAAAATAATGTGACCAAAGGGACATGTTAATTGAAGGTGTGTCCACTAATTAGCATCACAGGTGTCTACAACCTTGTAATCAGCCATTGGGCCTATATATATGGCTCCAGGTAATCACTGTGTTGTTTGGTGATATGGTGTGTACCACACTCGACATGGACCAGAGGAAGCAAAGGAAAGAGCTGTCTCAAGAGATCAGAAAGAAAATTATAGACAAGCATGTTAAAGGTAAAGGCTATAAGACCATCTCCAAGCAACTAGATGTTCCTGTGAGTACAGTTGCACATATTATTCAGAAGTTTAAGATCCATGGGACTGTAGCCAACCTCCCTGGACGTGGCCGCAGGAGGAAAATTGATGACAAATCTAAGAGACGGATAATCCGAATGGTAACAAAAGAGCCTAGAAAGACTTCTAAAGAGATTCAAGGTGAACTTCATGCTCAAGGAACATCAGTGTCAGATCGCACCATCCGTCGTTGTTTGAGCCAAAGTGGACTACATGGGAGACGACCAAGGAGGACACCATTGTTGAAAACGAATCATAAAAAAGCAAGACTGGAATATGCCAAACTACATGTTGACAAGCCACAAAGCTTCTGGGAGAATGTCCTGTGGACAGATGAGACAAAAATCGAAGTTTTTGCCAAGGCACATCAGCTGTATGTTCACAGACGAAAAAATGAAGCATATCAAGAAAAGAACACTGTCCCTACTGTGAAACATGGAGGAGGCTCTGTTATGTTCTGGGGCTGCTTTGCTGCGTCTGGCACAGGGTGTCTTGAATCTGTGCAGGGTACAATGAAATCTCAAGACTATCAAGGAATTCTAGAGAGAAATGTACTAGCCAGTGTCAGAAAGCTTGGTCTCAGTCGCAGGTCATGGGTCTTGCAACAGGACAATGACCCAAAACACACAGCTAAAAACACCCAAGAATGGCTAAGAGGAAAAAATTGGACTATTCTAAAGTGGCCGTCTATGAGCCCTGACCTCAATCCTATTGAGCATCTTTGGAAGGAGCTGAAACATGCAGTCTGGAAAAGGCACCCTTCAAACCGGACACAACTGGAGCAGTTTGCTCATGAGGAGTGGGCCAAAATACCTGCTGAGAGGTGCAGATGTCTCATTGACAGTTACAGGAAGCGTTTGATTGCAGTGATTGCCTCAAAAGGTTGCGCAACAAAATATTAAGTTAGGGGTACCATCATTTTTGTCCATGCCTGTTTCATGAGTTTATTTTTTTACATAATTCTGTTGAAGCATGGTTGAAAAACAATGTCTGACTTTCATTGGTTAACATTTATAGAATTTTTATTTATTATTACTTTTGTCAGATTAAAGTTATTTCTGTGACCATTGTGACTTTTTCTTTCATTGACCAAAGGGTACCAACAATTTTGTCCACGTCTGTATATATATATATATATATATAGGTCTGGATTCAGAGTCGTCGACTTAAAGAGCGATAAAGTGGCATACTGACCCTAACTCTGAAAGAACACGGAATCTCAGTACTACATCTCAGCGACATCTATATATAGTAAATCCATATTCTTGTATTCGGAAGTCTCCAGTGTGCTGCCGCTGGTAGCTGCTTCAGGATGGCTGGGATTAAATTTCCACCTTTGCACTCATCCCCTCAGTCTTATCGCATAAAGACAGCGTGGCCTCGCTGACAAACCCTGCGCATGAGCTCCTGCCTCCGAGCTGCCAGAGCAGGAAGTGAAGCCCAGGTTTGTCCCGCTGATAAACACAACGAGGGGGAGATACGAGGAAGAAAAGACTCAGGTGACGTGTATAAGGGTCATGTTTCTATGATCCCGAGATGTTAATTCCTGGATGCCGATTGGTCAGAAAGGGTCGATGCGTTTTCGACAGCAGGCGCTCTGACGGGAGAAGAGCTTCAAATCAATTGACGTGTGTAGAAGCGATAGCATATAATTGAGTTTAGAAACGGTGGGTTTTTCGGATGTGAATGTAACTTTGGGAGAAGCCTCCGACTTTATAGCTTGTAGTGCCAACATGATAAGCCGTGTCTGTATTAATAATTGTAATGTATGTGATAACTCACATGGTTTCGCAAATACTTCACATCATTAAAATGTCACTCTAAATGGATAGAAGGTAAATGATTTAGATAGATAGATAGATAGATAGATAGATAGAAAAATATGACAGTGTAAGTACCTTGTGTACTTACTTACAGTCATTATAAACTGGTTAATGTATAGAGCATTAGGGGTTTTTCTCTTGTGGTTTTTCTCAAGGGGTTTTTCTCCGGGTTCTCCGGTTTCCTCCCGGTCCAGAAACATGCACGGTAGGTTGATTGGCACCTTGGAAAATTGTCCCTAGTGTATGAGTGTGTGTGTGTGTGTGTGTGTGCCCTGCGATGGGTTGGCATTCCATCCAGGGTGTATCCTGCCTTAATGCCCATAGACGCCTGAGATAGGCACAGACTCCCCGTGACCCGAGGGAAGATCGGATAAAGCGGTAGAAGATGAATGAATGAATGTTTACAGCTGAGCAGAAGTTAAAATAAGTTATACAAGTTATACAAATAGATGCTTGAATAAAATATTGACCCTTATTTTTGAAGACATTCTGTGGATCTGTGAATTCTAGAGTTGTGAAAGGTGTAAAAGTCTATATAACTAGACATGAGACATTTCCTGAAGAAAACGTGAGTGATGCCGTTTGGGCGTTTTTTTGGGAGGGGCGGGGCCAGTGACACACATGACATCATCAAATTAACCAGCGTCTGATTCCTGCCGACGACCCAAGCGTTTAGACATGTCACATGACCCTGTGTCCGAGTTTCGCAGATTTTTCACGTTTGTGGCCAAGTGATGCCATACGGCAGTCATATGTTTGTGACCTACTCCATCTCACCTGCGAGTGGATATGTCAAATGTACAGCGTAGTGTCAAATTTCCCCATTTGTTCCCCATTCATTCTCTATGGGGCCGGGAATGTCGCGGATTTCCCGAAATTCCGACCAGGTGTGGGGTTCGGGAATTATATGATCGTGATAACAAAACACACACACATCATCTTCTCACAGGGTTTTTTTATACACATAACAACTTCCCTTGGATCTATACAAAAAAAAAACTATATTTATAATGGAAGCGCTCCCTCACATCTTTTATAGAGGTTTCATAAACACCACTAATATTGCATTGGTCTCGTGACCCATAGAGGCATAGACCCCACTAGAGCAGCGGAGGTGTGTTGTGGTATCCGCACAACGACGTTTGCAGCAGATTCTTCATATCATGCACGTTGCAGGGTAGAGCCTCTACGGATCGGACTTGTTTATCTAGCACGTCCCACAGCTGCTTGATTGGATTGAGATGTGGGGAATTTGGAGGCCATGACAACACGTTCCTCAAAACCCTTCCTGAACCATTTTTCCTTGTGGCAGGGAGCATTATCCTCTATCCTGCTGAAAGACACAGCCGTCAGGGAACACAGTTTGCGTGATAGGGTGTACATGGTCTGGTGCAATGCACAGGGAGGTGGTATGCATTAAAATAACATCCACATGGATGGCCAGAGCAGTGTTATCAGTAGAGCATTGCCTATAGTGAATCCCAGGTAAGCAATTCACATGCTCCAGACACACACACACACAACATATATATATATATATATATATATATATAGATATATATATATATATATATATATATATATATATATATATATATATATAGGGGAAGGGTTTGTAGCTCAGTGGTCCAAGTCACTGAGCTACTAATATATATATATAAATATATATATATATATATATATATATATATATATATATATATATATATATATATATATATATATATATATATATATATATATCACCTGCTTTCCACATTATTATGCAAATGTAGTTTTTTTCCCTCTTTTTTCTCTCAAGTCATCAAGCATTAGAGTATAACTCGACTGGTTCCACATTATTACGCACAATAGAGTTTATGCATAACTGCAATCTTTTTGAGAATCCTACGCCTTGATGTTCTTGGCACTCCAGAGACACCAGCAGTTTCGAAATACCTGTTTGCTGCTTTGCAGTGGCATCTTAGCAGCTGCTCTCTCGACCTGACGCCTTTGTCTGGCAGAAATCTTCCTCGTTGCGTCTTTTATCTGCTCGAACCTGCGTGTGTTCTGAATCAGCAACAAATCTCTTTATCGGACGATGATCACGATGAAATTGTTTCGAAATATCTCAAGTTGTGATACCTTCTCCTAGGCACACTATAAATAAAATTCTTAATTATTTTACATTTATTTCACTCTGGAAACTATCATTTTAATATTGATTTCTTATTCATTTCTATGCAATGTTTTTAGTGGTTGTTAAATATGGTACGTGGCTCCTTTAAGAATTATGTTCCGGTTTCGGTTGCTTTCCGTATAAACTGGTGATAGGTTTAGGTTCCATACGCTAATATAGTGAGGAGCTCATACCTGTTGTGAATGCGCAGCTAGTAGGCGTAATTCGGGGGCAACTGTGTGGTTTTTTTTTTTGTTAATAAAACACATCTATCGCCTCTTTTATATTCCATCCTAACATTACAAGCGGAAAGCGCGACTGTGGAAAGGTCAATGCTGAAATGATCTGGGAAGGCCACGGACTGAAGGATCTTTATTTGTTTGGTTTTTTTATTTGTCCACAGTGAAAAATGCCCAGAAGAAGCCTTTGTTGTCCGGGTCTCGTTCATTCTCCAACACAACACAGAGTAAAGGAGCGGATCACTCACATATTAGCTCACGCTGCGTTAATAAACTTAGTGCCTGTATATACAGTATATATTTAAAAGTATTTCAATTTCTCTCATTATTACCTGCTATATGGGTCAATGAGGCTTTAACCTTAAGTTATTGTTGCTTATTCACCATCATTTTGGTTTTTTATTGTGTAATAGTGGTTAGCACGTTCACCTCACACCTCCAGAGTCAGGGGTTCGATTTCCGCCTCCGCCATGTGTGTGTGGAGGTCGCATGTTCTCATCGTGCCTCAGGGGGTTTTTCTCCGGGTTCTCCGGTTTCCCCCGGTACAAAAAACATGCACGGTAGGTGGATTGGCACCTTGGAAAATTGTCCCTAGTGTGTGAATGTGAGTGTGTTGGCATTCCATACAGGGTGTATCCTGCTTCGATGCCCCAAGACGCCCGAGATATGCATAGGCTCCCCGCGACCCGAGGGAAGATCGGATAAAGCGGTAGAAGATGAACGAATGAATCTACACGGCTATAGTAGAGTTAAAGAAGGGGCACACAAGAATCATCTAGTGTATTGTCCTTATTGATTTTTCTACAGAGAATGCAAATAAAAAAAAGATTGACATGGCGTTCCATACACACAAAGGAGCTATTTTGAAACAAAAATAGAGTGCATTGCAGAAATGATTAACTATAGTCTGGCTTATTGGCAAAAACATTGCTATATGAATAGTGCCAGTCATAATGGTGACATAATGCATATTGTTCTGATTTACCAGGGTGGTTTCTTCTCTAATTATTCTAATTATTAATTTCCAAGTTGCGCCCTGATTGTTGCTCTTGCACACAAGTTACCGCATCAAGGAGATGCGAATACATGATCCAGAAATCATAAAGAGATATCGGCGATTTTTTAAATTTAGCTTTTAATTTGCTATTTTGATTTGTTGGATTCATAAAATATTGCCAATGTTTTAAAGTTGTTTATTTTTATTAATTCAATGCACTCTGCTGTAATGAAAACCTTGTCCACGGTGTGAAGGATAAGCTGACCGAGCACTCGTTTCCTCGCCACTGTCCTATAAACGGTTTCCGTTTGCTCATAGCTCACATTAAGCTCATTCATAATGTTAGCTATAAAACATTCGCTCCCCTGATTAAGATGGGCCTGACTACGATGTTGTCCCTACTAGTATTTAATGAATAATGTCATGTTTATGCGTTTAATATTGGCCTCGCGTTGCGTTCGGTATTTCCGGGAGTACATCTACAGACATGAATTTCAGCACGGCATCTTTTATTATGCGCACATCAAACTGTCAGGAAAAGTCATCGGACTTAACACGGCTCAACTCCAAGGTCGGAATCAAGCATAACCTGCTCCTATATTAATCAAACTCTAATATAGCTGCCGGAGTAGTGCGTAAGCCTGTAGTCCTGAATAACAATGGGCCCAATTTCAGTCCTGTGTCCTCCGTGGACACTCTTATCTCAACTCTGGACAGTTGTTAGGGTGAAGTTTTAGCTCAATTTGGGTTGCCTTTATAGATATAAAGCCGGTTTGATCATAAATCCTGTCACTGATTGGAGGTCTCTACTGTTGAACTTGGTGTGAATTGTTATGAGTCTTTCTTTTTGTTTTTTTTTTGCAGACATGATAAGCCTCCAGCACGGCAATATTTCCATATCGCGATTTAACAGTGACCGCAAATGGAAGCTGTTGTGTCCTATTACAGTAATGATGTTTGCACTGCTTTTAAAACATTTTTTTTTCCGAGGCCCCTAAAATACACACGGCCTCGCGAGTTCTTTAGTCAGAGTAATAAAACATGCACGCTGTAATATATCAAATTCAAGGCTGGACTGTTTTGACTGGTTTGCAGCTTATAAACGAATGAATTCTGTACAAAGAGAAGAAAGAGAGTATACAAAAAAAAATGTGCTTCCTATACACGCATTAGCATTTGCATTAACATTCAGACAGAACAAGCGGTCCATCAGTCTCGGGTTAAATTGCACATGTCGCTCCGGTACAATGTACACATGTATAATAAGCTTGCAAATGATGCAGAGTTCACCGAAAGCGCATTAGTCAGAGGCTGTGTGTGAGTGTGGCGTCAAAATGCACCTTTTCTCTGTAAGAACAAGAGCACAAGTAACACTGAGAATTGATCAGCGAGCATTTGATCCGAGACACCAGGAACACTGGTATTTTACCCACCCACAGCTCCTGAGGTGGTGAGTGAGACAGTGTGGAAGAGACGATTGGAGTGGTTAAAGCGAAGGAAGAATAGATCGGTTGGATTGTCTCAAAAAAAAAAACACTGTCTTAATGTGAGATTGAGGAGAAAACACAAGGTCTAAATAACAGATCGCGCTCCAAGTGGGAACTCGGTGCTAACACAAGGAACGTCCCTGCCAAAAAACTTATTTACTAACAAAATCCACCATATTCTTTTTAAATGGTATTGTTTTTGGCACCGTGTTTACTTTTATCTGTATTGTATTTTTATTTAAAAGCAAAAATAAAGTATACATTTTTGGTCATATCACTTTGCAAATTACAAAAATATCATTTTTGGGCCTAGTTAGGCTTTAGTTTATTGCCAGTTGCCATGGTTTCACTGGTTTTATTGAGATACAATGACATATTCCCGACATATTTTTATGTTTGTTTTTATTTCATTTTTAGTTCATATCTCCAAGTGTGGGGGCATGGTGGTTTAGTGGTTAGCACGTTCGCCTCACACCCCCAGGGTCCGGGTTCGATTCCTGTCTCGGCAATGTGTATGAGTGGAGTTTACATGTTCTCCCCGTGCCTCAGGGGTTTTTCTCCGGATTCTCTGGTTTCCCCCCGGTCCAAAAACATGCACGGTAGGTTGATTGGCACCTTGGAAAATTGTCCCTAGTGTATGAATGTGTGTGTGTGTGTGTGTCCTGCGATAAGTTGGCATTCCATCCAGGGTGTATCCTGCCTTAATGCCCATAGACGCCTGAGATAGACACAGACTCCCCGTGACCCGAGGGAAGATCGGATTTTTAAAGCGGTAGAAGATGAATGAATGAATGAATGAATGCGAATCTCCAAGTGTCAAGCGCCATCTGTCAGTCATCACCAATTGTTTTAGTGACCACAGGACACACAATGACATTGAAGCATAACCAGTTGAGTCGTAGTGAAGATTTATCACACTCCAGTATGAGAGGAAACTACAGGCATAAACACTATTCAGAACAGCCACCACATGGAGTTTGTCACCTCACACATCTCACCGACAACCAACAAATCTAGTGCCAAGGACTACAATTTGCAGTGGTGACTCATCCGTAAGTGCCATATATATAGGGAGATGTCTAAAAGTGTTCACTAGAAAGAAATAGCATCCTTTTTTATATTCTTATAAAAATGTAAAGCTTTTTTTAGACAATATTAGCATTTTTTTGGTCAAATTTAACCGAAACTCATATCTTTCAAGGAAAATTTGACTAAAAAAACAAACATATGAGTTACTGATGAGTATGAGTTGATGATGACTCAACTGTATATCAGCTGTAAACACCATATATTATAAAAGCTTTTTTTTTTATTAGAGATAATATTAGTAGGCAGGGGAAAGGTGGTTTAGTGGTTAGCACGTTCGCCTCACACCGCCCGGTTGCCCAGGTTTGATTCCCGTCTCTGCCATGTGTGTGTGGAGTTTGCATGTTCTCTACCGTTTGCACGGTAGGTTGATTGGCACCTTGGAAAATTGTCCCTAGTGTGTGAATGTGTGTGTGAATGTGATGGGTTGGCATTCCATCCAGGGTGTATCCTGCCTTAATGCTCATAGACGCCGGAGATAGGCACAGACTCCCCGTGACCCGAGGGAAGATCGGATATAGCAGTAGAAGATGAATGAATGAATGATGGAATGAATATTAGCAGATTTTTTTAGTCAAATTTATCCAAGACTCATATCTTTCAAGGAAAATTTGAATAAAAAAAAAACATTTTTTATGAGTTGATGATGACTCAACTGTACATCAGCTGTAAACACCATATATTATAAAAGCTTTTTTTTTATTAGAGATAATATTATTGCCATTTTTTTTTGTCAAATTTATAGGAGGTGTGTATCCCAGTGGTTATGGTGTTGGACTCTGGACCGGAAGATCCCGGGTTCAAACCCCACCACCATCAAGCTGCCACTAGTGGGCCCTTGAGCAAGGCCCTTAACCTTCAATTGCTCAATTGCTCTGGATAAGAGCGTCTGCCAAATGCTGTAAATGTAAATGTATCTAAGACTCATATCATTCAAGGAAAATTTGACTAAAAGAAACTTTTTTTGAGTTGATATTAGTTGATAAGATTCAACTGTATATCAGCTGTAAACACCATATATTCTAAATTACATAGTTAATTAGTTTCCATCTTTTTTTTAATTGCATTTAAATGCTAATTTGCTCTGCATTCTCGGCGTTGCATAATTGTTGTCTACTGCCTTATTTAGCTCTATACACAATTCATATAATTGAAAAACATACTTGAAAATACAATAATTAAATCTTACTACTTGGTCAAAGGAAACATCCAACAGGTTTCAACCTAAATCTCCATTGACTACATTGACTTAAATTACATAGTTAATTCTTTTACCTTTTTTTAAATTGCCTTTAAATGCTAATTATTGTTCTGCATTCTTGATGTTGCATCTTTATTGGTTATTTTAGCTCTATGCACTATTTATATAGTTGCAAAAAAGTCAAAAGTCTTATCTGCAATATGAGACAATGTCAGTCCTTACAAGTTCATATTATAAGGTTGTAATTCTTTACACAAATTGGGTATTAAAAAAAGAAAAGATTGTGAATATTAATAAGGGATATGTCCTGAAACAGTATAATAAAAATCTGATATAGGTCTATATCATGATATATGATAGAGGTCTATTAAGGCCCATTCAACAGCTATGTACAGCATTTTTTCAAAATAACCCAATTCTAAAGTTCTCACACACACACACACATATATCATATATATATATATATATATAATAGATATATAGATATCATATATATATATATATATATATATATATATATATATATATATATATATATATGAGGCACTTAGTTGCACTTGAAAATATAACTTTCTTTCGATATTTAGTTTTAATGTACTTTAACATTAATTAGGTGTGAGCTGAAAGGCACATTTTGCAGCCCTAAATATAAATTAGGAATCGGAACACTGCGACAAGTGTGTCAGTCTCGCCCTGAGTCGGAAAAAAGCTACCGGAACTCAGTTTTACATGTCATTATGAAAGTTACAGTGTCTTACATCATTAGGTAATACATCGGTTTTGGGAAGGCATCGTTAATGATATTACTGTGCACCACAAAACTTCAAATAGTATTTAGAGCACAATTTAATGCATCAATATGTCATTAATTATGTTGATAGATATGTCGTTATAATATTGCTCTGAAACCCCCAAATATTTGTTCATGGCTTACTGTTTACGCCTACTAGCTGCACATTCACAACAGGTATGAGCTCCTCACTATATTAGCGTATATCACTGTATGGAAAACCTTACGGAAGCGCATTGCAAATAGTATATTGGTAGTAGAAACATAGAAACATAGTAGAGAAATATTAATTGAAGGTTACATCGAAATATATCAATATATATATAATATATATATATAATATATATATATATATATATATATATATATATATATATATATGTTTTAGGAAATTTAGGAAGCGTGAGTGAATCGTTCATTCGCCAACACTGAGTGAAAGGAGCAGATCACTCACATAGTAATGCACACTGCGTTAATCACGCACGTTAATAGCATTAGTGCTGTTAAAGTGCTTTAACATACGTCAATATAAATAGTTACTTAATTGGAATGAATATTGCATATTAACCAATGTATTGCTTATTGATTTCTCATAGTACAGAAATCAGGCATACCGAAATGAGCACAGGTGGCTGAAATGAGCTTCCTTCGCAGGGTGGCTGGGCGCTCCCTTAGAGATAGGGTGAGAAGTTCAGTCACTCAGCTGGCGTGGCTTGGGCATCTATTTCGGATGCCTCCTGGGCGCCTCCCAGGGGAGGTGTTTCGGGCATGTCCCACCCGGGAAAAAAAGGCCTCGAGGGAAGACCCAGAAACACGTTGGAGGGACTATGTCTCTCGACTGTCCTGGGAACGCCTCGGTGTCCCCCCGGAGGAGCTAGAGGAAGAGGCTGGAGTGAGGGAAGTCTGGGCATCTCTGCTCAGACTGCTGCCCCCGCGACCCGGTCCCGGATAAGCGGAAGAAGATGGATGGATGGATTTCTCATAGTCTTTTCTCCTTAATTGGTGTCTTTCATTCATCTTCTACCGCTTTTATCCGATCTTCCATCGGGTCACGGGGAGCCTGTGCCTATCTCATGGCGTCTATGGGCATTAAGGCAGGATACACCCTGGATGGAATGCCAACCCATGCAAGGCACACACACACACACACACACATACATTCATTCATACACTAGGGACAATTTTCCCAAGGTGCCAATCAACCTACCGTGCATGTTTTTTGGACCGGGGGGGAAACCGGAGAACTTTTATGGCCGGAGAAAAATCCCCTAAGAGGCACGCGGAGAACATGCACAAACTCCACACACACATGACCGAGACGGGAATCGAACCCGGATCCTGGCGGTGTGAGGCGAACGTGCTAACCACTACGCCACCGTGCCCCCTAATTGGTGTCTTGAAAATGGATAATACAATATGCCTGCATATTTGGTTTTATGGTCTACGAAAAGGGATCTTAATCATCCCCAAAAACACGATCTGTTGCTTAACCCAAATCTGCCTAATAGCAACTTTTCCTGCATAACTGATGGACTATTTGAAATTAATTCCACAACAGCGAATATGAATCCTATATGTGTTCCTAGACACACTTTCAAGATAGCAGTCTATCTTACTGGTTAGGTTATGAGTATGTCCTAGCTGAGTAAAGTTTGGGTTTGCGTTTCTGCTTTGTTCTCTGCGCTTCTTCAATAACGATTAAGGGAGCAAGAGCGGTATGAGGAACACAACTCGGAGCTCGCTTTTACTGACCTCCTCAATCAATACCAATCAGACCTCAGGTCACTGACCTCATGCTACTGGCAGTGATGGGAACTTTCTCATCCACAGAGTTTATCTACAAACTACCGCATTTTCTCTCAATGGTAACGTTTCTCTTTTTGGACATGGGAGCAAGAAAACGTCCTTTTGTGTAATTTTATACATTATCCAAAAAAAAGTACATTTTGGCTGGAGTGACAATATATGTGTAGGAAATGTTTGTGGATGTCGATCCGTGAGATTTATATGCATTTTTTGTAAACATTCCATACAACATTTAACCTACATTGTCTTTTATAATAACCTCCACTAGGGGCACGGTGGCTTAGCGCATTCGCCTCACAACTCCCGGGTTGGGGGTTCGATTCCCGCCTCCGCCATGTATGTGTGGAGTTTGCATGTTCTCCGGGTTTTTCTCCACGTTCTCCGGTTTCCCCCTGGCCCAAAAACATGCACGGTAGGTTGATTGGCCCTGTGATGGGTTGCCATTCCATACATGGTGTGTCCTTCCTTGATGCCCCAAGGCACCCGAGTTAGGCAAAGAGATGTCTTTGTGATGGATGAATGAATGAATGAACAAATGAATAACCTCCACTGTTCTGTGAAGATGTTCCGAACCATGTGCTTGTGGAGATTTGTACTACAAGGCTCATTATCAGGTACAGATGAAGAGAGCGAGGCCTGGGTTGCAGTCAGAATTCCAATTTATCCCATAAGTGTTCAGTAGGTTTCATGTCAGTAGTTTTCAAGCTCTATAGTAGGCCACTTAAGATCTCCCGGTCCAGGAGCTTGCTTTGTGCACATGCTGGCATGTCGGTTTATTGCTACCACAGTTGCCTCCAAATCTGAGTTAATGTTTCATATACAGTAACTTTCGGGAATGACGACTCAAGGGTGAAAAATGATAGCATATATTCGCTTTCTAAACAGTTCTAAGGAAGCTCTTATTATTTTAACATTCATTCATTCATTCATCTTCTAGAGCTCCATCTGACTCCTCTCTCGGGTCGTGGGGAACCTGTGCCTGTCTCAGGCATCTTCAGGCATCAAGGCAGGACACACCATCTATGCACACACACACACACACACACACACACACACACTAGGGACAATTTTCCAAGGTGCCAATTAATTTACCGTGCATGTTTTTGGACCGGGTGAAACCGGAGAACCCGGAGAAAAAACCCCCCTATGGCACAGGGAGAACATGGAAACCCCCGTACTCCTATCATTTTAACATTTTATGATTAAAACAACTTTTTCAGGCTTAAAAAACAAAGGTTTAGTAATAATTCCAAAGGAATACAAGTAAAACCCTTTTAATTTCTCTTAAGCATCCTGCAAATGTTTATTGTAGTGTGCAGTAATGCATTGTTATATCTCAATTAATCTTGCAAACCAGAACTCTAATATTCAGTGGAGGGTCTTTTTAATCAATAAACAAGCGAGAACTGTGTGCTGGCACAGAAAGAGAATCAGAGATGTTTTTGTTTTTTTTCTGCAGCGTGTGTCTGAGGATTTGATTCATTGCAAACTACTTCATAAACAACTCTTTAACAACTTTCAGAAATGGGATTTTTCACTGACTGTATACTGCTTTAAAAAGTCTCATTGGCTCTTATGGGGTACTATTTGATCATGAAGTGTTTACAGGTACACTGTTGATGGAGACTTTTTCTGAACACCCCTTTCCAAACTTTCCATAAAAGTTGTGTTCTCTGACGCTGCTCATAAAGCGTCGACAAATGCCGCTCGCGAACTTTTCTTAGGCGTTTTTTAATGAAGATTAAGCTATAAAAAAATGACACGCACAACACTGAAACTAATCCCATTAAGACCAGTGATCTGAGCACTACAGGAAGTTGGAGCTGCGTGCTCTCCCATGAGGACGCACTCTCGTGTTTAATTACTGTGTCATTGCGGATGATTTGGACAGCGCGAAGACGAAGCGAGAATCATAATGACTGGAAGCTTTCTGACGAACTGTAATTGTGCCCTCAATGATTTTGATAGATCATCGATAATTGTGCATTCTGCAGTCAACGGATTTTGGTGGTGGCAACACAAATGCAGATGAACGTAAAAATACTGTAAATAAATAATGTAATTACATTTGGCTTTATGTTAATTAAATGTCTGATAAAGTAAATGCGAGTTATCAACCATTTTACAATGGCTCTTATATATATATATATATATATATATATATATATATATATATATATATATATATATATATATATATATATATATGTATGTTTAGGGTATTATTGACCTTTTTTTTACTTTTCTCTAGCTCTTACAGACATGGCATGGAACCAGAAAAGAGAAATCGAAGAATAATTGACTGTGACGCACTTGTTTAAAAAAAAAAAAACACGGCTATTTATATCGTACCGTATGAGAGTGACTCGTCTATTGTAAGGCCACCAGCATGAGTGTCAACTGTAAGGTATTTAACTGAATTTTCTATAGTGTATAGCACTTACAACAATGGAAATTGTCACAATGCAACTTCATAGAACTCTAAATTAAAAATCCGAACTTTCTTAGAGTTTCTCCCAAGTTCTTTTATTTCTGTCTGTCCAAAGTACCCTATATGGACAAATGCTTCAGGACGACTGACTATCGTAGCTTTATATATGGTTCCCTTTCAGGAACAGCGCCTCGTTCCCTCAGACAACCAGGGTTGCGTAGGGAACCTGGAGATGTTCTTCCTAAAATTTGTTACCACAAGGTGCCCAAAGTGAACTCTATGAAGATGTGGCTTGAAATTCGAAGAGCTATAGTGCTATAAATTCTAACGTCACTTTGGATAAATAGGAATGCCAACTGCATCCAGGTGTCCTCAGCCTTCATCAGCAGGTCACATGACTTTACCGACGTTCTTCTATTGCAACGAGCACAAAACGTACAAAAAAATATTTCAGCAGAAGATAGCAGTAGACCTGTGGTGGCACTTTTGCGTAACAAAGTCAGTAAAGAAGGAGGCAAAGCAATAAAACTCCACTGTATTATTCACTAATAAGCTCCCTGTGCCAAACATCTGAAACATGATCATGTTATGAAACCGTTGATGCTATATTATATCACTGCTATTATTTATATTCGCTTGAAAACCCTGTAGCACTGCCAGTTTCAACAGTTTCTACTCGACCTCCAGGCTGAATATGGAGATGTTGTGTTGTGCACAGGAGGCATGCAGTCATTCTGTCATACTGGTTTGGGCTTAGTCAGGCTTAGGCAGGGGTCTGCACTGCAGCACTTTAGTTTTTAACCGCAGTGAATTTGTTTAGTCTTCTGAGGTAAATAAATTAAAAAATTTCATTGAGTTGATTTTTTTGGGTGATGAAAACCACAGTTTGGAATTTGCATTTTTAGTCATTCCTTCTATTGTTTTTTTTTTTTTTATCGACAATCAAATCGGGTCTCAAACACGACAAATTAAATACTAAAATCAAATTCGGTCCGGCAGCCCGTTTTTCCATGTTGTATTTTTGATCCGAGTCTAAAATTCCAGCCAAAATCTAGTGGAACTTGCAAGTCACTGCAAATGGGGAGGTGGGAGGTGGTGTAGCCCAGTGGTTACGGTGTTGGACTCTGGCCAGGAAGATCATGGGTTCAAACCCCACCTCCACCAAGCTGCCGCTAGTGGGCCCTTGAGCAAGGCCCTTAACCCTCAATTGCTCAGTTGTAAATCGCTCTGGATAAGAGCGTCTGCCAAATGCTGTAAATGGAAATGGAAACAAAAATGCCTATTGGCGTGTTCAACACATATGAATTTTATGAGCTGTTATGTCTCCAGAATGAACTGTTTAAGCTCCCATTTTGTTCTCGGATCACAGGCAACATTAGTTATGTACCAACACCGTTTACATTTCACCCTCGTACCCAATGCAAAAGTTGTATAGCAGACTTTTCATTACCAGACCTGATCAATTAAACCCAAAGCCACAGGCAGATGAAAAAGCTTCATTTGTTAAATCCTGCTCTTTGAATGGAACCGATTATAATATATCGTACAGAGTGAACTGTTCCTCACACTTTGCTAGTATTATTACATGGCTAGTGAATATCGATGGCAGTCTCATAGACAAAATGCTGCTATTGTGAATAGAGTGAAAGAAAGAGAATTCACAGGTGCCATATTGAGAAGTATGCAGACGTGTTTGAGTATGTAGTAATTCATAGTATGTGCTTCAAAGGCTTCTTATGCACCTAATAATGCAATTTCTAGACATAAAGCACAACTTTAGTTTTAATAAGAAACAATTAGTATTGTGTAAAGCTGCTTTAAGACAATGACAAATTGCAAAAAAGTGCTCTACAAATTAAATTAAATTAAATTAAATTAAATTAAATTAAATTACATTAAATTGAATTGAATTGAATTGAATTGAATTGAATTTAATTAGCTAAGGGGCACAGTGGTTTAGTGGTTAGCACGTTCACACTCACACCGCCAGGGTCGATTCCCGTCTCGGCCATGTGTGTGTGGGGTTTGCATGTTCTCCCGTGCCTCAGGGGGTTTTTCTTCTGGTTCTCCGGGTTCTCCGGTTTCCTCCCCGGTCCAAAAACATGTACGGTAGGTTGATTGGCACCTTGGAAAATTGTCCCTAGTGTATGAATGTGTGTGTGTGTGTGTGTGTGTGTGTGTGTGTGTGTGTGTCCTGCAATGGGTTTGCATTCCATCCAGGGTGCATCCTGCCTTAATGTCCATAGACGCCTGAGACTCCCCGTGACACAAGGGAAGATCGGATAAAGTGGTAGAAGATGAATGAATGAATGAATGAATAAGCTAAATCAAAGCATAAACCTGGGCATTTCATGGCCCGCGGGCCACATCCAGACAGTTGACGCTTCCTGCCCGGCCCAGTATGCGGTCATGTTGCTGTTATTTGGAAAATATTTTATTTCTGTCACATATACACATATACATCACATCACAGTGAAATTGTTTCTTCGCATATCCCAGCTTGTTTTAGAATCTGGGGTCAGAACGCAGGGTCAGCTGTGATACAACGCCCCCTGGAGCACAGAGGGTTAAGGGCCTCATTCAAGGACCCAAGGGTGGCAGCATGGCAATACCGCGGCTCGAACCCCCGACTTTCTGATCAGTAGCCCATAGCTTTACACCACTGAGTTACACCCCCTCCTAGTGATTAGTGACAAATTGTCATGATACGAGTGTGACAAATAAAATTTGACTAAAACACTTTTATAGACAAATAATTGATAGAAACTCTGTTATTTACTCAGTAACTCACTTCTCAAACAGCATTGTGTAGTTTCCTAAAACAGCATGTCTACCGTTTCTCTGTTTACTTTTCAACAGAAATCATACTTTCAAAAATATCAACAACAATAAACAAAAAAGCTCCAGAAAAAGGCCCAAAGTGGGAATAGGGAGACCGTTAATCATTATTAGTCGCTCAGTAAGAACATCACGGCTCTGTTAATGGGATTTCTCCCGATTCGATCCGATCGCATTCACTCGGCTCTCATCAAGCACTTGTCTCCATCACTCACGTGTCTGGCTCATCTATCAGAACAAACGTCCTCCTACAGTTCTTCTACAGACTCGGCTTCAAGGTGTCGTGCTTGTGTGAAGTTGGCCGTCTCCGTCTCCGTCTCCGCACCATGAGACTCGAGACGTCTTTATACGCTCGTTCTGCGTCTCACACTGTGCCTTTGAAACCCCAATTCGTGTAACTGTGATAACACTTCTAAACGGAACCAAAGAGACGATCATCACCGGATAATAGCTCTAAATTGTTGTTCATTTTAGGATCTGCTGCTCGGCCGGAGGATGGGCGGTGGAGGGGGGGGTTGGGGGATGAGTTGCTTTAACCTTGCACCACGCAGCTTTATATTCATCTTCAATCTATTAGGTACGAAGAGAGCTAAGCAAATCAGCCGCAAAACGCAGCATGAATATTGCATCAGCGCCTCAAGGTCCGCTAGATGATGGGTTGCCGACAGTTTGGGGAGATGGTTCTCTTTAGGTTTTTCACCCTGCTGTGGAATTTGCATTGAAGTCTGTCTCTGTACCCATCCATAAATTCAGCAGTCCTTGGAGATTGGGGGGGGGGTTGCTTCTTATATAACTGATAAGTAGCAGTTGCAGGCCTAAGATGGACGCAGTAACTCAGTCTCGAGCTGTCCCAACCTGACGCGACCTGAATATTCATTCTACCTGTCATTTCTCAAGTATGTGTCGCGTCGGTTCACCACCATAGAAAATATTCTTTGACCCGGCATAGATTTACATGGGCTTCAATTCTTGTTACTTATTTCCTTGTTCTTTTGTGTGTGTTTTTGTGTGTGTGTGTTTTTTTTTTTTTTTGTACAGGAATCACCCATTTGGTGCTTTATTTAACATGTATTGGGAGGTGTCTTTAGGGTTTTGTAACAGTTACAGGTGAAATGCTACATATTTCGCGACAAGATAATATTCATGGCTCTCTCTCCGGGCACTTTTTCTGTAAAAAATTTGCGTTTCTGTCTTTTGAAGTAAAGATAACAAAACGGACCTGTGTATGATGCTATGGCTGTGATATGTATATGTAATATACTAACAGTGTTTTGGTACCTAAAATGAATAAAGAGTATTGCATGTTCTTTAACAAGTAAAACACTGTACACGTTGGGAGATGTCTGTGGTATAAGTAGAATAAAACAAAAAGATTGCGGGTTCTAAGAGTAAACACACCCCCGTCTTGTCAGCGCGGTGCATATGGTGTTTAATTCTGAAAATATTAGGTTTGGAACTGCTGTAGATCGGCTCTGGGACGATAAAACGCAGTCCTCGAAAATCATTTGGGAATGACTGACACTGCAAGCTATTTTTCTGTTTCTAAATACTAAGTACAGGATTAACGTATAGACATTTCAGAAATTGAAGAGAAATGCTTGGGCTCTGTGCCCTGAGCAGATCTCTAACTGAGGATTGCATAATGAGCTACTGAAGATGAATGATGACTGCTCAGTATTGCCAAGTATGCACTTTCAGAGTCATCAAACAGCAGTGTAATATATTCTGATATTCTGCAACAAAAAAAGTCTAATCATCCATACTTCAGCATGCCATTAAAAAAATGTATATATATATATATATATATATATATATATATATATTATATATATATATATATCTATATATATATATATATTATATCATTTATCATATACACATCGTCTACCGCTTTATCCGATCTTCCCTCCCCCTTAAGGCAGGATACACCCTGAATGGAATGCCAACCCATCGCAGGGCACACACACACTCAAATTCACACACACATTCATACACTAAGGACAATTTTCCAAGGTGCCAATCAACCTACGTTGCATACAAATATGTTTTTGTACCAGGAGGATACCGAAGAACCTGGAGAAAAACCCCCTGAGACACGGGGAGAACATGCACAAACTCCACACACACATGGCCGAGACGGGAATCGAACCCAGACCATGTGAGGTGTGAGGCGAACGTGCTAACCACTAAGCCACCGTGCCCCTATATATATATATATATATATATATACACATATATATACATACATACACATACTATACAGTGTAGTTACAGTTACATTTAATCACATTCAATGTTCTCTTCACTTGAACTACAAGACCCAAACCTGTTCTAGCACTCCCATAAAGAAATGGGGTGAATGATCTTGAGTGGCCTTCTATAGATTCCTGACCTCACTGAAGCCCTTTTGGATGAATTGGAATGCTACATGCACCCCCAGAATTCCTCAGGCTTCACTAACACCTTTTTTTTGCAGCTGAATTAGCCCAAATGTCCACAACCACACAGGAAATATTATTATTCGACTTGGATTTTGCGGATAAATTGCTATACCATGACTTTCCCTAAGATTTAACTGTATACAAAGTTTGCATATTAGAGCCAGTGCATGAATATAAGGCTAGATTTTGCAGTTCTGGCAAAAATGCAGCTATAAAAAACCCAACACCCATCAACAGTGCTGGTCTATAAGATTTTATATAGTCACATAAAGCTATAGTAAAGATTATATCCCTATATTCAAGATATCTCTTGGTAAAAAAAAATGGTTTGCAATGTGGTATTCACTTGCTCGCTAATTATATATGGCCTATGCAAGATTAAATAGAGAAATATTTGCCCTGCCATTACTAGTTTGACTTGTAAGTCATTTCAAGTGGGTAGCATTAATGTCTCTCAGTGCGGATTACAAGCTCGCCTCCCGGAAACGCCACATGTCATTTGTGACTTAGTGAGCAAAATTGGTTATGCTTTCTAGCCGGGACAAATGGGATACTTTCTCGCCCGTCATTCGCAGTGACACAAGCCAATCACGTGGATGTAAGTTGATTACGTCCGAGTGTCGCGATTTTTGTATATAAGCTACGGTACAGTTAGATAGCAAGTTCTGGGGCCAGAACCCCATGCAGGCTCAGTGATTGAGTTTCATGCTCTGCTGGTTGGAAGTCCTTAGTGCTCACGTCTTGAAATAGAGACAGAGTGTGTTAGAGACTAAGAGAGAGAAAGCGACAGAGAGAGACACATTAATCACCGGGAAAATATTGGGACTGCAACCTTTCTGTAAGACTCGCCCAACAATGCCTGGCAGAACAGCAAGTGGGATTTCCCCCGCTTGTGTTATCTCTCCGTCTCCACCACTTTAACCCGAAAAACACTTTCCAAATGTCCAAAGAAGAATCAAACCCACGCGCACACTTATCCACACACCCACCCACATACGCACACTCACCCTCACACCCAACTAGAGACCCCTAGGACCTGTGTGTGCGGGAGAATACAATTATATCCCGGACTCCTGCAAAATGGTCTAGAAAAGGTATATAACTCTGTGTGTGTGTATATTTATTTATTTATTCATTCATTCATTCATTTACTACATGCAAAGCCCCTGTGCCTCAGGGTTTTTTTCTCCGGGTTCTCCGGTTTACCCCCAGGTCCAAAAACATTCACGGTAGGTTGATTGGCACCTTAGAAAATTGTCCCTAGTGTGTGAGTGTGTGTATGTGTGTGTGTGAGCCCTGTGATGGGTTGGCATTCCATCCAGGGTGTATCCTTCCTAAATGCCCATAGCCCATATCTGCCCATAATGCTGATAGGCCTGAGGGAAAATCGGATAGACCTGAGGGAAGATCAGATAAAGCAGTGAAAGATGAATGAATGAATGAATGAATACTACATGCAAATAAACTATTATGAATCTACTGCAACAAAAATGGAATGGAAACGATATACAGGAACAAGGTCGGAGACGGCTTAAATATTGCCTGCTGGAGAAAATAACATATTTATGCATGAACGTGGTGCACCTTTTAGCACAGAGGGTTAATGCTCAATGCCGCAAGGGTGACGCTTGGCGATACCGGGGCTCGAACCCCTGACCTTCCAATCAGTAGCCCAGCACCTTAAACTACTGAGCTACACCCCCACCCCCTCCCCAAAAATAGTTTCTTTGCATATCTCAGCTTGTTTGGAAGTTAGGGTCAGAGCACAGGGGTAGCCATGATACAACACCCCTGGAGCACAGACGGGGCTCCTTCCTCAAGGACCCAAGGGGGGCAGCTTGGTGATGTCAGGGTTCGAACCCCCGACCTTACAATCAGCAGCCCAGTGCCTTAAACCCCTGAGATGGGAAAAAGTGATGAACAAATTCTGTGTCCATGTACTTAAGTAGATTTTTCTGTAATCAATACTTTAGTTCACTATTTATTTTTTGCACAACTTTTAAAAAGTGACGTGAAAAGTTTTTACACAAATATCTGTACAGAGGCAGTCCAAGAAAATTCCTGATCTCCTTATCTTTATCATGTTTACTTGCCTTGTGTTATATATGGTTAATGTTCAGTCTGGATACATATACATGTTTTTTTTTCAATATATTAATATTGTGGGGCACGGTGGCTTAGTGGTTAGCACGTTCGCCTCACACCGCCAGGGTCCAGGTTCGATTCCCGTCTCGGCCATGTGTGTGTGTGGAGTTTGCATGTTCTCCCCGTGCCTCAGGGGGTTTTTCTCCGGGTTCTCCGGTTTCCCCCGGTCCAAAAACATGCACGGTAGTTTGATTGGTATCTTGGAAAATTGTTCCTAGTGTATAAATGTGTGTGACTATGAGTGTGTGTGTGTGTGTCCTGTGATGGGTTGGCATTCCATCCAGGGTGTATCCTGCATTAATGCCCATATACGCCTGAGATAGGCACAGGCTCCCCGTGACCGGAGGGAAGATCGGATAAAGAGGTAGAAGATGAATGAATGAATGAATATTAATATTGTCATATGTTAATATATTAATATGGTATATATTAATAGGTCAAGTTACCCGGGTGGCACACGGGTACCCATACACTCTTCCACACACCCACCCTCATGCACATGCTCATCCACACACTTGGACACCTATATGCATACACACGTTCCCAATGCACATATGTACAATCATCCACACGCACATTTATAGCCCACCTACTTTCCCACCGGCCCACCCACAAATCTCGTCCACACACACTCCCTCATACGCCCATGGACACACCCACCCTCATGCTTCATCACGCACTCCGTATGCACATGCTCAAGCATACACTCACCCACAGGGGACAGAGCGGTATAGGGGCACGAAAAGCTAGAGAGAGAGAGATAGAGGCATTTTAAGGGGGAGAGAAAAGGAAAGGGAGATGAGGACTCAACATCTTCACTGACAGTGAAATGTCATTCCTGCACTGCTCAGTGTTTTGGTGGAGACTCGTCGGTTGTTACTCGTCTTTCGCGCTGCTCCGTGTTTGATGTCTCCGAGCGCGGCGTTCCGACCCGCAGCGCCTTTGTAGTCAAATTGATTCCATTCTTTTCATGCATCATTGTTGTCACAGCTAAAGCAGCGCAAAATCAGAATATCCACCCAAGAGTTTCCACCACGTTCTGCGCCCTTTTGTTCCTTTCCCTCGCTTGTTCTTTCCCTTTCGCGTCGAGTGTCGAAATAGCACAGGGTCTGTGTATCCAATTCCTCAGCGAGCTGTATTTGTTAAAATATTGGAGCTTTGCTTTAAATATTAATGCTCCTCCCTCTGCCCTCCCATCGCCGGCTTTCTTTATCGTCGGGGTTTTTATGTTTTCGGCTCGACAGTGCACTCAGTGAATAAAGCGCGTTTTTTTTTTTTTTTTCAGCCGCACATATTTCACAGAGTCACAAAGATGCAATCATCCCACAGATAAAGGCTTGAGTTGCAGCTTCGACTCAAGAGCCAAATCATTTCACTGACGCTCTCTTTGGGGGTGGATTCCAGCCTCACACCCAGTGCTTTCAGGAAAGGAGCCAGATCTATCATGACCCAGATCAGGATAAAGCTATTAATAAAAGTAGGTGAGTGAAAGACTAGAATTAATCCAATCATGCTCCAGGGTGTGAAATGGGGGACCACTCACTGACGTGTCGTAATATTGTAAAATTGTAATATCCTAGTTCCCATTAAGTCATAAATTGAGCAAAATCGTGATTCATCATCATGTGTTTCATTTCAACATCGTTCATTTGTCATGACGCCAGCTTTGACAGCAATGCAACGGAACATCTCGGGCTTACATTATGCACTCGTTGTAATATGTTATCGTTTCTATGTAACGACTTTAGAGGTCTTAATGCGGTTGAACGTGGACACGGACCGTGACGATGGATTTTGACCTGTCGCAGATTTTTAAATTGACGGATTTCTTGGTGTGTTTGCTTTGTTGGTACACATTGCAGTCCACAACGTCACACCTTACTCATCTCTCCTTTTTTTTAATAAAAGATTTTGTATTTTTATTACCCGTTTTCAAAAATCTACACATTTTGGCCCAATGATTGCAGAGAATATTCGGACCAAAACTGGACAGACGCTGTAGTGCTACCATCTGGTCAAAATTGGACCTAAATTGGAAGTATGTTTATGATCATAACTTTTGAACCATGTGTCAAAATGATAAATCTCCGGAATCCCTGGACACTAATTAGATTTAAGATGAATCTGGCTAAGGCTTATATATCACTTTAAAAGCACCCAATAGGTCTAGCTTGTGTTTAAGAACTGTAACCGATTTTTATATCATTTGAAGACTTTGTGCTACTTTCTTAGCTCCTTTTTCCCTGGGATTCACAGGAGTCACCAGCTCTTCTCCCCGTTCTTTGAGAAGTGTGATCTTGCCAGAGTCCCTCACTTCTTCGGGGGAAGTGGCTAAGGTCCTGGGTTTCGTAGAGGAAATCGAAATGGGCACGTCCATTTTTCCTCCTCACCTGCCCGAGCCATTCCTTCTCTCACGGAGAAGCCTCAGTGTATCACCACTCCTTTCCCGAGGAGGGGGGCCGAATGTGCCGGATGAAACTGTGGACAGCCCGTACAGTTTGGGGATGTTTTGGAGGTAGTGACTCATGCTGTCTCTAAACAGAGGATCGTTTGGCCAGCTGAAAAGCAAGAATATATCCTTACAACATACTATATCAGTCACTGCCTCCATGCTGGGAGTAGTGTAACTGAAGTTATTGCGGTTATGTGACAGTTTCCCAGGTTAAAGAGACGCTTGCTCTCTTTTCCAGCACTGCATTGTCCCTTAATGCAGCTGTAAAACCAGGTCCCTTAAGGCCCCGGTGTTGCCTTCCAAGCTGCTTTGAACCTCTTCAGCTTTGGTGGGCAAATGTCAATATGTGGTGGCTGGTCAGGCCAGTGGTTTTCTGCACACCATGGTGGTCTTGCAAGCATACCAGACTGATCTGCTTAAATTAACTAAGGAGGATGACATTGTCGAACTACATTGTGCTACAGACCTGTCTCTCTTGGCCAACTTTGACCAGTTTAGGCCAGACCTGGTGGTGGTCACGAGGCAATTATCCCTTATCTGAATGACAAAGACAGCGATTATCCTTGCCTCAGCTCACGTAGGAGATCATGAAAAATGAAATGTGAAAAAGTTCGGGTTAGGAAAAGTGTGCTTTCTCCGGTTTGGAAGACCACCTATCTCGGCGTAGTTTGACACCCCTCTCCAACACAGACTGAGTCGATCCTCATGGAGGTCAGAAAGTGTTAGATGGCCAGTCGCTCACTGTGAAGTGGTTTCAGAGACTGCTGGGTCTGATAACAGCTTTGTCCAACCTGATACCTTTTGGCTTACTGCACTTGAGACCCGGTATAGACTAGCTCATAGTGTTGGGCTGAACACATGTTCGGGAAGATGGAGGAAAAAATAAGTATTTATTGACAGAAGTGAAACTGAAAGTAAAAGAGGGAGTGTTTGTATCCATCAAACAGGGTTCAAGTGAAAAGTGGCTGGAGTGGCTCCAGTCACTCCACTACCTCCGGTCCCGATAGGTAGGTTGCTTCTTCCCCAGGACCCCATCAGCGCATATTGGGTCAGGCTCTTTCCTGCCACAGGGCCGTGGAGCCTCCCATGTACGAGTCATTGAGAGGGTATGGCGGGAATTGTTCATCTATTAATGCTGTCTAGCCTGTAGCGAGGATCCAAAGGTTCTCTCGCTGTCCGGAGGCCTTTTATATTAGGCACTGGATTGAAGACGTTCCAGCCATGTCTCCTCAAGAATGCCCCGTCTTCTTATCGTCCACGCCGGGCTGTGAAGCCGTTCGCAGTCACTCTGTGCCTTGCTGGAGGGTGAGTTTAGAGCACTTGCCTGTTCCAGTAGATGAGGTAGAGGCCAGAGGGTTTTCCCCAAGGGTCAACCCGCTCCACATGATCAAGGTTATGTGGCGATATGGTAGATATGTGAAAGAAATCTTGGTTCCTATCACAGGGTCCTGTGTTGGGAGCTCCTTCATGGGCTGGGGATGATCTTGAGTGGCTGCTCTGCCCAGAGTCTATGGGAAAGTCCTCTCTCTTTTGGCATACCAATTGCCTGAAGAGGCTGGCTGTGCACAGACAACACATCTCTGTTCTCTTATATGTTATATCTGCACTCTTGCCTCCTTTACAAGCTGGCATGACAGATTCATGACAGAGGGCAGTATACATCTCGGGAACCCTAATCAGTGAGCAAACACCCTTTCGAGGTGAGGCCCAGGGAATGTAGGCTCCACCATTTGGAACAAATATGAATGAAGAGAACTCACACTGTCCCTTCTGCTTTTCAGTCACTCACCCAGTTCTCCTTGGACCTGGACGCTATGGTACAGACATGGTTGAGACTTTCTGCTCCTTTGACCTTCGTCAGGTCTTACAGCCTTGACCTTAACGCCACTCCTGGCCAACCAAGCCTTGTCCATCCACACTAGGAAGAGATTTGTTAGTCTGGTGGTGGTGTTGTAGTCTCGTTTCCAGAGCGTTGTTGATCTAACATCTCAAGGTTACGTCTGTAACCCTGATTCACTGAGGGAACGAGATCTCAACAACATCTCAGCGCCTCGTTTTCTGCATCCCTGGGAGTGCTTCTTTCACTATCCTGAAGCTGGCGCTGTCTCCAGGGCACTTGCTACTTTACCGCTTCCTAGTCGCTATGTCACGTGATTCTGTTGGAGAGATTACCACGATTATCAAAAGTAATTTTTAATATTTAAGATGGTTTGCCAAGCAAATGTGAAAAAATCTGAAAGCAAGTTACAAAATAAGAAGTGAGATTCTATATAAGCAACTACTCGCAAGTCATTTCTTGCCCACCGACCTACTGGTCAAAAATGACAACATGGTAAAAAGGTATTCTTCAAAACCTTCATTTTTACATTTAGAGAATTCCACTACTATCTTGAGTCAAAACATGCTATAGTTGGAGTGGTGCTATGAATGTGTAGCTGAACAAGTTTGGATGTTGGACCCTGAAAATATTGCTTTAGCCTGTGATCGTGCAACATTTAAATAAAAGAAATTCTTTTCCTGACCTCGCAATCTTTAGATCATCAGTATTGGACACCGAGTCATATAAAGGTTGAGAACTGGGCTTTAATTATTATTATTGCCTTTTCTACTGTGTTTCTGGAAAAGTGATATAGCAAGCCTAGTCGACCTGGTGCCCAGGTTTTTCTGTGGTCTTGTGTAAAAGTGATATATAGTCGTTTTTCTGTGGTCTTGTGTACGTGTAGAGCAGGTGTGAAAAAAGGGCAACAGGCAGAACACTAGAGGTCTGATTAAACTTCAGTGATGCATAAAAAGAACACTTTGTGTGTGCTAGCAGGTGTGAATTGCAATTCAATATTCCACATTTGCCCTTTGTAATTTCGAATGTGGTTTTGTTTTATCTGAACAGTAGAGAAATAAAGAAATAAAAGAAAAGAACCCAAGATGATCAAACCCCAGCAATGGCCAGTGAAATGAGGTGGCTTTTATTCATTGTCTTTGCTGTTGTGTTTGCATTGCAATCAGTCCAGAAATGTTATGCTCTGCTTTGGATATCTTTTTCTGAGAAAAGCGCAGAGGTGCTAGAACAAAAGTAAATTGCTTTTTTTTTACTGTTGCTACTTCAGTGTGCTTTTTATGAAGCTAGAATAATGGGAGTGAATATTGCTCTTGACCTAAACAGAGTTTCACACACACACACACACACACACACACACACACACACACACACACACACACACACACACCACACACACACACACACCAATACACATATGTATGTATGTATGTATGGATAAGATAGTATGTTATAGATATAGATATATATATATATATATATATATCTATATATATATATATATATATATATATGACTATATATATCTATATATATTATGAATTCTCTCATCTTATATATATATATATATATATATTATATATATATATATATATAATATATGTCTCTCTTCCCCATATATCTGTATCCTAATCATATTATCTCTCTCTCTTGAACTTCTGACTCAGATTAAAATCATATTGCATAGTAATAAGGTGTCAAAACAGATGTAATTTTCCTCCTTATGTGAACAGGTTTATTACTGTTTACATTTATCCATTCAGTGAAGGCAATCATTTTATGAAAATTGCTTTATCAACAAAAAAGGGAAAGAAATTAAATTGAAATTGGTTATGTATGTGATTTTTTTTTCTATTGGAGACACGACTGGATTTATGTTTTCATTTACATTTATCATTTATTGGCTGTCTACAGGAGTGACATAGTTTTTCCCCTAAAGCTGAACACTTACAGCTGACACTTTTGCAACTAAAACCTTTGTAAACCACTGCTAAACTGGAGACCATACATATGTTTACATTACATTACTTGTTTTATATATATATGTGTGTATGTGTGTGTGTGTGTGTGTGTGTGTGTGTGTGTGTGTGTGTGTGTGTGTGCGCATGTATATATACTGTATATCTTAACTCAGCTTCCTGTTTGTCTGTGTGGCAGGATGGAGGCAGGGCTTCAGAAGGTTTTGCAGGTGGATTTGGAGGTAAATGGCCTGGTGGATCCTCTGAGTACCCGTTCAGTCACATGGCAGGTGGAGTACCCCATGAGCCGTACCTTCTCTGAAGAGATCCCCACACTCATCCGACTTGCACCTTACAACTTGCGGGGTATCGTCCCACTTTCCATGGTGAGTTTGAATCCTTTCTTATCCAAAGTGTAGTGGGTGTAATGTTGTACACTTGTAATGCCACTTTAAGCCAATACAGTACATATTTCGATTTAAGACACGTCTGCATTTGGTTTTCAAGTGAAACTCTATCTTTAACATGGAATTTTATTCACGGATGGAAAAATGATCAAATTGAGGGTCTGTGAACTACAAAACAAAACAAACAAACAAACAAAAAACAGGGGTTAAACCCAGCTATGTGGCAAAGTTGAACTCTTCCCTAAACTAGTACCTCTTACATGGGCACTCTTGGGTCCTTGAGCAAGGCCCTTAACTCTCTGTGCTCCAAGGGCACCATATAAATATATATATGTGACAAATATTAAATAGATATAAATACATTAAACTGATTATTAAATAAATAAAATAAGCACTCATTAAACACTGTTTATTTGAGCACATGGCTTGTGATTTTATCATAATGATCAACCTTCACTTATTAAACTGTACATCATGGACACGGGGACACTTACAATTACACACACACACACCCAAACACAAACACATGCATACATACACATTCATTATAACATCTTAAAGACTTTTGAACTTACTCAACCAAACACATGTAATTATGATTTATACATGTATACATTATAAATTTGATCATAAATAATATATAGTGTGATTTTTTACACTGATTGCACCTTTTTAAATTAATGGACATTTACATATACACAAATAAAGAATGAAATAAATGAAAACATATGAAAATGAAACAGCATATACAAATACATATTAAATACATTAAAGTATGGAAAATGAAAGGCATCCAGTTTGCACATTCATTTTAATTGACTTTTAACAGTGTATAATTCAATGTTGATAAATCATTAAAAATGCCACTGTTTAAAAATCAATGTATTTAGTTTTAATGCATGCCTTCCTACTTTTTAGTTTAGATTATTTGTTGGATTATATTATCTAGGGTTTTTCAGAGTTCCGTTTTCTAAGGAACTTTAAATTATTTGTAACGTCTCCTATTTTAGTGCAATAAAGGATAAAAGACATGGATCAGCTGAATGCTGAAGCTGAATCGGCCAAACTCTTCAGAGTACATTTTGATTATCTCTAATTTGGCTAATTGAGCAGAAAGTCCTCATCATGATGGAGAAGGTAATTGACCTGAAGCCAAGAGTAATTTTATTAAAATAGACAGACTTTCGAATGCTAAATGTAATGAGGTAATGATTATCTCTTTATAAGATATATATATACCACACAGTGCTCGTGTGAGAAAGGAAAGTCCAGGAGGATGTGCTTTAGCTTTGTTCTACTTTGTGTTTATCTTGGCATGAAATAAGTGTGTTAAGAAGGTTTAGTTCAGCAACTTTTAATCTAGTATAAATCTAAAATGCAACTAAAAGTAGGTGAGGCATATTTATTGTTAAAGTGCATCGGGTTTATTCCATAGCTGATGATTGATGAGAAAAAGTGTGATTAAATTAAGTTAAAATTATAGATGAATTACATCCATTAAATCTATTCTTCTAAAAAGATTAGCTGTAATTCTGTTCTAAATTGTCTGCTGTATAGATATCACCACGAGTTTCACCACATACTTAATCAGAAAGTGTGAAGCTTAATTATGTTTGTTAAAACATTTAAAATGGGATCTGAAATTCTGGGATCACTGGTGGAAATGTAACCTTAAAATTGTTTGCTTTATGATCTTGAAACATGAATTTGAATCCAGATGTGACCGTGAGAACAAAAAGAACAAATGAATAAAAAAAAAAAGAATTAAAAAAACTTTCACATATATATATATATATATATATATATATATATATATATATATATATATATATATATATATATATATTACCGTTTGTTATATTATGGAACCTTACGGAAGAACATTGCATTCTCAAATCCATATTACAGGGGTGCATTTTTCTTTTGCAATGTGCTTCCGTATAACCTACACATATCACCAGTTTATATGGAAAAGTAACCGGAACAGAATTCTTAAAGGATCCACGTCCCATATTTTACGGTTAAAACAAGCACTAAACAAGTAATATTGAAATTAATAAGAAATAAATCAATGAACAAGAAATGAATATTAAAGCAATAATTTCCAGAGTAAAATAAATAATTAATAATCAATGATTTTTTTTTAAAGGGGGAGGTTTGGAGAGAAATGTAACTGTTACAGTTACTGTAGTAAAAACATGAAATTTATGGTACATTGAAAATGTCTGATTAATATGCAATTAGTGTGTGTGTGTGTGTGTGTGTGTGTGTGTGTGTGTGTGTGTCAATAGGGATGAGTGGTTTGATTATATTGCTTATAACACCATAAGTGAAAAATGTCATGTCTTCATGAATACATATTCTTCATATATGTCCTTTTTTTCCTTTGAGATCACAAATATATTCAGTACTGAACAATGCTGAAAATGTTTTTTTTTTTTACCTTGGGTAAAAAGAATTAATGACAGAGTGCACTCGAGCTGGCATGGACTCAGGTTTGCACAAAACCTTATGATCCAATTTACAGCAAATCTGTCAGAGTGTAGTCTGCACACATGCTTCAGTAAGAGAGATTAAGCATGAGGAAAATCTTAACAAAGCAGTTAAGAGTTATGGTCTGCATCACAAATTTGCTTATGCTCAAATAGGGACATAGAAATAGTGGCAGGTTTTTCAATATTAATTGTTTAATAAAGACATAGTATAAATCTGGCTAATACTGTCATAGTGTAGTTACTGATTCATCATTTACAGTGTAATTGCTACGTATGATCAGGTAAAGCCTCGTAAGAAAGCTGTAGCATCCATCCTTCCATTTCTCGGCGTGATTTATTCATGAGTCCACTGACGAGGTTCAAATCACTCACCATGTCTCCCCATGATGAACAGTATCTGTTCCGGAGAGCCAGACGAGCCGTGGGACAAGTGCAGACGGATACGAACACGATCACATCATTCTCCCGCTACAAAAAAAAAAGGAGATGCTCTAATCAGATTTATGCCACAGTATTGCTGGATTCTGTATTCTGATTGCTCAGAGCATGTTGGATTAGTTTTCTATAACAGCAGCTCTGACCCCAGTGCAGCGGGATATTACGGGTTGCAATATGGAACAGTTTCTATAGTAACTTGTTTGCTGAGGCTTGTATGGCAGTATTGCACGGTGGTCATTCATGTGCAGAACTTTCCCAGCATTCCGAATCAGCTCTTTATGAATTTCGAGGTAAATGGTCGAGGAATTCGTTTACAAAAATTCATTGAGGCGAATTAACGTGTCTTGATGGTTCCTTTAGTTATTTTAACTAAACATCATACGCTTAGCTTGCGGCAATGTGATGAGGCAACAGGAATGAGAAAATGATCAGGGATAAAATTCAGGCGAAAGAAAACACGCCAGAAAGTTTCCACAGTTTGTGATCGCTGTACACCAAAGCATAAAGAAAACGCAGTACGGTGTGCTTACCGCTTTTAAATTAATTTGATTGATTTTTATTGATCAAACTCGGATCACGGTTTTTGATTCACGGATCAGATCATTTTTCCTAAAAAAAGAAAAGAAAAGCAGGAGACAAATCTAATTTGCTTTCAGTTTATAGCAAGTGATGAATAATGCTAGCCTCTCCGTTAGCTGCTGTTGGCCCGTTGATTTAAACCCATGACTGCTCTGTGTAATTACTGTATGAAATTATTTAGAAAAAACAAGAGGGAAAAAAACGGCTTTCTTTTTGCGATTAAACTGCTGGTCAAGTGTATACCAAGTCTTGTGTCGTGATTTGTATGGATCAGGGACCGACTGTGAGCTGTTACACTCCTAATATATGTATATATACTGTGTTCAACAAGTCCCTCCGCAGTGGTGTATAGAACAGGTAATTGAGCACAAGATGGCGAAAAATGGTGGAAAATAGTTTGAGGCTTTTCTGTATACAGGAATACCACATCAGTGAGAAGATTTAATAAGATAATTAGAGTGTCAATGTGGGGCACGGTGGCTTAGTGGTTAGCACGTTCGCCTCACACCGACACGGTCCGGGTTCGATTCCCGTCTTCCCGTGTGTGTGGAGTTTGCATGTTCTCCCCGTGCCTCAGGGGGTTTTTCTCCGGGTTCTTTGGTTTCCTCCCGGTCCAAAAACATGCACGGTAGGTTGATTGGCACCTTGGAAAATTGTCCCTAGTGTATGAATGTGTGTGAGTGTGTGTGTGTGCTCTACGATGGGTTGGCATTCCATCCAGGGTGTATCCTGCCTTAATGCCCATAGACCCCTGAGATAGGCACAGACTCCCCGTGACCCGAGGGAAGATCGGATAAAGCAGTAGAAGATGAATGAATGAATGAGTGTCAATGTGGCATTTCATTAAACTCTATGCGGCCAATGCAGAGGGATTTTTTGAACACACTGTATTTGTATTTTGATGCAATTAAAATACAATTTTGATGGCAATTACATTCACTAAATGGGTTTTGTTTTTATCCATATGCAATTTCAGAAATAAAAAAAAAAAAGACAGATACATTACTTGTTCCTTTGGAGAGACCGGTGTCACGTATTTAGTATTGCTCTTTAATAAAGAAAAAGCGTCTCTTCTTCTATTACTCGCTCAATGAATAGGAATATTTGTCAGAATACTTGATTACTAAAATATCAACAGCCCTAAATGAGAGACCCTTAAGAATATGAATTTATAGCTGCTTCAACATACGTACCGACTTTTTCCCCCCACTGTTCTCATTAAACATACATAAATAGATTTAACAAAGGTACAATCTATTGCCTTTTAATTACAAAAAAAAAAAAAACTGGACGGAAAAATTCCTGCTGTACAATACAAATGAAATGTTCGAAGATATGCTGTTACAGGAAAGGAAATCAGCTTAACAAAACGAACCCGGCTTCATCACAGCATCCTGTTAAATATTTTACAATAACAGCAAGCACACTTGCCCATGCACGGTGTCCTCGGTAAGCTGGCAGACGGCTGATTAAGATGCAGCACTTCTTCTGTCTCTCACTCTCCACTAATGTGTCTCAAAATGAATTTATTCAGAATGTGAAAATTGACCGGAATTATAAAAGAAGCTTAACCTATAAAATCAGAATTTCATTAGAAAAGAAATCAAATGTTAGCTGTGAGGATTAAGATTAATATGCGCACCATTTAGGGAATGGTTTGCGACATTAGGTCTGTAGCACATACCAAATATATCTCAGGTACATTTAGTGCACAAAGACACTGGACATGTTTGATTTAAAAAAAATAAATAAATGTATTCATTTTTATTAACATTTATTTGCTAACGAAATCAGGAAGCTTTTGAAGTTCAGGCTCAATCAAGCATGTTCTGAACATGTTATTGACTCAATGTCTTTATATACTGTCAGGGTGTAAGAGGGAAATAAAAGGAGGTGCAGTGGGTAAACAGAGTTCATTCATTCATTCATTCATCTCCTATCTTCTACTACTATTACCGCTTTATCCGATCTTCCCTCGGGTCACGGGGAGCCTGTGTCCTATCTCAGGCGTCTATGGGCATTAAGGCAGGATACACCCTGGATGGAATGCCAACCCATCGCAGGGCACACACACACACATTCACACACACATTCATACACTAGGGACAATTTTCCAAGGTGCCAATCAACCTATCATGCATGTTTTTGGACTGGGGGGGGAAACCGGAGAACCCAGAGAAAAACCCCCTGAGGCACGGGGATAACATGCAAACTCCACACACACATGGCCAAGACGGGAATCGAACCCGGACCCTGGCGGTGTGAGGCGAACGTGCTAACCACTAAACCACCGTGCCCCCGGTCATGTTCAGTGAACTCCATTTGTAAATTATTTGCCTTATAGTGGAGTTGGAATCGCTTGAAGAGCCTCTTCTAATCTTCTCCAGACACCGGCTTTTTATCTTTCCTCTTGCCGTTGTTTGACTTCGTGGCTACGTGCTAACCACTACGCCACCGTGCCCCTTGGTAAACAGAGTTATGTAATTTAATTGCAACATAAATGTAACAGTAATTTGTTACAGTTACTGAGAAAAAACGTGTCATTAAATAAGTTTCTTATGAAAATGTTAAAGATTACAAATAGGGTTACATCGGAACAATTTCATGTAAAATCAGTGTGTAGACGACGGCATGATTTGCATCTTTGATTTGAATGATGACGATTGCTTCGAAACGTAGAACCGTTTTTTTTCAAGGGTTTGAAACTTTTTTCTTGGAATGTTAACTTAAAGTGCCACCTAGTGGACAAATGAAAGTAATCAAAAAGTAATCACTTACTTTACTTTTATAAAATAATTGAAAAGTTACAGTGGGGCACGGTGGCGTAGTGGTTAGCACGTTCGCCTCACACCGCCAGGGTCCGGGTTCGATTCGATTCCGCCATGTGTGTGTGGAGTTTGCATGTTCTCCCTTGCCTCATGGGTTCCTCATATATCCTGGTCCAAAAATCATATATTGATTGACACCTTGGAAAATTGTCCCTAGTGTCCCTATGATGTGTGTATCGGATATAGCGGTATATGATAATATATATGATATATATATATATGTTTTAAAGGGCAAACATTGAAATTATTTGAATAGGAGTATAATATAATACTGCAGGAAATGTTCCAGTATTAATGATCACGTTAATCGCTGCAAATTCAATTTTAATTGCTAGTATGGCTATCGCTCTCAATAATCGTCAGTTTAAAAATGGAGTAAAATGGAGCCAAAACACAACATTTTTTTAAAGTCTTGTGGCATGATATCATTTTGTCTCTTTTAATACAGTTTTCAGTCAAATTATTACATTTAAAGCAATGAATAAAATGTGCCGACGTTTGGATGATAAGCTGCTTATGCACTCATCTTTTCTCATTAATTAGTCAATTTGCAATTTTATTACTCGGCCCTCGAGATAATCAATGTTTCTGATTAACATGCATCTCTTCTGCGTGAAAAGAAGTGTACTTTAAAGAAAATATAAATTAAAAAAGGAAAGAAGGCGATTTGTACTTGTCACACGTACATTGCAGCAAAGTAAAATTCTTTCCTTGCTTATACCAGTGATGTTAGGAAGCCGCGGTCAGAGCACAGGGTCAGCCATGCTTACAGCGTTCATGAAGCACAGAGCTTTAAGGGCCTTACTCAAGGACTCAAGAGTGGAAGCTTGGGAATACCGAGTCTTGAACCCCAACCTTCCAATTAGTAACCCAGATCCCACATAGAAAAATAATTACTGTCATATTAGTTACAATAATTATATTAATATACAATAAGATATTTACAATATTACACTCTGCATTATCTCTCTGCATACTGTACACACGTGTATATATATATATATATATATATATATATATATATATATAGATATATATATATATATATATATATATATATATATGACATGTATATATCATTGCTCATTTACTTACAATATTACCCCCCTATATACCGTTACACTGTTTACATAGTGTCATATATTCTACATATTGCATATACTTATCACCTCTCATTTACTATCACTGTATTACCTCCTCCCTTTTTGCTGTTTATATATTCAGTTTACCATACATTTCCTTATATTACATATATACAAATAATTTATTGTTATATAATGACTACATTTACTAATTACTGCAGTGTGAAATGCACTTCTGGTCGGATGCTAACTGTAGTTCGTTTGCCTTATTCGTTACCCACATGTGCAGTGACGATAAAGTTGAATCTAATCGAATTGGTAAATTAAAATGTTGAATACAATAGGGGGCACGGTGGCTTAGTGGTTAGCATGTTCGCCTCACACCGCCAGAGTCCAGGTTCGATTCCCGTCTCGGCCATGTGTGTGTGGAGTTTGTGCATGTTCTCCCCGTGCCTCAGGGGGTTTTTCTCCGGGTTCTCCATTTTCCTCCCCGGTCCAAAAACATGCACGGTAGGTTGATTGGCACCTTGGAAAATTGTCCCTAGTGTATGAAAGTGTGTGTGATTATGAATATGTGAGTCCATCCAGGGTGTATCCTGCCTTAATGCCCATAGACGCCTGAGATGGACACAGGCTCCCCGTGACCCGAGGGAAGATCGGATAAAGCGGTAGAAGATGAATGAATGAATGAAAATGTTGAATACAGACGTCCACGATTTCTGCATTAAACCTTTGCTTATATGTATGATTTGTGTATGATTTGTCCACCTCAAATTTGCCAGGAAAAAAGGCCCTTAAAGACATCGGCTGTCTGATAGGCATGGTTTGAGTTCCAGTCTAACCACACCGCCAGCTTGCTAATGCTAGGCCCTTAACGCTCGAATGCTAATTTTAATAAATGCGATAACTGTAAGTCACACTGAATAAGGGTTTTCTACCAAAATGCTCGAAATGCAAATAAAAGAAACTGAGAATGTCTTAACAAATTACACACTTTATTACACTCGGGAGAGAAATTCACCACCGAAACTAATTATGACGCCAATGTGTTGAGGTTAGCAGCGGCGTTAGCGGGTCTTCAGACTGGTTTGTCACACCACCACACTTCTGCGCGCTTTATCTTAAATAATGCTGAAAACTGAGCTTGACGTAGCGGCCCCTTATGTCATGGTGTAATTCTCACACTGATACAGAGAGAATTATACAGCGAGACAGTTTTTAGGCCGGAGAAGGGGAAAAAAAAGGCACGTGCTAGTGCAGATTCAGGGAGATTAAGATGCAGACAGGAGAAGGTTATTGTATGTGGCGCGGCCCAGCATCCTCACTCTGCCATGGAGCTCTAGTGATCGATTGGCTTTTCCCACATGCTCCCTCATTACCTCCAGCATCTCACATCTCCCTGTCTCACTCCTTATCCCCGCCTGTACCTGTCTCTACCTCGTCCCCTGGGTGTTGGAGCACCAGCATATCACTCTAACACTCATCTAAAATAGTGTGTGTGTGTATTCATTATCCCTCACCGGGAGGCGCCACTCTGGCAATGTGGCATTTCATCAGGGGAGTTCACGAGAGCCTCTCACACAAGCATGCAGAATATAGAAAAGTTTTCGACATGCGCCGCGCCTTCGGCAAATAAAAAAAATGAATCGCGGCTGCAAAAACTGCAGCACAGTGGATCCTCATCTCAGGTCCACTGGAATAGACTGGGACACTGACCCAGATCCAGCAGCGTGAAATTATTACTTGGACAAATGAATGAAAGAATAAATGATCATTCATTCATCTTCTACCGCTTTATCCGATCTTCTCTCTTTGGGAACCTGTGCCTATCTCAGGCGTCTTCCGGGGCATCAAGGCAGGACACACCCTGGATGGAATGCAAACCCATCACACACACACACACACACACACACACACACACACACACACACACACACACACATTCACACACTATGGACAATTTTCCAAGGTGCCAATCCACCTACCGTGCATGTTTTTTGGACCGGGAGGAAACCAGAGAACCAGGAGAAAAAAACCCTGAGGCGCACACACACACACACACACATACACACACACACACACACACACACACACACACACACACACACACACACCCTGGAGATGTGAGGTGAATGTGCTAAGAATCAATTACACACACCAAATTCAGAAGAATAAATCATTATTGTTTTCTAGAAATAGTCTGGAATGTACACATATGCAGATCATCTCAACATGTTGTGTATAGGGATTAAACCATTACCAGGTTTATTGATAAACCATGATACAATCTCCTTTAGTATTTAGTAATCTCCTTTAGATGGTTAGTATTATCATTTAAATTTAAATTCATTCATTTATATTATCAAGGGGGCACGGTGGCTTAGTGGTTAGCAGGTTCGCCTCACACCGCCAGGGTCCGGGTTCGATTCCCGTCTCGGTCATGTGTGTGGAGTTTACATGTTCTCCCCGTGCCTCAGGAGGTTTTTTTTCTCTGGGTTTTCCGGTTTCCTCCTCCAGGTCCAAAAACATGCACAGGTAGGTTGATTGGCACCTTGGAAAATTGTCCCTAGTGTGTGAATGTGTGTGTGTGTGTGTGTGTGTGTGTGTCCTGCAATGGGTTGGCATTCCATCCAGGGTGTATCCTGCCTTAATGCCCATAGACGCCTGAGATAGGCACAGACTCCCCGTGACCCGAGGGAAGATCGGATATAGCGGTAGCAGATGAATGAATGAATGAATGAATCAATTAATATTATCATGATTTTAAAAAAAACCTTTCCAGCAATTTAACCTCAATACTAAAACTAACTTGGACAAATATTTGGACAATATTGATTTGAGAATAAATATTTCATTTTCTCACTTGTAATTAATGCAAAGCTTCAGCGAAAAGTCGGGGGGGGTGCAACTTTTCTCTAGTGTTGGGGGGGGCACGATGCCGCATATTTGTTTGCATTATTCGACACATTGTTGATGAATTTATTTGGCTTCATGCAGTCCGCTGTAAACATTTTAAAACACAGTAAACGCACCGGTCTTCCCGCGTCTCCCATCGTAATCACAGTGAATCCGTTATACGTTTCCCTCATAATATTCCCTTCTCATACTGAGGCAATGAGAGAGCCACTGCTACTGTAGTGGATGTGCAATTATACTTTATTCTACAAAATTAAACAAAAAAATATATATATATATTCCCCAGGGTCACACGAACCACTGGGTTAGTCGCACTGTTTAATGAAGGAAAGAAGAGACATATACAATAATCGCTGTGCATTTGAATTGTTTACATATGATTGTATTGTTGTTAAATGCACATTGGTTTACAGGAGTTGTTTTTATGTATGTTTTTATATGCACTAGGGAAACTTATACCTTTCAGGGCTTCATTTTATATGAATTCATGCTTTAAAAAGTGCATATGTATTTGTTGTTGGTTGATTTTTGAGTATAAAGCGTATTATTCTCAGTGTATGTATCAGTTTGTTTGTTTTTTTTTAAACATTTTCATCTCATTTGAATAAAACCGTGATAATATTGATAACCGTGACAACATTGGTCACTCTAATCACTATATGAAATGTTCATATCCTTACATCCCTAGTTGTGTATACAGTCTCAAAAATCCGGCCTAGTTGACAAATGTGAGTAAATTTTTCTGACTTTATTATTTTGTACCCGGCGTTTTTGTCCCTGATTCACACCTGCCATTAGCATGCCCCCTAGGTAATTGGTTCGCTAGTGGACAATTGAGGCGCGTAGCCCTTTACACTTGGCATTATGAATGCATCTCCAGTGACCAGATTGGATCTGATTTCCTGCATCGTATTTGCTGGGAAAGGCTGTCACACTTGTTTATTTCTGCCTGTTGTTATTATTATTATTATTTATCTGCATGCAGGTTCAGGAGGAAGTGTCCCACAAATGGCGTCTTGTGTATCTGTATGTTTCATGTTGTAAATGTGTGGTCTGCCGATGAAACGTAAATAAATGAGAGACGAAACAACAAATGAAGCCATCAAATACATCTGCTTTCGTCTGCACACAAAGCACCCCCCCCCCCCATTGGACTAGTGGCTGAATGCAGTACCGTTCAGCTTGATTTCCAATGATTGCATTTTTTTTCCCTTGCAAGGGCAATGACACAGTTGATTAGCTGCTCCTTTTCTGCTCTCTGGGATTCATCAAAAAACGCAGCCGTGTTCACACTACAAATATTCATCTTTGCGTGTGGTACGAGTGCTCGGATCGTAATAGATCTTCGGCGACCCCGCACTTGACCCTTTTTCCTACATTTACTTACCCCTGACCATTGATCTGATTACCCAGGATGCATGTTATGGCCAATTGTGAACAGGGCATTTCACAAGGGGAATCTTACTGTGCTGCATATTTAATGCGTATTCAAAATAATGAGAGATCAAAACTTTTTGAGGGGGGCACGGTGGCTTAGTGGTTAGCACGTTCGCCTCACACCACCAGGGTCCGGGTTCGATTCCTGTCTCGGCCATGTGTGTGCATGTTCTCCCCGTGCCTCTGGGGTTTTTCCTCCGGGTTCTCCGGTTTCCTCCCGGTCCAAAAACATGCACGGTAGGTTGATTGGCACCTTGGAAAATTGTCACTAGTGTGTGAATGTGAGTGTGTGTGTGTGTGTGTGTGTGTGTGTGTGTGTGTGTCCTGAGATGGGTTGGCATTCCATCCAGGGTGTATCCTGCCTTAATGCCCATAGACGCCTGAGATAGGCACAGGCTCCCCGTGACCCGAGGGAAGATCGGATAAAGCAGTAGAAGATGATGGAATGAATGAATGAAGAAGGGTATACAAATGAACCGTGTCTACATTTCAGGACTACAGACGTACATATGTACATGTGGAAGTTGCAATTGAATCAAGCCCTGGTTACAGCAATGAAAATTTGCAGCCAGAAGGAAAAAAAAATAGTAGCCCGGCAATGAGAGAAGCAATAAAAGACAATAAAAATCTGAAATTGCACTCATTCAATAGGATTGTATTCATAGAGCCTCATAAAGGAATAATAGAAGAATCCTTACGGCAAACATTTTTCCGAATGTTTATTAAAGATATTATTATACACTTCCCCGATCTAATGCAGTCTGCTTTAAAGATGTCGTGAAGCATTTTATGGGGGGGGGGGAGAAAGTGTGTGCTTGTGTTTCACACTTTTTATACTTCATACAGTTCATGCGATTCTAGTAACCTTTAACGTCAAGTTACCATTTCATCACGGCCATGTATTCTCCAATTATGTATTTACAGGGGTCCAATATTGCCCTTTAAATATTGTTCCACATGCATGTAATGTCTTTATTCTCTGTATTCCCTGGCCACTAAATCTCTAACCAACCAGAAACATTAACCCTAGTTTTCATAATGGATATTATTATCCAAAATATTCTCATGTATCCTACCAAGACAATCTATTTATGTACTGTATATGTTTTTGGCTCGATATACCAAGATTCTGGATTTGGGATATTTGCAGAACCCCGTTAAGGAACACTATTTCCATAGTTTTGTTTCTAGAGATGTTTATGTACACAAAGCACCATATTTCTTGAGCAGCACGTTTCCTAGATACTATCCACATGATTGTATATTGATGATCCTTTATTCTGTGATTGATGATCCTAGGACACTATTTTTCTTTGCTGCTTTGTCCCCAAGGCTCTATATTGACAGAGGCTCCCTATTCTCCCTGGGCCCAATATCAATGAGACCTATTTTTCAGAGACCTATTTTTTATTTTTTATTTTTTTTTTACAAAGCACTACATTCCCACTATATAGCCTGTATTATATATATATATATATATATATATATATATATATATATATATATATATATATATATATATATATATATATATAATATATATATATATATATATATATATATATATATATATTTTTTTTTTTTTTTTTTTCTGCCAGTATTATTTTGGACGAAACACTATTTCAGTGAAGCCTTATTTTCAAAGAGCACATGTTCAAAGGGCACAATATTTGGTTCTCCATATTTCTTAGAACTTATATGAACAAACCTTTGTTTATGATCATGTGTATTACATTAGTCCTAAGGCCAGAGGTATACAGTATGTCTCATTTATATTGATAATCTTATATCATGGACCCATATTCCTCACAAGCCTTTGCTCCAAGTGGCTAATAAACACACATCCCAATATTGACTATATTTAGTTTTGGTGTTAATCCGATTTGCAAAATGCCTTTACATGCCTATTCATTTGGAAATACCTGATGATTTAAGATCGCCGTGAAGATTTAACCAACCTACGGAGAGGAAAAGTCTCAGTACTTGATGGTGGAGTTGTTATCCTGCTCCTGCTCCATTATTACCCCCATGGCCATTAAGACGAATTTAGCTGAGCTAGTCCTTGTGATGTGCTCAACCAGACTTAAACGTCCCTGTCGATTTCGTTGTGCTATTAGAGATATAAGTGATCAATTTCCTCTCTGCTTGCACTTTGCTATCGGTTCCTCGGTGAGGCAAATGGCTTCAGATCTTGCTGTTTGAGACCCACCAAGAAAGAGATCAATGGCTCAGTAATAGTGCAGCTGAGAATGCCCCTGGCATGGACCGCCATGATCTCTGCAGGAGCTCGGCGCATTTTGCTTGAACGGTGGACCCGGTGTGAGCCTGTATTCGTGCTTGTTGAAACGATCACCTGTCTTTAGCTGAGCCTGAAGGTGGAATGGTCTTTTATTGATTATTTGCTCTCAAGCTCATGTGGAGCTATTTGAGGATGCTGCGAAGCCAGTGCCCCTGGCAAAACAGTGCCAAAGCTCAACACTAAAGAAAACATCTACAAGAAACAATAATCAGCCCGCTTTAGAGGTTTACCTAACACCAACCTGCATCCACAACTAGTATTCATGTCGAGCAGGATGCCTGAAACCTCTAAAGCTGGTTTACTATGATAATACTATCATGGGTAGATCACAGCACGGGATCTTAGAGAAATTAAGTAGGATTTTCTGGGACGGCTGGATCAGTCCATCATTGTCTCTTTCAGTACCTTTCATTCCCATACACTAGACGAGACAATGATGGACTGATCCAACCACCACAGAAAATCGTACTAAATTTCACTAAGATCCTGTGCTGTGATCTACCCATGATAGTATTAGCATGCAAATGCACAGTGTCCCCACTTTAAAAGAATACAAATACATTTCTAACTAAAATTACATCAGCTTTTCCCTGTTATATGTGATTAGAATTAAAAAATTAAAAAAAGAGTATTAGTATTAGAGATCATTAATGTTAGGAAGCGTCGAGCTGCTCCTGAATATGGTGAGTTCAAATCCCAGCAACTTCCATCCATGTTTGAAATAATACAAGGAACTCCCTAAGTTGTACTGATGACGTTGCTACCGGCTTTCTTTATGCTGTGATCATGTATACGCATGACCGAGATGGAGAATGTATATTTTATTTTTATTTTTTGTAGGGATTAATTAATGCTATCACTCAGGATTGTTTACGATCATTTTGGCATGGCGGTTCTGATTCGTCATGAAGTCTAGGGAGGTGGTTGTAGCCCAGCTGCCACTAGTGGGCCCTTGAGCAAGGCCCTTAACCCTCAGTCGCTCAGTTGTAAGTGGATAAGGGCGTCTGCCAAATGCCACAAATGTAAATGTAAATGTTAAGTTTAAATTAATTGTCTATTACAGCAGTTTACATTTACATTATTGTACACGTTATAATCCATCATTTTTTCACTCGCTTATTTACTGTTATTGAAACTTTTTGAACGAGCGTTGATTTAAAAATTTGTTTTTTGCCATTTTAGAGACATAGGGGAGTTTTCACACAAGGACAAAAAAATAACAAATAAATAAATAACAATGCAAATAATAATTGTAACTAGACATGGGACATTTCCTGAATAAAATGCGAGTGATGCTTGCCGATGCAAACCACAGCTCCGGGCTCGACCCCTTAGAGCCTGGTATGTTTAATATTTAGCATTGATTTCTAAATGCTAGCTCGTTAGCAGAGACGAGTGTTTAGACACCAAAAGCGCCCGTTTTGGGCGTTTTTATCGGTAGGGTAAGGGTTCTGTCCATGTGCTGAGCGTTTAGACATGTCACATGACCCTTTCGGGCCTATTTTTTTTTTCCTTTTTTTCCTTTCATAAGGAATCGCCCCGCGGAATTCCGAACCCAGGGCCAAAAAGCCGGAATTTTTTCCCATAGAAAATGACTATGGGAAAAAATTCCGGCTTTTTGGCCCCGGGTTCGGAATTCCGCGGGGCGATTCCTTATGAAAGTAAAAGCACACCTCACATCAGGCTGCACGATATGATGTATGACCCGTGACGATCGGATAAAAACTGCGGGACTAGTTACGCGCCGAAAAATTGAGCGTGCATTTTGCAAGCGTCACTAGTAATATTTGGGATTTCCTGTAATTCCTGTAATTTCCAGTAATTTCCTGTACTACGAGAAACATTATTATGGGATGTGGTGCTGTAGGAAAATAATCAACATGATATGAATAATCAAATATTTAACTGGAATAACAACATGATTTAAACTTTATACACTTTAAAGTCACACACATTGTGGGTTGTTGCTTACTTAGTATTTAAATCCCGCATATGGGTTCACCCAAGAATCTTTCATTCATTCATTCATCTTCTACCGCTTTATCCGATCTTCCCTCGGGTCACAGGGAGTCTGTGCCTATCTCGGGTGTCTATGGGCATTAAGGCAGGATACACCCTGGATGGAATGCCAACCCATCATAGGGCACACACACACACACACACACACACACACACATTCATACACTAGGGACAATTTTCCAAGGTGCCAATCAACCTACCGTACCGTGCATGTTTTTGGACCGGGAGGAAACCCGGAGAAAAACCCCCTGAGGCACGGGGAGAACATGCAAACCTCCACACACACACATGGCCGAGCCGGGAATCGAACCCGGACCCTGGCGGCTTGAGGCGAACGTGCTAACTTATATCTAAATAGTAATGCTGTTTTATTATAAAATGTTTGCTAGTGTCATTTGGCATCTCTGTCATTTTGGAACATCTTTTAGATCATGTTTACGTTCGTTATATAAATCGGAAGCATCTTTGACCTGTAAATATGAACTCCATGTGGAATATATAAAAAACCGTTTCTTTTCAAAAAGTGGATGATACCAAATATATTAGTGAGCCTTTAATAGCTCAGTAAACATTGATATCCAATGTTACCACCTACTAACTTAGGATAACATTGGATAACATAGGATAACATTGATATCCAATGTTATCCTAAGTTAATAGGTGGTAACTTTCTTAATTTTAATGTTAATTAAGTTCCATTTTTGACACTAATTAATCTTTACAATAAAAAGAAAAATTATTGGACATCAGCAGGGTAGAATCCCATGAATCCATTCATCTTTTATTAAGTACTGAGTGGTTCTGTTCGCTTCCTTCTAACTTTCTTTCGAGTCTTAAATTGTCTTTTAATCTTTGGGCTTGAATGAAAATCACTTTATTCACTTTTATTTTAACAATATAAATGAGAACTTTGACAGACATCTGAAAGCAAGGGGTGTTATAAAAGCGCTGTGGAATTATTTGAATTAATTTGAAGGGAGCAGAATAAGGGTTGAAGTGCTGATGCAGAAAGAAAATTGGTTAAATAGCAGCGTTTCTTTGACGGCGGCGTCCCGGCGTCATTTTCCAGGTCCCCCATAAATTCATGTTTTGACAGCAAATCAGGCGCAAAGCGATAACTCCTTGTCAAAATGTCTTGCCATTATGGCTGAACACGGAGCTCTTGAGTGCTGAGACGGCATGGCTGCTGCTATTTCCATAAATTGGGATTCAAAGGAAATTATATATTCAAATTCCCCCTGGAAATTAAGGCACATTGTATAGATAGGATACAATGAGGGACTTAATGTCTGTCACCAAAAAAAAAAAAAAAAAAAAAAAAAACAGAAGCTCATCATTCTTCTTCTCACCATTGTGGAGCACCGGAGTGTAAATGATTAAAATAAAAAAATTTAAAAATAGGGTTAAAGGGTCCTTAGGATGAGCTCATATCTATTAAAAGGCATGAAATATGCACAGTTAGATAGATTGCATAATGTATACATTTATAATGGTAATTAAGCTTATTGCAACTACCTTTGAATTTAACAGTTTGAACTTCCACCTAGTGAGAATGGAATATTCATATGGTATATGTAAATAGTACATTACTGTGTCGGGATGCAAAGGGTGTATGATGAAGCCAAGTAACCGATAAGTTCTTTATTCATTTAATACTGTGACAATAATATATATATATATATATATATATATATATATATATATATATATATATATATATATATATATATATAAATTTTTATGCATTTAATTATAATTATCATAAATGTTTATAAATAAACATTATAGCTATTTACTCTTGTTCAAGCTTAATTTTGTTTGACATTTTCATGTGATTGCATCCTGTCCATCTTTCTGTTATCGCTTACATTATAGCAACTATAAAGAGTCCTTCCTGCACCACATAATAATAATAATAATAATAATAATAATAATAATAATTCATTCATTCATTCATCTTCTACCGCTTTATCCGATCTTCACTCGGGTCACGGGGAGCCTGTGCCTATCTCAGGCGTCTATGGGCATTAAGGCAGGATACACCCTGGATGGAATGCCAACCCATCGCAGGGCACACACACACATTCACACACACATTCATACACTAGGGACAATTTTCCAAGGTGCCAATCAACCTACCGTGCATGTTTTTGGACCGGGAGGAAACCAGAGAACCCGGAGAAAAACCCCTTGAGGCACGGGGAGAACATGCAAACTCCATACACACACACATGACCGAGACGGGAATCGAACCCGGATCCTGGCGGTTGTGAACGTGCTACGCTTGCCTTATTACGGCCTTATTCTTAATAATTGAATAAAGTTAATGACAATAAAAGAGAGTGGCGTATATTCTTAATAGAGCTTTACCTCTGACTGTTGATACCTGACACTAGATGATACCAGTGACTCAAAAACAACAGAAAGTGCATCAACAATTAAACATTTTTTAAATGTAGAGTTTCTCTGTGAAAGAGCTGTTACAAATGATAATGTATTAAAACAAAGGCTTTTATTTCAAACCTGTGATTTGCAGCTGTCAACACCCCCTGAATTTCAGAATTCATCCGAACAGTGTTTTCATAAATTAATCATTCATCCACAACAGAATCATTAAGCCAGATCAACTCTGCATTAGAACAACAACTGGTGTAAACAAACAACAGAGTCAATGAGATGTTATTAAAATCGCTTTTATCCTCATACATTACAGGCTTCCAGTCCGTTATCCATTTTGATTTTTAATTTTAGATCCAAATATATGAATCCCTTTTAATTTAGGCATGCTTATGGCTATTGATAATATAATCGTTTTTCTACATGTTCTAAGGTTACCATCTCTAATTAAAATATTGAAGTAAAAAAAAAAGCATTATGTAGTTTGTATTTCAGGAAGAGATAGGTCTTCAGTCGTCGCTTGAAGATGAGCCAGGGGAAGTTCATTCCACCACCTTGGTGCCATAACAGAGAAGGGTTAGGGTTAGGGTTACCTCTTACTGTGAGAAAGGGTGGAACCAATCGAACAGTGCTAGAAGGTCTTAGGCAGCGAGGTGCCATAAGGGGGATGGGGGGGGGGGGGGGGGGGGGTAATGAGGTCTGTGAGGTCAGGGAAGAAGGTGAGCGTCAGTGTTTTGAATCTGAAGAGTGCGGCTACTGGAAACCAGTGGAGCGTTTTGAGGTAGAACCTGCCTGAGTATATATAAATCCTTCTGATGTTGTAGATATGACAAGAGCGAGTCGTGAGAAGAGATAGCTGTCTAGTTTTGCTTAGAGAATACTAATTAATGGCACCATTTATATAAACCTTCAGGTTGGCTCAGTGTGAGACTCGGAGATGATTTGGGCCTGCCTTTGAAAAAAAATCCATCCAGCTGATGTTGCTAATTGAACGCGGTGCCTCACAGATATAATCAGACGAACGTGCGCTATGTTGGCGCTGGCAGAATGATAACGAGTCATGAATAATGAAGGAAGAACTGTCCCGTGATGGTTCTGATCTCCGTTCACAGGAGACAGAGATCCTGAACACGGCCGTGCTCACCGGCAGGACTGTCGCCATGCCCATCAAAGTGGTCACCGTGGCGACGGACGGAGCTGTGACGGATGTGACCGAGTCTGTGGAGTGTCGGTCGACAGACGACAGCGTTGTTAAGGTGCGTGCAAGTCCACATCGCGTGTAAACCTATTTTGAGGTTTCTACAGCGGCCCTGTATCAAGTAGTGGTGCACCATTAATACTTTTACATTGCAATGTTGTGCATAAATATTCGCTTCATTACAGCACGCAACTTAATAATTTGCAGATATTGTGACAATTCTATGCTAATCCGCAACCATTCGCTACATAGCTCATGTTAGCAGTATTGCTACATATGTAGCGGCCTGATGTTTTTTTTACTAGTGAAATAACTGTATTTTTTTTTAATCCAGCCAATGTTTTAACTTTAGATAATGGTAAAAGACTGCATTGGATAATTCTATTGTGTTATGAAGCTCCAAGTTACACTGTTGTGTAGCCAATTTATTCACTACCGTGTTGATGCCAGATAAGCACATCCTGTAGAAGAAATTCATTCATTCATTCATTCATTTTCTACCGCTATATCCGATCTTTCGTCGGGTCACGGGGAGCCTGTGCCTATCTCAGGCGTCTATGGGCATTAAGGCAGGATAGACCCTGGATGGAATGCCAACCCATCGCAGGACACACACACACACACACACACACACACACACACACACACACACACACACACACACACACATTCAAATACACATTCATACACTAGGGACAATTTTCCAAGGTGCCAATCAACCTACCGTGCATGTTTTTGGACCAGGAGGAAACCGGAGAATCCGGAGAAAAAAACCCTGAGGCACAGGGATAATATGCAAACTCCACACACAGATGGCCGAGATGGGAATCGAACCCGAACCCTGGCCATCTGAGGCGAACGTGCTAACCACTAAACCACCGCGCCCCTAGAAGAAATTTTATCTGATTAATAATAATATAAAAGTAAAAATGTATATGATTATTAGATCAAACTTGACAGCTGACTGTGATGCCTAAGTCTTCAACCTAAAGCTGAGAGATTCTAATTGGCATTATCTATTCATTCGAGTTTACGTTTTTTGCCAATGTTGAAAATACGAAAATCAATTTTACGCTCGGTTTGACACAGTAGGCTTCCGTAGCTCTCTGCCTTACTCTCCTTCAGACATACAACAAACCAAAGCACCGCTGTAGCATTTATTTAAAGCAGGGTTGTCCAATCTTTTCCACAAAGGTCCAGTGTGGGTGCAGGTTTTCATTCCAACCAAACCAAGTCCACCCTAAAATTGACCTGCTTCAATCTAATGATTTTCATTTTCAATGCCTATCAGGTGTTGATTGGAGTGAAAATCTGCACCCCCACTGGCCCTTCGTGGAAATGATTGGACCCTCCTGTATTAGTATTACATAAGTCTTAAGTCTTAATCCAATCAATTAAGGGTCACACCTGATTGAAAATGAAAACCATTAGATTGAAGCAGGTCAATTTTAGGGTGGACTTGGTTTTGGTTGGAATGAAAACCTGCACCCACACTGGCCCTTTGTGGAAAAGATTGGACAACCCTGATCTAAAGTTTGTGTGGAGTAAAGGTACAACTACAGCACGACTCATTTATTGCAGCACCTCAAACAAAACACCCATTGTTGAACGGGGAGTTGTGTGTGTCTCTGCGGGATAAACATTACAGCAGCAATTATTAAAATGATATAAGCCAATGTTATCAAATGGTGTTATCAAATAGAAGAATAGCCTTTATTTCTCACATATACATTAGAGCACATTGAAATTCTTTCTTCGCATATCCCACTTGTTGGAGGTTGGGGTCAGACATGATACAGCACCCCTGGAGCACAGAGGGTTAATGGGCCTTGCTCAAGGACCCAAGGGTGGCAGCTTGGTGATACCAAGGGTCTTGAACCCCCGACCTTCCAATCAGTAGCCCAGCGCCTTAGATCACTGAGCTACACCCCTCCCCTATATATAGGAGTTTCAACTGAAAGTTGATAACAAGCCAGATGATACCTCTCCTCTTTAGTGTGGAGGATGTGGTGTTCCTGGTTTCCATTTCAATTTGTCTGACCGCAAAGTAGTTTGCCAATTTGCCTCAGTACATTTTAAATGAGCTTGGCCCCAGAGAGGATGGCGGTGTTTCTGGATCATATTCACGCATGACTTCTTTGTATTATAGAGATTTAACCTGCATTTATGGAATACGTGGCAAACTGTGTTCACAGACAGTGGTTTCTGGAAGTGTTAATAAGCCCATGTCGTGATTTTCATCACGGAAACATAACCGTTGTGAATGCAGTGTTGCATTTTAAATGAGCTTCAGCCTGAAGGTTATAGGCATCCAGTATTTATTTTTTTCTCCGGATTCTTTGAAAATGTTCATATTCATTCATTCATTCATTCATCTTCTACCGCTTTATCCGATCTTTCCTCGGTCACGGGGAGTCTGTGCCTATCTCGGGCGTCTATGGGCGTTAATGCAGGACACACCCTGGATGGAATGCCAACCCATCGCAGGGCACACACACACACTCACATTCACATACACATTCATACAATAGGGACAATTTTCCAAGGTGCCAATCAACCTACTGTGCATGTTTTTGGACCGGGAGGAAACCTGGAGAACCTGGAGAAAAACCCCCTGAGGCACGGGGAGAACAGGAGCTGAGAACATGCAAACTCCACACACACATGGCCGAGACGGGAATCGAACCGGGACCCTGGCGGTGTGAGGCGAACGTGCTACCACTAAGACACCGTGCCCCCTAATGTTCATATTATTTATTGTAAATTAAGAGCTATTCAACTGTATTGCAATTTTGTTTATGTCATGAGAAATTCATTGTTATGAATTTGTATCATACGTTGTAGACGAGTCTTTCATAGATCACTGGTTTTGCCCATCTTTTCATCTGAGAGACTTTGCCGCTCTAACCTACACTATTTATGCCCTATTATCTTTGTGAGCGAATAAGTCAGTAACCTAATTAGTTGCAAAATGTTTCTCCAACTGTTTAATTTCCATAAGACTTCCTTCCTTCCAGACTCGTGTTGCCCCGTCCCACCTTTTCGGAGATGTGTTGCAGCCGTCAAATTCCAAATGACCTTATTACATATGTGTTCACTTCTGATTTTGTGCAAAAAGACTCAATTTAAGATATACAGAAATCCAAATGGGAAACTGAAGCTCCATATGTCCAAAACACATGTGTATTTGCTCGGCATGTCACAAGAAAGTATTTACTCCTGAAGTCTGATTACAGTTAAACATTCTTTATTATTGAACATTCTTCAGTTAAATGTGAATACTGAAACATTAAAAGATTACAGAGAAGATGAATGATTACTATAGATGTGTTTCCATTACAAATCTGGGCAAAACTTTTGTGATATTTTCTAAATGATAAATCATTCATAAAAAGTGAAGACAGATATCTGCAGGCTTACTTATATTGCAGCCAACGCATTAGGCATTTATATTTGTAACGGGAGATGTAGACGCGTTATACAAGCATAAATGGCGAGCAGTAATCCCCCTTTACTTGGGCGCGGCCATGTATACACTTGTTCCGGGAGGCAATAGTGCGAGATTTCAAAGAGGACCTGTGGATTCAGAATTTCCAGGATGAACACGTCCACTTTTTTAGAGCTGTGCAGTGCAATAGGGTCTCTTGTAGCACCTGCAGAATCATGCCTAAGGCAAGGCAAGGTATATCATGTGACCTGGAAATAATGAATATGCGCTTTATGACACATAAGAATAACGAAATGTATCAAATATAGTTGATCTATATAAAGGCTGTTCTGAACACCGCTATTTTAATTTGGATTGAATTTTCTAGAACAGTTATAGCATGTTTCTACATTTACACTCATCTCCAGTTTCCCTTAAACACACAGTCGAGATACAGGAGCAGGAAGATGATGACTGGGGTGAAAAATAGGAGAAATAAATCGTCTCTTCTGTAGCCGATTCGATTCCTTCCTTGCTCATCTTAACCCTGTGATTCTGTCGACTGAACAAAAGGCTGTCAGGTTCTCCTGCCGCAGGCAAACAGCTGAGAACATGAATTATTTCCTAATACATTGATGTTGTGTTGGGAAATAGGGCGTTACATTATAGTGTGCGCATGTGTTTGTCACAGTGCGTGTTTGGTCCCTCTGGGGTTCATTAATCTAGAGAGCACCTGCAACCTCTGACCTCTGACAAACACGCGCACACAAATGTATACAAAGCACACAAATATATACAGACATACATATGCATTCCCATAACAATGTCCAGATTCAACTGCTTACTGTGTTTTTTTTTTCTCTTGTTTTTCTTCCTCATTATTCTGCGGTATAAGTTGAATAAACCACATCAGGATATCAAATGAGGATCAATTTGTTTCCCCCAACCCATAACAACAGCACACACTGCGCTTTATTACTTGCTTTAGAAGCTAGAGTCAAATTAGAGAACACAGACGTGACATTTCTCTGAGGTCTCGAAGCAGAATTCTCCCGTTTCTCCCATCTTTTCCTGATTTATCAATCACCCCCGTGTACCACAGAGATACAGGTTATAGAAGAACAGAAATCCATCCCGGGACATGATGTATACAGACGGCTTAAGTTTAAAAGCAAAGTAATTATATTAAGAAGTTGCATCTTGGAGAAGAATATGGCCTTATGAAAATGTCAACAACCCCAGTACAACCCTGTGGAAACTACAGAGAACCTGTGATATATTTTTTTTTAATGATGGATGAAAGTGATCTTATGTTCTAAAAATACAGAAGAAGAAATGAAAAATCGGATCCTGCCACACCGAATTGAAATCGAACCAAATTAAATTGCAGGGTGTCGAGAGATTGCCGTTGAGAAATTGCCGTACAAAAATGGGCACAAACTAATGAAAAGTTTTATTCCGGATCTCTCTCTCTCTCTCTCTCTCTCTCTCTCTCTCTCTCTCTCTCTCTCTCTCCTCATCTCTCTATATATATATATATATCTATATATATATATATATATATATATATATATATATAGTGTAGAAAAAAAATAACTTTGCAGCTGTTTGGAGCTAACAGCGTGGATATGTTTGAAGCCGGCTACAGCGTAGATTATGTCTCGTTCCGGTGTGTCCGTGCTGAGAATGATGCGATTTCCTCTTTGCAGGTGTCTGAAAGGTGCGACTATGTGTATGTGAACGGAAAAGAGACGAGAGGGAGGGTGAGGATGATGCTGAACTTCACGTACAACTACCTCAGCGCCCAGATGGAGGTGAGTGTGTGGATGCCCCGCCTGCCCCTGCAGATCGACATGGCCGACCCCGAGCTCAACCAAATCAAGGGATGGAGGATCCCCATCTCGTGGGGCAGCCAGAGGTGAGGGTTATTTTCGGTAGCATCAGAACTCTGTTCCGTTATGATTGGTTTCTGAATATTGCATCATTACGTTCGCATCTGGCTTCCTCCGAAAAAAAATAAATAAAATGTATAACATGTATTCGTTCTTGACAAGCTCAAGTCCAGGATGCTAATTTTAGCCAATCTTTGTGATTTTTAGAAACAGATGTTGCAGCTTGCTTTTTTTTTTTTACCTTCTTCTGCAAGTTGTTTTTAAAAGAATTTTTTCACATTTTTCACTTTCAAAGAGTTTGCAAGTTACGTCAGTGAGCTAGCCAGTTGGCAGGGAAAAAATGAAAGCAATAAAACCAATCTGAGAGGATGAATGGCTGCTAAATGTTTACAGCATTGCGTTATATTTATACGGGACCTAAACAGCTTGCGGTGTTTTATAACGGCAGTCCCCTAACCTTTTTTTGCGCCACGGACCCGTTTAATGTCAGACAATATTTTCAATATTTGGCCTTTAAGGTGTAGCAGAAAAACACAACAAAGATTGGCTTAAAAACTTGATATTTTCATGGTGAATACTTGGTAACTTGGTGGGGGTTTCATGGGGTTACGCGCACCACGCTGTTTGAGAAACACTGCTGTAGACAGCCGAGGAAAATCTGGTCATTTTCCAAAAATTAAACATTGTTTATAATCATATAATAAATAAAAATGAAATAATGTGAGGTATGTATTCTTTATGGGTGGCCCTTCTACCAATTTCCCCATGGCCCCGGCGGCTGGGGACCACCATTCTATAATAGTGCATTTGCATCTGAATTTTGATCTCAGATACAGAGTCCAGATAGACCAGTTTCTCCATTATATGCAGTTCTGAGCATTTTTCTTGAATGGTTTTACTTGCAAGAGGGAACAGTATGAAGTCCAGCACCACTGTGTGTCAGGTTGTCATGTTGAATATTCATCAATATATTTCACCAATAAATCTCATTTATCAATTACGGTTTCATTACCTCAATTTAGTACCTCCCCAAAGCAACGTTCATGGTCCCAGAGCAGCGTTACACATTATATACAATTATACATTTAAACCTCACATACAGTGTATTGCAAAAGTATTTATACCCTTTCCACCATTTTACCACGATAAAATATGGTGCGTCGTCCCTTTAAGAATTGTGTTCTGGTTTTGTTTGCTTTCCATATAAACCGGTGATTTGTTTAGGTTAATATACAGTAACATTTAACATGCATAGTTAGGGAAATGTAGGAACAAAGGGTTCATTCTTAGGGCCCTGTAGTTGAAGGCAGAGATTTAGACAATACTGAAAACTGTAAGAAGGATTTAGAGCAAATGTTTAAGAAACAATTCACAGCCGGAATGGAGGTTTGGATGACCTTTTATTTATTTATTTTTGCTTGACTCCGTTTTAAAAATCTGCTGTCAACCAGATCATGATACTAGACATTGCGGTTTGGATTCTCAAAAATTAATTGTAATAAAATATCATTTTTATTACATTATTATTTTTAGAATCAGACACTATGATGCATAAATGCTTAACTATTTAGGAGATCAATAAAAGAAAATCGATACTCACCTTCACAGGGCACACTTTATAGATTCGTATTGATTTCAGAACAGTAGAGACTGGCTTCAGGTCAGTAGTTCCCACTATGAGAATGTTCATAAAAATCATCCTTGGGTCTCGTCTCTGCTGGCTCCCTAAGCTGTTCTGGTCTGTTGGATTTGGCATGACAGAGGAGCAGGCAGGATACGGATGCTGCTTTTTAATGATCTGGGGGTCACCTCTGACAGGTTAATACTGACACATGCCATGGTCACCCATGAGACGGTTTTTAATTTACGTTGGTCTGGAATTACGTCGGTCCTGAAGTTAGACACATTCGTGGGATCTAAGTGAGTGAACTGACAGAAGGAGAGGTGAGAGGAGGAAGGTAAAGCATCAAAACACAGACACAAACGTGGGAGAAGAACGTCTGTGTTAAAAATGAGCTGGTCATGAGCAGAGCTAAGTAGTTGCAGGTCATTTTTAATGGAGGATGAGGACGTGGTTCAGTAATCACAGAGAACCAAATATATTGTGTATGTATGTATGTATATGTATATATATATATATATATATATATATATATATATATATATATATAGATATATATATATATATAGGGCTGTCATCAGAAAGTCGGAAATAGCATTTAATAACCTTCAATGCACATAGAATCCTGGTGAAGGAAATACCCAGGTTTGGATATTAGTGTGGTAGAGAATATGACCACTTCCGTTTGTTTTGTTTTTAGGCCCCAAGCACTGCAGTGCACAGGACCCTCTTGATTACTGTAGGATTATTTAATCAGTTATTTTATTTTATTTTTTTCCCAACCCTTCGGGCACACACACACATATATATATTCATTCATTCATTCATCTTCTACCGCTATATCCGATCTTCCCTCGGGTCACGGGGAGTCTGTGCCTATCTCATGCGTCTATGGGCATTAAGGCAGGATACACCCTGGATAGGAATGCCAACCCATCGCAGGACACACACACACACACACACACACATTCACACACTAGGGACAATTTTCCAAAGGTGGCCAATCAACCTACCGTGCACGTTTTTGGTGGGGGAGGAAACCACAGAACCTGGAGATAAAAACCTCCTGAGGCACGGGGAGAACATGCAAACTCCACACACACACATGGCACATGGTCGAGACAGGAATTGAACCCGGACCCTGGTTGTGTAAGGTGAAACGTGCTAACCTATATATATATATATATATATATATATATATATATATATATATATATATATATATATATGAGATGCAGAAAATGACAGCTATCGTTTCTATTAACAGTCATGCCACATGGCTGGTTATGACTAGCTGTGCATTGGCTGCATGTTAAGATATAGCATAATATTCCAGATTTATCAGTGTCCTCCCACTATCTAAAACACTGTAGGTGGAATTCCCTTGGCAGGCAATATTTTTGGAGCTCATTTGCTAAAACCTGTCTGCTACTGAAGGCAACCACAAATTAAGCTCGCTGATATTTTGAGCCAAATTTAGGAGCAGCAGAAAATGTTTACGATCCCTACAATTCTGTTCACTGTGGAATTTTTCGACAAAGAACCTTGTGTTGTGGCTAACAGAGGGGATTTGGCCCAGAGTACACAGATGCAAATGCAGCTCTTTAATAAGTGTAGCAATCAAGAAACAATCTACAAACAGGGTCAAGATGTAGTCAAGGGTCAGGCAATCAACAAAACGAAAAAAAAAAAAAATAAAATGAAACAACCTAAAGCAGGAAAGAGAAAGAACTATAAATGAGCGCAAGAACCAGACTGACAATCAATATTTAACGGTTTGATAATGACTGTGAAAAAAACAGTACAGAGCGTGTACTTAATGAACAAAGCAGCACTGGGGGTTAAATAGTGTTATGAGCTGCTATGCACACTAAGAGCCTTTGCATGCAGCTTTCAACATTTGTATTTTCTGCTCTTTCACTCTGCGTTGTGTTGGCGAATGAACGCAACCCAAACAACCAAGAACAAAAAAAGAACAAATGAATAAAGAAACGTCAGTGCATCCATTCACGCTTCATACATTTCTCCAAATTACGCCTACTAGCTGCGCATTCACAACAGGTATGAGCTCCTCACTATATTAGCTCTTAATACCGTATGGAACCTTACGGAAGCGCGTGGCATTCCCAAATCCGTATTACGGAAGCGCATTTTTCTTTTGGGAACGCAATGCGCTTCTGTATAACCTAAACATATCACCAGTTTATATGGAAAGCAACAGGAACAGAATTCTTAAAGGAGCCACGTCCCATATTTTACAATTAAAACAACCAATAAACAAGTAACATTGAAATGAACAAGAAATGAATTCATCAACAAGAAATTAATATTAAAAGAACAATTTCCAGAGTAATCAATCATTTTATTAAAGGGAGAGATTTTGAGAGAAATGTGTTACAGTTATAGACACATGAAAAGTGTGACATTATGGTACATTGAAAACGTTCGACTAGTGGCGATTATATATTTTACATTACAGATTACATCTAATATACTACACTTATAAAGTGACATAAGAAAGATTTTTACTGTAGATTTTTATATACAGTCAATATACGGAGATTGTTTTGCTGCTTTCTACCACTGTATGGCTGTAAAGCTTCAGTGGCGTAAATATTAAAGCAGTATAATGAGATGGGAAGTAATAGAGTAAGAATACGTTGTTACCTACACATTATTTCCTGGTTACAGGAACACACCACAGACGTAGGCTAGCTTACGACGCTAACAATTCAGAAGGCAACAGAAATTTTGGTTAATGCAGGGACGACTGAGAGCAGAGACATTCCTGATCAGCATCATTTCTTTCATTAGGCAACAATTTTTATTCATTTTGTATCAATGTATTAATTACGGCGGTCAAAATGGACTCATTTCATTTTTTATTAACGCAATATTAATGCATTTCCGTCTGGTCTGTTTTTTTTTTTTTATAATAAAAAATACAAAGAAATATCAATTATAAATAACGCAATACATATTTATTTCACGATGCCCTTTCTTTAAACATGTATAAAAAAGTTCTATTAAATTGTTTTTTTAATGATTTGTTTTATTGATGTCTCAAATCCAAAATCCACCATGTCGGAAAATGAGCCTACTTTTATTTGTAGACACGTATACTATTAACAAAACCTTGTGAATACTTGCACCCTAGACGTAATAAATATATGAATAAAAAGGTCAAAATGTCTCATTTTACATACAAATATTCTCTGATTACGTGATCCGTATGAAAGAAGAGTTTCTCCGGTATCCCCTCATTAGCCACCTTTGTGGAAGCAAAGCTTTCCTAATGATTTGCGTAATTTAAAAACACAATAATTACGTTAAAACATGCACAAGAATATTTTTGTATCATGCTGTATGCTGAATTTGGTTGCATAATAATAATGAACATACTGTACATTTGCATAAAGCATCGCTATTTGCCCACGTTGATTACAGAATTAAATACATGAAAAGTATTCATTTGAATAATTAATTTGAAAATTTTAATTTAAGTACTATACATATCATATATTGCAGTGTTCTATATTTTAGAAGCCTTAAATGTTCCATGATGAATCTTACAACAACAAAAAACAAACAAACAAAAAAAGCAGGTAAATCTACAAGTATTCAAAGTAGATGTCTTTTTGATTGGAACTACAAAATTAACAAAAAAACAAGTAAATGAACAAACACTGGAAAATGAATATTCACTTGAAAGTAAGTTCCTTCTCTTTCTCTTGTTCTCTCTGTACTTGGTGTGGGATACTTACTTCAAAGAATGTCCTCCATTACTTTGATAGACTTTAAAAATGGTTCAGCAGTGCAGTTATGTTTTATGGTTTTATTTTTATGAATCCATAAATTGTGCAGTTCAATTAATTTTTATATCTACAAAAATGTCTGTTAATTAAATTGCATGTTAAGTAATTGATCAGTGTTATATAGCATGTGCAAGGGACATGCAATACATCTGCAATCAGTTAAACCTGAGTGTTACGTAAATCTGAAAATTAGTTGTCAGGAGACTTCATAATAATAATAAAAATAATAATAATAATAATAATAATAATAATAATAATAATAATAATTAATAAAAAATAGGGCACGGTGGTTTAGTGGTTAGCACGTTCGCCTCACACCGCCAGGGTCCGGCTTTGATTCCCGTCTCGGCCATGTGTGTGTGGAGTTTGCATGTTCTCCCCATGCCTCAGGGGTTTTTTCTCCGGGTTCCGGTTTCCCAGGGTCCAAAAAATTGTCCATAGTGTATGAATGTGTGTGTGTGTGTGTCCTGCGATGGGTTGGCATTCCATCCAGGGTATATCCTGCCTTAATGCCCATAGACGCCTGAGATAGGCACAGGCTCCCCGTGACCCGAGGGAAGATCGGATAAAGCGGTAGAAGATGAATGAATGAATGAATAAAATAAAATAAAATAAATAAATGGATAAACAAACAAACAAATAAATAAATAAATAAATAAATAGTGCATGTATATAATATTTTTACCTAAATAAAATAATTTTAATAATAATGTTTTTGTTTTTTTGTATTTAATATTCAGGCAGACATCCCCCCCTCATCATCACCAAGTAAACAATAGTGTTTAGAGAGTCCGGTTGTGCTTATTTTGGTAGCTTCCATAGATTAATATGTTTCAGGCGATTTACATGACATAATCCTTCAGCTGGCTAAACTCAAAATGAGCCTATTTGTTTTCTCCTATAAAGTACACTGTTTAAAATAGAGTTCTAACGTCCGCCTCGCCATTTTACCCAAACAATATCAAAACGAAGCGTAAATCATGGCATTATGTGAGGTTTCTCTCGTTTTTTATAACCGCTGCTGAGTTTAAAGCCCCGTCTGAGTGCTGCGTTAAGTTTGGTGAGATGTAAAAATGTAAATTACATTGTACTTGTATTTTGCAAGCTGAGCAACTTGTTTCACTTTTGCTCTTTCCTTTATTCCACTGATATATTTTAATCCAACATGCCTGACATGATACAGCAAGTAAATATGGTTAGGGTTTTCAGAATCATATCTCTTTAATCTTAGAATACAGTATACGTTCAGGCAATAGTTCAGGTTTGTCTGTCTTTTGTAATTTAAGATCAAGTTATTATGCGAGCAGAACTGATTGTTTTTCTCTTGTCAAATACTTTCAAGATAAATTACAATGTTTTCTCCGATGAGACACTGATCCATCCTACAATGATGATACAAGCCATATTATACATTGCAGACACGATCAGACTTAATATAAGAGAAGAAGCACATTAAGACCTTTAGTCTACAGACCTTAATCCCATAGAAAAAGCTGTGGAAGGAACTGAAGGTTCGAGTTACCAAACCTCAAAACCTTAATGACATGTGGATATGCAAGAGGGACAAAATCCCCCCTGAGATCTCTGCAAACCTGGTGACCAGCTACAAGAAACATCTAATCTAGGGGTATCAAACTGCCGCATCCCTTCAATGTTTTGTTCCGACCCTGCTCCAACATACACACCATTCATTCATTCATTCATCTTCTACCGCTTTATCCGATCATCCCGTTGGTCATGAGTCACTGTGCCTATCTCAGGAGGCTATGGGCATTAAGGCAGGATACAACCTGTATGGAATGCCAACCCATCGCAGAGCAAACACACATTCACACACACATTTATACACTAGGGACAGTTTTCCAAGGTGCCAATCAACCTTCCGTGCATGTTTTTGGACCGAGGGGAAACTGGAGAACCCGGAGAAAAACCCCTGAGACACGGGGAGAACATGCAAACTCCACACACACATGGCCGAGACGGGAATCGAACCCGGACCCTGGATGTGTGAGGCTAACGTGCTAACCACTACGCCACCGTGCCCCTCATACACACCATGTAGTTTTCAAATAAGCCTTAATGACTTGATTAGCTGGATTAGGTGTTTTTAATTATGGTTGAAGCTAAACCTCTGCAGCTCCTCTGCCCTTCTGGAACTTCGATTGACACGCCTGCTCTAAACCCTTAATATTCGAGAGCGTCGTCAAAGTGTGCAAAGATTTCCTCCTGTCTTCTTTCAATTCCTTCCTTCATCTTTTGCATAATACATATCGTAATAAATATGCTTTTTTGTTGTCTTTCAAATTGGCTCCAATTGTCAAACTAACTCTTCCAGAAGGGCAGAGGTTTATCTTCAACCATAATTAAAGAAAAAAAAGAAACACCTGATCCAACTAAACAAATCATTAATGGCTTATTTGAAAACTACATGGTGTGTATGTTGGAGCAGGGTTGAAATAAAACACCACAGGGCTGTGGCCCTCCAGGAACGGAGTTTGACACCTCTGGTCTAATCTCTCTGATTGCTAAGGGTTTTGCCACCAAGCACTAAGTCTCGTTTAGCGACGGGGTCAAATACTTATTTCCCCTCATTAAAATGCAAATGTATAACTTTTTAAAAATGTGTTTTATTTGTTGTTATTCTGTCAGTAATATGCGTGGGGAAGGAAGGTATGCCAGTTTGTTCCAATCCCACCGAAGAGATATTGTAGCACAGATTGCTTATAAAGGATAATGCTGTTAGAAATGTATCAGAGTACACATTGCATCATAGCTTACTACATACTGTATGAGGTCACTGACTGGTTAGATTGCTCATGCTGCACACTGTCCCCTTTCCTCCAGCACACTATTTAGAGACCTCAAAGGACAAACTAACATGGTCCCAGATATCACAACACATTTCCGAAGTCCATGTCTTTTTACTATATGTGAAAGGGAGACCTAAACAATATGATGTTTTTTTTTATATATGTGTTTACATTTGGTCGACATTTATGGCTAATCAGTCTATTGTTTATTGATAAATATTCATTCATTCATTCGTCTTCCACCACTTAGGTGTCTTCGGGCATCAAGGCCGGATACACCCTGTATGGAATGCCAACCCATCTCAGGGCACACCCCACATACACATACACACACACACACACACACACACTCACTCACACACACATTCGTACACTTGCGACAATTTTCCAAGGTGCCAATTAACCTATCATGCATGTTTCTGGAGCAGGCGAAACTGGAGAACCCAGAGAAAAAAACCCATTGAGGCACATGGAGAACCTGCAAACTCACACACACACCACCACACACACACACACACACACACACACACACACATGGTGGAGACGGGAATCGAACACCCCGAACCGGAAGGTGTGAGGTGAACGTGCTAACCACTAATCCACCGTGTGGATGGTGTATAAAAAAAGTATACAAAAATATTTGAAAAGAAATATTACATTATTATTATTATTATTATTATTATTATTATTATAGTATGGCAATAAATATTACACATATTAGTGCATTTCTCCATTATTACAATCCCATGGAATAATACATTAGAGAGGATTTCTGAAATCCTGTGTCCTGTGTTCAGATCTGCAGATGATGATGAAGATGAAGGGAACAAGCGGGATCGAGGTTGTGGCCCGCAGTACCAGAGCACCACTGTGCGAGTCCTTACACACTTTGAGGCAGAGCCGGGAGAAGGGCGGGGACAACCAGACTTCCTACTGGGCAGTGATTGGCAGCTGGACGTGACAGAGTTGGTGAAGGATTTATTAAAAGTGGAAGATTCGAGGGTGGCCAAAATAACAGACGGCGCAACACTGACAGGGCTGAATACTGGAGCTACCAAAGTCCAGGTGAGACCCCACATGTTCCTTTTCGTGTAACTGGAGATCCAAATCTATAAAACTTAATTTTCTATATGGATTCTCTAAAAGACTTGATATAGTCCTGATATGTCACATAAACATTACAGCACAGTGAAACTCTTTCTTCGCATATCCCAGCTTGTTTAAACGCTGGGGTAAGAGCGCAGTGTCAGCCATGATGGAGCACAGAGGGTTAAGGTCCATGCTCAAGGACCCAAGGGTGGCAGCTTGGTGATACCATGGCTCGAACCCCCAACCTTCTGATCAGTAGCCCATGGCTGTTGAGCTACCCCCTACCTTTTGTATTGAGCATGTTTACTGAATAGAAAGCTATTGATTGAGATTGCTGGTTAAATACAGTGGAACCTCAGTTTACCTGTTTAAGTCATTCCGGATTGTAGCTCTTCAGCCAAAAAGCTTGTATCCTGAAACAAATTTCCCCATAAGAAATAATTTCAATTCGGATAATCCATTCTAGACGAGCACAAAATATTCATTTTAAAATGATAATGCAGCTGATATTATTTAATAAGCGCTTTTAATAATTGATCATTTTAATTCATATCTAAAAGAGGAAAACAATCTTTTTCGGGTACTTTACCTTTGAGAAGAGTGGATAAGGGTTTTCCCAGGGGGGAAAACATCAGTGCGCTCGAGAGTCATCAGCCTCGGGGAGAGAGAGCCACAGAGGGGAGAGCACAGCGGAAGGCTGCAGAAAGGGGTTAAACACGGCAGGAGCCTGGAAAAACGGAAGTGTCGTTCGGCGAGGACACTCGGGTTTCCCGTGCTGTAACGTTGTGCCGGGCCATTAAGCAACCCAGGTGGACAAGAGAGAAGCGTGCCGACCCGTTGTTTGTCTCTCTTCTTCCAGTGCGCTTCTTCTGGATTTTCTCATATATATATATATATATATCAACTCATATATTGGTGCACTCATAAACTCGTAATATATCTTCTGTATCTATATATATATATATATATTTTTTTTATCACGGATCAGAATCAATTCGTCTAAAAAACACTGAATCTGAAACAGAACATTGGGTGATAATACTTTGCCTCTTTGTGATTATATTTACATAAACAGTTAAGGTAGGTTTGCACTTATGCACTTTGCTCACAAAACCCAAACCACGACCCAAATATATCTGCTACTCAGTATTTGCGTGCTGTATTCAATAATTTACTTAAGAACAACCATATATATATATATATATATATATATATATATATATTATATATATATATATATATATATTTTTATGCGCCTGCAAAATCAGACCTTTATACTAATCCCATGTATTGTTGATTCGTTTTCAGGTGAATAAACAGAGACCTGCTGGTTTTGTGCCAAAATGTTATATAGTGATCCATGATTCCTTCTGACTTGAATAGATACTTGGCTGAAAAGAAGCAGCCTTACCCATAATGCTTCACTGTGGGTCTTTGAGCGTTTAGTTGTGTTGTTTTTGTTGCCATGATATATCTTTTCAATTATGCACAAATGCCATATAGTTTGCCAGCATGTAGCACATATTTCTTGATACGTTTTGATACCAATATTATTATTGTGGGACGTCCTAGCCTCGTTGCAGCACCCCATTTTCTCTACTTAATGATGATGATGATGCACTTTACGGCATTCCTTCACGTATACTGCAATGAAGTCAGGTGCATGCTTGGTAAGCATTTTGTGGATTATGGCTTCATCAGTCAAATAAAGGATTTAAAAAAATCAACAGGGCTTTATTTGGGGTTAAACAGAATGACTTATTTAATGATTGTGTATGATAATGAATTCTGAACATCTGTTTGAGCACAGTTACATTCCCCATCATTTAAATGGTTAGGGTTATATATATATATATATATATATATATATATATATATATATATATATATATATAATAGGAAAACATCTGGTTTATATTGGTTTGCTTATTTAACATGACAAAAACTGAAACATTAACAAAGTTGAATAAACTTGTGTAGACTATATTTACTATATTTTATATTACTTTAAAAGTACATTATTATATATCGGATTTATTGGTATCCCTCTACAAACAAGTTTCTATGAAATACCTTGAACTAGACATAAATACTGTAATTGCTGTGCACCATTATATATTCATTCATTCATTTGTTTTCTACCACTTTATCTGACGTCTCTCTCGGGGCGCGGGGAACCTGTGCCAATCTCAGGCGTCTTCAAGGCAGGACACTCCCTGTATGGAATGCCAACCAGCCACAGGGCGCACACACACACTAGGGAAAACTTTCCAAGGTGCCAATCAACCTACCGGGAATGTTTTTGGGGGTTTGGGGGACGTGAAGGCATGCAAACTCCACGCACACACATGGCGAAGGCAGGAATCGAACCCCCAACCCTGGAGGTGTGAGGCGAACGTGCTAACTACTAAACCATCGCGTCCCTTTGAAGTAGACCTAAGTGCTGTAATTGCTGTTCACCATTGTATATTTAAAATGTATTTATAGTTTGAAAATCAAGAAAATGGCACGGTCAAAACGATGGACCTGGATCTTGCCGATATGTAAATTGAATCTCAAAATTCGGTTTGTGATTTTGGATAGAGTGAGAAAAAATTTGCTTTTTTTCCATGTTTTTTTAAGCCATGTGTTTTTGGGCCGCCGCCGCCGTGTTTAGTTTTCAGTTCCGCACGCGCTTCCGATTCAACAACCTGGTTGTGTTTGAGGTGCTGGAATAAATTAGTCGCGCTGCTTCCGTTAGTTGCCACAAACTTCAAACAGATTTTACAGCCGGCTTTGGCTTCTACGACGTCTGAAGTTGCAAACATGAAGCATTTCCGTACGACTGATGAAACCGCGCTTCTCTCGGCTCTCCGGATTCGTCAGAACGCGCCGCCGTGGTGTATTTCGCATATGTAGCGAGTGTAATTTGTAATAAGTGTAATGCGGGTGGGGCTCCGAAAAATACAATAGCCAGCGGTACCAAAGTGGAATTGTAAAATCGATTTTGCAAATAAACCGTCATCTCAAATTAATCGATAAGAACGATTTATCGCACAACTCTAAATGGACCCCATAACCAAATAGTTTAGTGCACAACCTTTAGAGCAGGGGTCACCAACCTTTTTGAACCTGAGAGCTACTTCATGGATACTAAGTCATACAAAGGGCTAGCAGTGTGACACACTCTTATGAAATAACACATTTGCCTTTAGTTCATTCATTCATTCATCTTCTACCGCTATATCCGATCCCTCCTTGGGTCACGGGGAGCCTGTGCCTATCTCAGGAGTCTATGGGCATTAAGGCAGGATACACCCTGGATGGAATGCCAACCCATCGCAGGGCACACACACACACACACACACACACACACACACACACACACACATTCACACACACTAGGGGACAATTTTCCAAGGTGCCAATCAACCTACCATGCATGTTTTTGGACCGGGGGGAGAAACCGGAGAACCCGGAGAAAAAAAAACCCCTGAGGCACGGGGAGAACATGCAAACTCCACACACACATGGCCGAGACGGGAATCGAACCAGGACCCTGGCGGTGTGAGGCGAACGTGCTAACCACTATGCCACCGTGCCCCAAGTATTTGCCTTTAGTTATACATTATAATTAATAACACTGATGATTTCTCACAATAAGTATTGTGAGTAAACTATTGTGAGTTCACAATGAGTTAATTAATATTTTAGATGCATCTCACTGATGAGGTTTTTAGAACATGCTACTCATGTGGTCCTTGCGAGCGACCTGTGGTCCTTGGGCCCGCGGGCACCACATTGGTGACCCCTGCTTTAGAGCAAATCTGTGCAAACAAGTGACTACTTTAATTCAATGCGTAATGGAACATAATATATAATAAAAAATGAAAATCAGTTTTGGCCCTAATTGTTTCTTGTTGAGCGAGCCGAAGCGACGGTGGCAATGAAAAACTCTCTGAGAGCAGGAAGAAAGCTTGAGAGGAACCAGACTCAACAGAGAACCTCATCCTCATTTGGGTTGTTAGTTGTGTTTGTGGTTTGAGGATGTTTATTGTGGAGTGTGGGGTGTAGCTCTGTGATGAGAATTATTCATCTATCTACACGTAGTTTGGGCCACACATCGTATTCGGGTCTCATGTTTCAGCTTTCAATAGATGTTACATAAGATTCAGATGAGGGCAGAAAGCCACTTGTTTTTTTTTTCATATTCATGTATTCTTTTAGTTGTATACTGGGGTCAATACACTGTTAGAGGATCCATGACCTGCATTTGAGCTGGAACTTTTGGATGATAGGTTTCAAAATAGCTCTGTAATCACACCATTTTACTGAACCTATGGAATAAAATGCACAATAATTCATTCATTCATTCATCGTCTACCGCTTTATCCGATCTTCCCTCGGATCGTGGGGAACCTGTGCTTATCTCAGGAGTCTTCAGGCATCAAGGCAGGATACACCCTGTATGGAATGCCAACCCATCACGCACACACACACACACACACACACACACACACACACACACACACACACACACACATACACACACACACACACACTAGGGACAATTTTTCCAAGGTGTCAATCAACCTACCGTGCATGTTTCTGGACCGATGAAAAAAAACCCCTGAGACATGGAGAGAAGAACATGCAAACTCCACTCCACACACACACACACACACACACACACACACACACACACACACACACACACACACACACACACATGGCGGAGACGAGAATCGAACCCCCATCCCTGGAGGTGTGAGGCGACCGTGCTAACCGTAAAACCGCCTCTAATGTAAATATATTTTAACATATTTTTAAATCATGAAAATGGCATGGTCAAAATGAACTTGGCGATATGTAAATCGAGCGGGACTTTAAAAGCTTCATGCTTGTTTATTAGTAAGTATAAAGTATAAAGCTGATGAGCTTCACCAGAAAGCTATACTTTTTCTTTATCTGTCCAAAGATATCCAATTCTTCCAGTGACAATCTGGATTTCAGCAAGTTTTGTTATTATTGCTTTTAATGTTTTACTTTTCCAACTGAGTCTTCTCCCTTGGGGATCAATACTGGGCACCAACAACTTTTGTCTCTTACAAGTTATTTCAGAGATTTTTTTTTTGTGGAGGGGTACCAACAAATCTGTTTACATTGGTATGACGGCAAACAGCAGGTAAACTGATTAGATTTTGGAAAGATTTCAGAAAGTAACAACAAAACGGATTCGACTTGGCTCTGGAGGCACCACCATTCAATTTTTACATTTTAATTTGGTGACTAATTTCTTTGGTTTAATCCTCAGGGATTGATTCTGGAATAGGATTTCCAAAAAAAAAAAAAAAAAAAAAAAAAAAAAAAAAAAAAAAAGGGGGCGTGTTGATTGGGTTTCCACAAATGTCTGGCCATATGGTGCATGAAAAGAAAATCACTGCAAACATATTTTGACTGTTTTTTTTTTTTCTTTATTTAGATAGAAAACAGCTTGGGCCCTTAAATGAATGATGATGTTAATTTGCAAAAGTACAGTTAGTGCTGAAATGAAAAAAAAAGAAGAAAAAAAACAGCGAATGCATTAATTACACTTGCTAAAATAAAAGTCCACCTATATGAATAAATGTTTTTTTAGCTCCTGTGTATTTGAATACAAAGACTTGTATGATTAAACACCCTTGTGGGTGTGACGCTGTCATTTCGGAGGCCGTGCAGCGGAAACACAACTCACCGCTACGATCGCTATCCGATACACAACTCTCCCCTAGTATCACTAGAGAACATTTTATCTCCACTGTGGACAGATAAATATGGCTGCCTCTTTCCTGCCAAAACAAACTGCATTTGTCATTTTCTTGGCACAGCAGCTGCAGGATGCGCCGTGGTGCGCAGACGGCAGACGGATGAGTTGCGGTTATCCCTAGCACTTACTCTCGTTCAAAATGAAAGGATGTCAGTGACATCTCAGCAGCACTTAGCTGTCTGTCTGTCTATCTGTGTAAAGACAACTGGAGAATCACTCTAAAATGTGACGTGTGTGGTGTGTGTGTGTGTGTGTGTGTGTGTGTGTGTGTGTGTGTGTGTGTGTGCACGAGTGAGTGTGTGCACACGTGCATTTCAAACTGGAGAACTAAGGTGGAGTATCATTGATCCACCTACTAGTCACTTCCCAGTCACTCCCCCCCTCTCTCTCCCGCTCTCTCCCTCTCTCTCTCTCTCTCTCTCTCTCCCTCTCTCTCCCTCTCTCTCTCTCTCTCTCTCTGTATATTTTTTTTCTACTTTGCCTCTTCAGATTGATGGTGACAGAGTGCCGTTTCTGTTATTGGTTAGAAATCAGAAATTCAATCCTTCAACATCAACTAAAAAAACTTCAGGAAAAATCCACAATCGACAGATAAATACAGGAGAAAGACACAACTTTCAGACAGTCTCTAACTTTGTCAGTCTGATATTCGGGCTTTGATTAACATGTGCGACATGAAATTGCCTTATTCGTAAATCAGAGGCTACAAAACATATAGTGAATTTTCAATGCCGTCCACTTCTAGAGTTGTGGTCATGTTCAGACGGGGAGTCTGTGCCTATCTCAGGCATCTATGGGCATTAAGGCAGGATACACCCTGGATGGAATGCCAACCCATCGCAGGACACACACACACACACACACACACACACTCACACACATTCATACACTAGGGACAATTTTCCAAGGTGCCAATCAACCTACCGTGCATGTTTTTGGACCGGAAGGAAACCGGAGAACCCGGAGAAAAACCCCCTGAGGCACGGGGAGAACATGCAAACTCCACACACACACATGGCCAAGACGGGAATCGAACCCGGACCCTGGCGGTGTGAGGCGAACGTGCTAACCACTAAACCACCGTGCCCCCGGTCATGTTCAGTGAACTCCATTTGTAAATGATTTGCCTTATAGTGGAGTTGGAATCACTTGAAGAGCCTCTTCTAATCTTCTCCAGACACCGGCTTTTTATCTTTCCTCTTGCCGTTGTTTGACTTCATGGCACTACAGCGGTTTGGTTGGTTTCCTCTCTCTTTTAATCAGTGTTGCCCAACCACTTTCCGAGGGATGTCGGATTTGATTGCTCTGCTTAACTGAATAATTAAGCACCCAAATGTGTTTCACCTGAATGTGTTTAGCCGCTTGCCTTTAGCAAATGCCAGTTAGTCTTCGCTTACTTTTGCACATGCAATAATTCAATCTCTCATTTAATATCCAAATTTGGTTACTTTTGGATTATACTTGGTTATATTTGGTTAATTTTGGACCGTATATTTTTACGGTTATTTTACGGTATTTTACGATCTTACAATCCAAAATTCTATTGGTCCGTCTATATACAGTGTTGGGAACTTTGGAAATGTAATAGATTACACATTACAAATGTTAAACCCTATTCAAAATGTAGAGTAACTTTCTTTATAAATTTCTTTATAAAAGTTTCTTGATTACTTTCATTTGACCACTAGGTGGCACTTTAAGTTAAAGTTCTAAGAAAAAAAAAAAATTCAAACCCACGGGGGAAAAAAAAAAACGGTTTTATTTTTCGAGATAAAATTGCAGCAGATCGTCATCATTCAAATCAAAATCACGCCGTCGTTTAAAGCACTGATTTTACATTAAACAGATGGAACCCTATTTGTAATGTTTCACATTTTCATAAGTAATTTAATTACACATTTTTTCTCAGTAACTTTCGAGTTTCTACTGGATATTTATGAAACTAACTAGACATGTATAACTTTATGGTTAACCTTACAGCAATACTCAGATTACTGACTTACTGTTACATTTATTTTGTAATTAAATTTACGTAACACCGTTACATATACATACACAGGTAAAGTCAAAATATTACCTTGTATTTTTGTCCACTCAAATTACATTTTTTTATTAACGCGCTCTTCGTTTACAGCATTTTTGAACACAAGCCTAAAACTTTTGGACTTTTTGAACAAGTACTTTGTATTTCTTGTCCGTCTCCCACTAATTTTATTACATTCCAAATACATGTAGTGCAGTCTGAATGGAATATTGACAGTACTGTTAGTTCACTCTGATCCTTTATTTGATAGCAAAATTGCTTCTCCCGCTCCCTCTGCGCTCTGCCTCACTCGGTCTCAAGGCTCCATCTTTAAACTGAAATGGGGGAAAATTAAAATCAGATAAAAGAGACCCGGAGGGAGGAAGTGCATCTACAGGACTGTGTGAACGTAAATCACCAGCATTATTGACGGCTCCTAATAGACGAGTCCTCGAGCTGAGCACTCCGACTTCTCACCTCTGACCAGCTGCACTGTTAACCTTCACCAGCGTCCACTTGTGTCTTCAGTTCATTACGACAACGACTAATTACTCCAAGTAATGCAGAGTGAATTGCAATGAGTGCTGAGGAAATACAATGGCTTGTTTTTGTAGGTGACATTTTTTTTTAAGTCAAGGTTTTAAAGGTGTGTGATGCGAAACGAAGAACATTGTTTAAATAATAAGAACAGGTCCATCAGTTTATCTCCCAACCAACATACACATATTTGGCTTAAAAAGTTTTATCACACCTGGTATATTATTCGTTTATTTATTAGTGATGCTTGTAAAGTCAACTTCCGTCAAATTTTCGGCATGTTTACTAGTCCTGCAGTTTTTGTCCAATCGTTACGGATGACACCTCATATCGTGCCTGGTGGTGCGATGTGTGCAATTACTTTTATAAGGAATCCAGGGGCCAATTAGCGGGAATTTTTTCCCCATAGAAAATGAATGGGGCAGAAATTTCATGTGTTACAGCCTGGCCCGAGAGCATCCAACATGCAAATGGGGCATATCCACTTGTAGGGGGTCCGGAGTGGATCACACTCATATGCCTCAGGAACCCAATACACATTCAGAAATCTGTGACATTCTGGCCCCATACAGAACGAATGGGGAAATTTGATGCGCCACCGTTCGGCCCGTGTTCGCCCAATCTGCACATTTGACACATCCACTCGTGGGTGAGATGGAGTTGGTTGTCTGTCAAACCCCAGAGACACTCGGAATTCCGGGAATTCTGTGTCGTTCTGGCCAATAGGGATGAATGTGAAAAAATTTTGATGATCTACTGTTTGTCCGGAGCCGAGGTTTACATCGGCAAGCATCACAGAATCACTCTTCAGGAAACGTCCCATGTCTAATTTCATTTATAATTTATAATAACAATTAACAAAATGATAGTCAAAAAATACGTAAACACTCCTTTTCACCCATGTAAAGTTTATCTAAATGAGTAACTCATAATTTCATTTCATATTTTCATATTTTCATATATTCATAAGCTTATCGGTAAAATACACCGATATATATATTTATATTTATACACCGATTTATATATATACAGCTTATATATAAAAAGTCCCTCTGCAGTTGGCATGTAGAGTTGGTTATGGAACATTATTCGTTTAATGAAACTCATTCTTATACTCACTCATGTATTTATTTATTTATTAAATCGTGCACATTGTGGCCACATCGTATCCTTGTGTTTACATGCTACACTACCTGCTCTACACGGCCACTGCAGAGGAACGCACTATAGTGTAGTTTGCATATTTGTTTATTCTATTTCCCGACTTTTTATGTATTGCGTGTTTGTTTTTGAAGGAGTTCATTAGTCTATATTTTTGCGGTATTTTACGGCAACAGTTGCAGCTGTGTTGAGAAATGGCATCTTACAATCCAAAATCCTATTGGTCCGTCTATATACAGTGTTGGGAACTTTGGAAATGTAATAGATTACACATTACAAATGTTAAACCCTATTCAAAATGTAGAGTAACTTTTCCATTTCTTTATAAAAGTTTTTTGACCACTAGGTGGCACTTCAAGTTAACGTTCTAAGAAAAACAGTTTAAAACCCACAGAAAAATAAATCGGTTCTATTTTTCGAGATAAAATTGCAGCAGATTGTCATCATTCAAATCAAAATCACGTTTCAGGTCAAAATCACGCCGTCGTTTAAAGCACTGATTTTACATGAAATTGTTCATATGGAACCCTATTTGTAATCTTTAACATTTTCATAAGTAATTAAATTTTTTCTCAGTAACTGTAACATATTACTGTTACATTTATTTTGTACCACTAACACTGGTACACGTAAATAATTCCTCCCCAACACTGATTATAACGGTGATGGCTGACTATGTAAAATTTTGTAATTTTTGCATTTTATTTATATTCATTCATTCATCTTCTACCGCTTTATCCGATCTTCCCTCGGGTCACAGGGAGCCTGTGCCTATCTCAGGCGTCTATGGGCATTAAGGCAGGATACACCCTGGATGGAATGCCAACCCATCGCAGTACACACACACACACTCACACACACTCACACACACAAACACACACACATTCATACACTAGGGACAATTTTCCAAGGTGGCAATCAACCTACCGTGCATGTTTTTGGACCCGGGGAGGAAACCGGAGAACCCAGAGAAAAACCCCCTGAAGCACGGGGAGAACATGCAAACTCCACACACACACATGGCCGAGACGGAAATCGAACCCGGATCCTGGAGGTGTAAGGCGAATGTGCTAACCACTAAGCCACCGTGCCCCCGTATTTTATTTATATTTTCTGTTCAATTGTCTTTAATTGGAACCATTTTTTTTTACACTGAAACATGTTAAGCTTTATGCAAGCACACATATTCAGTCAGCTGCGTCTTTAAATGACAGTCTCAGCGGACAGTATGCGGTACGGCAAAGTAGTTGGACGACGTGTACTGTATTTATTTTTTTATTTACAGTCATGCTGCCGGAGTATACTCTAGATTTGGCGAGTAGTGGAGGTGAAGCTCGCAGAAGCGGGAGTGTTGGAGAAAGTAGGAGGCTGCGTATGAGCCTTGCTGGGCTCTGACAGAGAGAGACGAGGGACACTCATTATGACAGTGGAACATGTGAAAGTATGGAGGCAGCTGGTGTTGCCTTAACTGATGAGGATGGAAAGGCTGCACATCGCTTTGCATATCACAGCTGGTTCTGTGCTTCAAAATAAGGTGTTGGTTTGAGGGCACGGAGGAACTGTCATTGCCTCACAGAACTCCCGAGCTGCAGTTATTTTTATCACAGTCTTCCTGAGCCATGTCTTACAGTATGTAAAAATGTAAAACCATATTCAGATTGTATTCGCTATATATATAGATATACAGAGGTGATTAATTTAATTATAACAGGGTTGTGTTGGCATTCCATAACGTAAGTGTATATACAAATTTATGGAGTGCACATGGAGGCAGATTTTGAGATGCTGAAGAAGTATTTTCGATGCTTTAAATGATCAGTCGAAATAACCCTAGATAATATGCATGCCCATCTGAATGTGTTTGTTAGTGCAGATACCGTTATATCCTGAGGGAAATGTGTATTTGTGTTTCAGCATAAGCACATATATAATAATAATAATAATAATAATAATAATAATAATAATAATAATAAAAATAATAATAATAATAATAATAACCCCAGTTTCTTTCAGGCGCAATCCAGTCTAACTCAAAACCGACTTCTGGCCAATTTGAAGAATCAGAACTATTAAAAACAGACAACATTTCAAAGCATGCTGATGTTTTGGATACATTATTAAACTTTCAGCATAATTATATCCTACAGATACAACTTGCCGTCTTGACCATGTGTGTGTGTGTGGAGTTTGCATGTTCTCCCCGTGCCTCAGGGGTTTTTTCTCCGGGTTCTCCGGTTTCCTCCTGGCCCAAAAACATGCACGGTAGGTTGATTGGCACCTTGGAAAATTGTTCCTAGTGTATGAATGTGTGTGTGTGTGTGTGTGTGTCCTGCGATGGGTGTCCTGATGGGTTCCAGGGTGTATCCTGCCGTAATGCCCATAGACTCCTGAGGCATAGGCTCCCCGTGACCCAAGGGAAGATCGGATATAGAGATAGAAGATACAACTTGCGTTGTGACAGTATATGTATGTCTTTGTGTGTGTGTATTTGTGTGTTGTTAATAACACGTTAAGGCAAATTCACTGTAAAGGCATTAATGTTAATAACGCGTGATTAACGAGGTGTGTTACTATGTGAGTGATCTGCTCCTTCACTTTGCGTTGTGTTGGCGAATGAACAAAGAACAAAAAAAGAAGAAATGAATAAAGAAACTTCAGTGCATCCACTCACGCTTCCTAAATTTCCCTATATTACTAACTGCGCATTCACAACAGGTATGAGCTCATCGCTACATTAGCGTATATATTACCGTATGGAACCATACGGGATTTGCTCATCGCATTCCCTAATATTACGGAAGCGCGTTTTTCTATTGGGAATGCAATGCACTTCCGTAGAACCTACACGTATCACCAGTTTATATGGAAAAGCAACCGGAACAGAATTCTTAAAGGAGCCACGTCCCATATTTTACAGTTAAAACATCCAATAAACAAAGTAACATTGAAGTCAAAGTAAATTAATCCAGAGTAAACTATCAATTAAATTATCAATCATTTTATTAAAGGGACAGATTTTGATATATATATACAGTTTTGGGTAGTAACTAGTTACATGTAACGGTGTTACGTAATTTAATTACAAAATAAAAGTAACAGTAAAGAACAAGCATGTAATTAAATTAGGGTTACTTTAGAAAATGTGCCACCTAGTGGATGAATAGAAGTAATCAAAAAGTAACCAAATGTAATGAACGTGTTAAGGATTTAATTTTGCTTCTTTTATTTTTATTTACTTCCTTTTTTATATAAAAAAAAGGACAAACAAATACACACTGTATTAACTGCACATAATAAAAAATAGTGCTGTTAAAATGAATTTGTGTTTGAATTGGACTGCCCTACTGAGTCTTATTGAAGAGAAACACCTGTGCTGATGTGATTTGGACGGTTTCTCTCTCGCTTACTCCAGGTGATGTCCCCACTGTCCGATCTGGTTTTGGCGGAGAGGACAGTACGGATTCTGGATGATAAAGTGAGCATTACGGATTTGGGTGTGCAGCTGGTCTCAGGTCTCTCACTGTCCCTGCAGCTCAGTCCAGGCAGCAACAAGGCCATCGCAGCCACGGCTACTACCCAGGACACCATGCACAACCTCAAACAGGTACACCTTATTTACTATTCAGTCCACCGCAAACATGTTAATCTGTTGAAATACACAGATTACGTACTGTTACCTAATGTTTGTATCTCGGCAAAGAAATTGGCTCGACGCATTCTTTTGACCACCATTATTCTAATCACAATCACAACAGATACAAGTCGTTGTACAGCTCACACACTGATGAGCAGCTTGTGGTTTTCACCGCAGTCATGGAACTGCAATTCATTCCTCCTGCTCGTTAACGCTAGTCCTGATTACCCTGACTCGGGCAGTCGTTTCTATCAGCAGGAGTCTTCTTTCTCCTCCAGTTTGATAGATATTAAACGAGCCGGTAGACTTCCGTTCCTGCCGATCGGAATGTTATGCAGCCAAAATGCTTGACATTACTAAGGAATGGGTTGCCATCTGCTAAATTGTCGGCGAATTTTAAAGATGCAGATTGGATTTGTTTTGTATTCCTGTTTCTGTAACCTTATTTAAGTCATCTTTTATGGCCGGGCAAAGAAACTGTCATATTTCTAACAGAGGTCTTTTTTGTTAATGAGAAATCCTGTCGAGATTTTCCTTTCAGTCTCAGTTTGCCTCACAAATAGCTAAATGCTATTACTCACTCACAACAACAAAACAGAACAGATTTTAATATTGTCTGTATTTGCAGGAGTCTCTTGTCAGTGCTTGGCTGCACTTCAGCGATGGCTCTGTGACCCCTCTTGACCTTTACGACCCTGCGCACTACACACTGACAGCCACGTCCTTAGATGAACAAGTGGTGTCTGTTCAGCGGGTCGCATGGTGGCGGTCCCCAGTGGTGGTGGTGAAAGGTGAGGGTCAGGGAACCCTGCTGCGCGTCGAGATGTCCGGAGCTGATTTGTGCCAGAAAAGCAAACGGCGTAACGTCCTGGCTACGGTCAGCGCCAATGTTCGCATCAGGTTTAATGACGACGGTGACACCCGGAGGCGGAGACCTAATTCCCCCTACAATGGCGATTCCATTTCAGAGGCGGGGATGGTCAACAAAGGAACCACGACTATTAAAACAAGTGCTCCTGTTGGAGATAAGCGTGCGGACATTCCAGCAGACTTAAATTTCCCAGCGCAAGCCGAACTTCCTCATGGACGCTCCACGGAGGAGGAGTTGCTTCAAGCTCGTCGAGGCCTGACAGACCTTGAAATCGGCATGTATGCCCTTCTGGGAGTCTTTTGCCTGGCCATCTTGGTGTTTCTCATCAATTGCGTCTCCTACGCCCTACAGTATCAAAACAAGCAGCTCCCCCTGGAGGGCCAGGAGAGCATGGCACATGCCCATGATTGGGTCTGGCTGGGGCATGAAGGTGAGCTAATGGAGAACCATTCTGGCTTGTGCCTACAACAGGACGACATCAGTGCCAACATGGACTCCAACTTGGGTTTAGAGGAGGCCAGCCAGCTGCTTAATGGACTCCTGTCCCAGAAAAGTGTCCCAGGTCAGGGAGGACGTGAGCACAAGAGCGAGGCAGGAAACTCCCCTACTACCAAGAGGAAACGGGTCAAATTCACCACCTTCACCCACTCCAAGCCGAGCAATGACTGCTTGGGTAACAGCCCGCTAGGTGTTGGGAAATCCAACGATATCCATTGGGTTTGTCCGGACATTGAGCTCGGGGACTCCATAGAGCTCCGGAACTATATGGAGAGGCTGAATGAGAACGCCACGAAGAACGTGGCATAGCACTTCCTAATTCGAACACTTGGCTATGCGTTTTTCGGAGCAGAGTGTAGCTTCACCCATATGCCTTCAGGGTAAAGGAGTGGGGTGCCGACCGGCTCACATCTCACCATGAACAGAGAGGCCATTCGTCAGGTCTTGTTTCCATGGCAACCGTCACAAGGTGTTCATAATTAGGATTGAAGGCCAACAGGGGGACTGTGAAACTGCAGAAAACTATATATGTGTACATACAAACATTCATATGTACAAACTCACAACGAGAAACACATTTTTTCCCCTGTATTAAAGAAATTGTTTTTTTTCCTCCCCCCATATTTCCTGAAACAATTCATGTGCACACATATCACACTATAAACGGACACACTTGTATATAAAGTGGACGGAGGAGGTAAGAACTTTTTTAAGTAAGGTTTTGCATATTTTTATACACATCCCTGTTCCTTGTACCATGTTGTAGCCTGTTGACGTTTTGGTCCAAAGACTCTCATACTTTTTGTTTGATGCTGCTGTGGGTAACTTTTTTTCTTTAAAGATCGTTGTCAAATGTAGATGCTCTGAGGAAGAAAAAAAAAAACTCTATTTCAGAAAGCTTTCCTGAGGAGGTTTGCACTGCCTTTTTTTTTGCACATGTCTAAGTGGCCAATATGAATCCCGGTGATCAAGAAAGAATCTCAAGGAAGTGTTAGTTTGACGGAGTAAGAGAAATATAATTGCGGTGGACTCGCAACGGTATAACCCCTTTTCAAAGTTCTATCATTATTCCCTTACACTTTAAAAAGACAAATTAATCAGAACATAATTAAAGTGCCAATTAAAGTGGGTGTGGCAAAAGTATGCACATCACAAACTCAATAACATCTTTAGAAGTTAGAAATATATATATATATATATATATATATATATATATATATATATATATATATATATATATATATATATGTACACGCTTTCAATGCCTTTTGGTGTAACTTTTACTTTTTATTTGGAACGTATTTCTAATACAACGCTAGTTTGTCTGTTTATGTTTAGACACTCCAGCATAACGCTAGTGATTTTTAATTCCTTATTTATTTGATTGCGCCCGCAGAATGATTTGTGTTTTAAGGAAATTTGAGGATTTCTGGGTAAATCACAGTCAATTATACTTATTACAGACCCTTTAAAATTTTTTTGCTCCAACCTCAGAGCGCACCCCTAGTGTTAAACAAATGCAGTTGTGTCCTTCTTGTTCTTATTTCTTGCACCACGCATGTCATTAGCGGTTAGGATTATGGAGGAAGGACACGGGACTACATCGGCGGCTACTTTTCATTAGCAAGACCTCGCCAGCATCGCTAACCGTGGCTTTAACACGGCGAATTTTTGGACCTTTTTTGTGCCACCAACTCTGTGAATATGTACATAATCCAGGGGACTGTTGCCTCCTGTGGGACTGCTGGCAATCTGTGACGTCATGCGTTATTATATACGGATTGACCAGGAGGCGATTTCTCAAACAGGAACTGTTGTCAGTTGTTTTGAATCTTTTTTTTTTCCCCCTCCACAAAAAAAAAAAAAAAAAAAAGAGCGAAAGTACACAAAATGGATGATTACAGGTCTCTAAACACACAAGAAATCTCAAAATTATTAATGCAGTTCTAATTACCTACAGGTAATTAGGCCTTAAGCGGTGGTTTGGAATGTAATCCTCAGGTAATGCTGGCCACGAGGGGCGCAAAACGCAAAATCACTTCAATGCTTATAAATAATTTAACGTTCGAATCATTTGTCCGGAATTGATACTGAGTGACATTGTGTTTGGGCTGAGTTTATTTATTTATTTTGCTCCTGTCTCATTAATGAACGTGCAGATTAAACGTCATTCTGTCACACAACACCGTTTCCTGCTTAAATTCATTCGCGATGAACGGGACGCCGATGTGTGTTTTTCTTATCGGCTTGATTAGAATCTGAATCAGTCTTACGGCGGGAAATGTGTACCGAGTGTTCCGCGTGTTTTGGGTCGCGGCATTGCTTTTATAGATCAGAGCTGTACGACTGGAAAATTCATTTAAAGTTCAGAGTTGTTCAGAAGTACAGAAATGCCTGAAGATTTGGACTGTCTGACAAATAAAAAAAGGGGTAAGAAATAATGGATACCAGGCACATTTTTCACAGTTATTTAACTTAACGCTACTTTTTGGGCTGAATAAATATGTGCAATATGAAAAGCAAGCAGACAGCAAACAAATGAAAAGAGTGACTGGCACTTTTATTCATACTCGGCAAATGGACTGACAATTGTGAAAGCGTCTGCTCTGTAATCTGAATAACAAGCAAAAAGCAAAGTGAAAGTGACAATAAAGCAATGGAATTAATCCATTAGTCACAACATTTTCAGCTCCATTATAGTTACTTGTCTATTCCATTACGAATCTATTAATTCCAGACATTAGACACCAGTGGCGCTCCATCAGGGCCGTGCAAGACCTTCCTGACTTATTTCAATACTTCATTTTAAAAACGTTAAACTCATTTATTATATAGATTTTGTTTTTACACACATCCTAATATATTTCATCTGGATGTTGTTTTAATTTCGATGATTATAGCATACAAGATAAAATTCTGTATCAGAAAATTAGGATATTGTGTAAATTTCAATATTCTAATTTTAGTAATAATGCTGCAAAGGTTAGATTCTGTAATGGCCTATAAATGTTCTATGGGCAAAAATGCCTGGGCTAAAAAAAATAAAATAAATAATGTAAATATTGCATTTCATTTGGAAATCAAGGTCCCAAAATTCAAGGTTCAAGTTGCTTATGATCCAGTGAAAAAAGTTTGCATAGTTAGTAGTGCTTTCAGGGCCATGTCATCTGCTGGTGTTGGTCTACTGCATCTTATGAGGTCCAAGGTCAGTGCAGGTATATATCAGGACGTTTTTAAAGCACTTCATTCTTCCCTTTGCTGACCAGCTTTATGGAGATGCTGAGATGCAGAACTTGGCATCTGCCCACACAACCAAAAGTACTAATATCTTGTTAAAGGATGCTTGTTTCCCAGTGCTTGATTGGCCTGCAAATTGGCCTGGCTATAGTGAATGTGAGGAGTATTGTGAAGAGGAAGCGTGTGAGACACCAGGCCCTACTGCAGAAGGGCTGAAGGCGGCAATCAGAGCAACCTGGGCTTCAATAACACCTCAGCAATGGCACTGACTGATCGCTTTCATTCCATGGTGTTAATTCAAGCACAGGGAGCCTTAACCACGTATTGAGTGCTGTACATGTGCATCCTTTTTAGTAGTCCAAAATGTCTGTGCTAAAAATACTTTTTAATTCGTAGTATTCTAATTAATATTACAATTTTTTTCTACAATTAGCTCTAAGCCATATTCGTCAAAAGAGAGAAATAAACACTTGAAATATAAAATATTTTAGTCTAGTCATGTAAATCTATATGGGTTTAACATTTTTACAGAAATAAATCAACTTTCCAATGATATTGTAATTTATTGGGCTACTGATGACAAATAAAGGCTATTTTATATTATACACACACACACACACACACACACACACACACACACACACACACACACACACCCCCCAAGATTAAATACAAGATATTAACAAGCGTATGCAAGATATCGTATATAGTGTATTGTTCATGAAGAAAAAGCTGCCCCCATTCTCCCTAATAGCTACAGCTGCTACTAAAAAGGATGAACATGTACAGCTCTCAATACTTGGTCAGGTCTTCCTGTGCATGAATTACTACAGCAATGTGTCATGGAATGGAGGCGATCAGTCTCCCTCACTGCCGAGGCGTTATTGAAGCCTGTAGTATCCTCTTGGCTGAAATAACTTCAGCGAGACGATTCTTCTATCCATCTATCAGTCTCTGACATCAGGCTGAGGAAAGGTAGAAGCCACTCCACAAAGCAGAAATCTTTCAGCTGTGAGATGTTTGTGGAGTTTCTTGCCTGTCCAGCCCTTTAAAGTCACTCCACAGCATCTCAATGGGATTAAGATCTGGGCTTTGACATTCTTACTTCTCAGCCAGTCCTTGGTGGATTTACTGGTATGTTTTAGCCATTGTTGTAGGGTCCAGTTCTGCTTCAGGTTTATTCTTTTTTTTTTGTCCCAAATTGACTTGCATGTTCCTCAAGCACCCTCTGATACAATCTGGAATTTATGGAGGAGATGCCAAGTTCCTGCTGCAGCAAAGAATTCCCAATCCAGGACCCTTCCACCACCATGTTTCACAGTTTGGTATGAGGTTACTTGAGACGTGTCCTCAGTTCCTGCATCCAAATAATTACATTTTATACTAAAATGTCACAAGCACATTATTCTAAAAGACCTACTCTCATTCTCTCTGGCAATCTTCAGTCTGGCCTTTACATTATGCTTTTCTTATAGAGCCGAGATGTCATGAAAGTGTAACTCTGTATGGTACAAAATGTTTCTGAATGTTGAGACATTACAGTGTTTGGTGACTATTTGGAACACCTTGCTGTCTGCCCTCTGGGTGAACTTGTTGGACGGCCAGAACCTGGGCAAGTTGGCAGTTGTTTTGAATGTCCTCCCATCGTAGACAATTTGTGGAATAGCCAATTTCAACTTTTGGTAAGATCTTTTTAAATCCCTTACCAAACTCTTACGATTTATACAATCTTCGTTTTCGAAGACCTCAGACAACTCCTTTAATTCCACCATGGTGTTTGCTCTTACTACAACAGTCAGAAGCACGCCACCGAAAATCTCTGTGGTTTAAATAAATGTGGGGATACATGCTTGTTACGCTTCGCCGTATTTTCTCGTCATGTTCGTCAGGTAGTTGAAAATCAGCCAAGCCAAAAATGATAAATTATGTTTAATAGGTGGTTTTGCTGCCAATTGTTTAACATTCATATGCACATTGGCAAGCATATGAATGCAGCATTTTTTTATAGGTGTGAAAAAGATATAAGTGAGGGATCATACACATTACCATATTATGCTGTTATAAAATGTAGCGCTGCTTTACAAAATGCTTGAAAGTTGGCAAGTCTAATATGCAGTTGTGTTTTTCTAGTGTTTTTTTTTAAGCCAGAATGAGTAAGTGAGCAGTGAGAAAAATAAAATATAAAGCAGGTACACAAGGAAAAGTGGTCTTCATGAATCATGATCTTTTCCCAGAAGCTGTAGTGCTAAATCACGGCCTGAGAAAGTGGCCTACGCTGTGAACCGTGCAAAAAAAAAATGGTTCAGATCATTAGTCTAGAGCTGGAGATAATTCATAATGCAGGTGGATTAGGCTGGGTGAAGAGCGATGGGCCTTGTCTCGGTGCTGAACATTAAAGCCTCGTTAATATCGGTCGGTTCCTGTGCTGGGACGCCGGGCATGTTCTCCTCAGAGAGACGGAGAGAGAGAGAGAGAGACAGAGAGAGAGAGAGAGCTAATTAACTATAACTGCTCTCGACTCTTTACTTCATGTTAATGTGACATTTCAGAGGAACCTTTCAAGATAAACTGCGGCATCCGTTTTACCGCACAGACACCGATGATGTACTAATTAACACAAACACCATCACTTGCTCTGCTGATCACGAAAAAAAAAGTGTTTGTGCATTTTTTTATATAGCTTGAAGCAAGTGGAAGCATTCTGCAGTTTTATAGTAGGGGGTGGTGTTTAATTCGACATCCCAAAAGTGTTTTTTATTAAAGAAAATCAAAATACAGTTATTACAAAAGGTCTGAAGTAAAGTGTAATGCCATGGAGGATGATTTTTTTTTATTATTATTACAAACCGGATTCCAAAAAAGTTGGGACACTATACAAATGGTGAATAAAAACTGAATGCAATGATGTGTAGGTGCCAACTTGTAATATTTTATTCAGAATAGAACATAACACACGAAACAAAAAGTTTAAACTGAGAAAATGTACCATTTTAAGGGAAAAATATGTTGATTCAGAATTTCATGGTGTCAACAAATCCCAAAAAAGTTGGGACAAGTAGCAGTAAGAGGCTGGAAAAAGTAAATTTAAGCATAACGAGGAGCTGGAAGAACCAATTAACACAAATTAGGTCAATTGGCAACATGATTGGGTATAAAAAGAGCTTCTCAGAGTGGCAGTGTCTCTCAGAAGCCAAGATGGGTAGAGGATCACCAATTCCCACAATGTTGAGCAGAAAGATAGTGGAGCAATATCAGAAAGGTGTTATCCAGCGAAAAATTGCAAAGACTTTGCATCTATCATCATCAACTGTGCATAACATCATCCAAAGATTCAGAGAATCTGGAACAATCTCTGTGAGAAAGGGTCAAGGCCGTAAAACCATACTGGATGCCCGTGATCTCCGGGCCCTTAAACGACACTGCACCACAAACAGGAATGCTACTGTAAAGGAAATCACAGAATGGGCTCAGGAATACTTCCAGAAACCATTGTCAGTGAACACAATCCACCGTGCCATCCGCCGTTGCCAGCTGAAACTCTACAGTGCAAAGAAGAAGAGAAAGAAGAAGCCATTTCTAAGCAAGATCCACAAGCTCAGGCGTTTACACTGGGCCAGGGATCATTTAAAATGGAGTGTGGCGAAATGGAAGACTGTTCTGTGGTCAGACGAGTCACGATTCGAAGTTCTTTTTGGAAATCTGGGACGCCATGTCATCCGGACCAAAGAGGACAAGGACAACCCAAGTTGTTATCAACGCTCGGTTCAGAAGCCTGCATCTCTGATGGTATGGGGTTGCATGAGTGCGTGTGGCATGGGCAGCTTGCATGTCTGGAAAGGCACCATCAATGCAGAAAAATATATTCAGGTTCTAGAACAACATATGCTCCCATCCAGACGTCATCTTTTTCAGGGAAGACCCTGCATTTTCCAACAAGATAATGCCAGACCACATTCTGCATCAATCACAGCATCATGGCTGCGTAGGAGAAGGATCCGGGTACTGAAATGGCCAGTCTGCAGTCCAGATCTTTCACCTATAGAGAACATTTGGCGCATCATAAAGAGGAAGGTGCGACAAAGAAGGCCCAAGACGATTGAACAGTTAGAGGCCTGTATTAGACAAGAATGGGAGAGCATTCCTATTTCTAAACTGGAGAAACTGGTCTCCTCTGTCCCCAGACGTCTGTTGAGTGTTGTAAAAAGAAGGGGAGATGCCACACAGTGGTGAAAATGTCCTTGTCCCAACTTTTTTGGGATTTGTTGACACCATGAAATTCTGAATCAACATATTTTTCCCTTAAAATGGTACATTTTCTCAGTTTAAACTTTTGTTTCGTGTTGTTATGTTCTATTCTGAATAAAATATTAGAAGTTGGCACCTACACATCATTGCATTCACTTTTTATTCACGATTTGTATAGTGTCCCAACTTTTTTGGAATCCGGTTTGTATATATTAATTCGCCAACACGTTCAATGGATGAATGTATTTAGCCATCACTTATAAAAACAGCTGTACTGTAGTTTATATATATATATATATATTATATATATATATATATATATATATATATATATATATATATATATATATAAGTATATATATATATATATATATAACTTTTTTACAAAAACTGTCCTTTTGTATCCAAAGTGCTGACCATTAGCTTCCAGTCATGTTTCATTTGTAAATGCTTTTTTTGTTGGACATTAGCTTTTTACATGTTTATATTTTTTTTGTGCTATGATTTATTCGTTCTGACTCTTATCATTTATGTCATGTAAATATATGCCTAATTATTATACAAGAGTTTTTCTTAATAAATGCAACATTATCTTACGAATGAATCACACTATACTATGGTTGTAACTGGTAATATGAAATGTGAAGTATTGTTTCATTTGCAAATAATAAATAAATAAATAAATAAATAAAAAGTAAATAATAATAATAAACTTTGTCTTGATTGATAGACTGTTAAGATCAGGCTGAGAGAGAGAGAGAGAGAGAGAGGGGGGGAGAGAGAGAGAGAGAGAGAGAGAGAGAGTGCATGCATCCCAACCATTAACAATGCAAACAGTGTGTTTTTTTCCACACACACTCACATCAAAAGGCGACACAGAGACAATGTAAGTTCATTAACAGAAATAAAACATGCTCTTTTATTCACTTCCCAGTGGACTATGGCTTTTTCACATCCAAATACTGAGACCTCTAACTTTCCCCCTCACGGGGACTTCTCTAAAACTGGCTTCGTTTTCTCTTTTTATCTCACTTGGTATTTCTGTATCTGGTTCCCTGTTTGGGGGCTCTAAAGGGAATCACACGAGCCCTCTCGCTGTGTCGGATTGTGTGGATGACATTTACGCTTGTCTGTCAGTATAGATGTTTTTTTTTTTTTTTTTTTTTTCCTAGTGTTTCAGGTCTCTGAGGAGTCAGCATTTCCCTCTGCAGGACATTTTTCCTGGTTCATTGTAGAGAAAAAAGTCCTCACTCTATGAAAGTGTCCATGACAAACTCGAAAAGTACAGGGGAACGGAGAACACTCCTGTGCTCCATGACTTCCTGTAGCTATAGCGCTAGCTGCTTCCAGTTATTTGTTTTTTGGATGAAAATTATGAATTTTTTCTCTGTGGTGACATTAGTATCTGTGATGTAAGATACGCAGGGAAGGCAGCTTTTAATAACACAGTTGTAAACAAAATTTCAAACCGATAAGCAACTTCAAGGTCAGAAAAGAGCAGACTTATTTAGGCTAAGATGTAAACAATCAGCTAAACAACAAAGGCTGGGTACAGTCGGGAACACACCGATAAAGTCAGCAGCTACTACGTGAATAATTTGTGAGTGGAATCCACTCAGAGTGAGAGTGAGCACCTCGGAGTGCGCAGTGTTTGTAAGCTGTTGTTTTTGTAGCGCAGTAACAAACACAATAGCCATGTTAGCATGGCTAACCGTAAGAGGAGCATCTCTAATAATTACCATAAATGATTGCTCTATAAAATATGTAATTATGGTTTTGCATTGTTTTATCCTCTGATCATGGATATTTATGGTGTACAGCGTGCCATAAGCGTAAACATAAAAGAAAAAATGGAGGTCTTTTTTGTGACAGCTGTAAATCATCCATTGAATGAGCAGAACTGTTTCCTGCGCAGCAGTATTATCAAGTATAAATATATATATATATATATATATATATATATATATATATATATATATATATATATATATATATATATTTTATTTTTTATTCTCAAGATGACATAAATTGCTAAATCTCCTGGCTGCGACCGGTGGCAGGAAATGATGTCTTGCCATTTAATGGAGCGTATAAAAAGACGAAATTATCTGTGTCACTGCACCTCCGGTTCTGGCCAGTGAATCACATTAAAGCGTTCCTGTGACAGAGATGGGCTCAGAGAGAGATAGAGAGAGAGAGAGAGAGAGAGAGAGAGAGAGAGAAGAGAGAGAGAGAGAGGGGGGAAAAAAACCGAGCCACTGAATGCAATCAGAAGCATGTGATATTGTGTTCTTGCTGTAGTGTCGAGAAGCTCATTAGGGGTTGAGAGAACATGAGGAGAACGTGTGGCAGCTCCATTACTCTGCCCCTGTCAGACTGTCGGTTCGCTCTTTGTGCACGCTTTCGTATGAAAACACTTATTTGCTGCCGTGTCACTCCTCGGAGCCGCTCGTGCTGTCAGCATGTAGACAGATAAACACTCATGAGACAGGCATCGGCCACGACCCTGCTACTTCTCTTTAAAATACACGAGACCAAAGAGGATTTTGCATTTCCGTTGAAACCCTAATGCTAGAGAGATATATTCTCTGTAAATGTGTGCTCCGCTTCACAACCTCCATAACAAGCTATTAAAAAGAGATTAAACTGAATAATTTCAATTGCTACATTGAGAATAGAGATTTAGTCCTGATCAGGTTAGAATGCTTCTTTGGCTGTTGTGTTGCTAATCCCACTGTGTTCCGTGTCTTTGGCCTCTGAGACTCATTTAGGGGTTAAGGACTTAAGAGTGCAATATCAGCTGTAGGTTAAAGACCAAGTAATAGAGCACTGAAGGATTAGAATTTAACAACCTTGTAACAGTTATGGGTTAGAGTTTAAGGACTCTAGAGTAGATATAGGGCTGAAAATTTTGGCACAGTTAAACACTGTGAAATGTCACAGTCTGATAATCCACATTTAAATGGAGTGTATGTTAGTTTTTATGCTTTTCATTAGTGCAGTTCAGCAAAAATAAGATCTAATTTGTCATTTTTTTTTTGTTTTAAATTGTTCATCAAATTGTAATTAGAGCTGGATGATGTGGCGTATAAATTGCATCACCTGATTTTGTTTTAGACAAGATTCGATTTTGGATACAGATGGGAAATTGTGTGAGCTATTTGTACCTCTTTGTAGTCGGTGTTTTGGGGTTTACCCCTGTCATGTTTATCCCGTATGTTTAGTGCCACACTTACCTCCCCATTCAACAATGTGATTCTGTTTGAGGTGCTGGAATAAATTAGTCGTGCTGCTTCCTTTAGTCACCACAAACTTTAGATAAATGTTGCAGCGGGGCTTTGGCTTGTTGAACGTCTGAACTTCCAAACCCGAATCCATTTCAATACGACTGAGAAAACCCAGCCTATCTTAGAAACTAGCTCTTTGCTGCCATTCTGTATTTTTTGCTGTAATGTGGGAGGGGGAGAACTACGGAAGCTCGCTTTGCCAAACCGAGGTAAAATCATAAAAATCGATTTTCGGATATTTTCAGCATTGGTATAAACCATAAACTCAAATTAATCCATAATGACGATTATAATCTCCCAGCTCTACTTCTGATACTGTAGACCAGGGGTCCCCAAACTTCTTTTTTTCTCAGAGAGCCACATCACTTTTCCTTTAATGGGGGGCAGGATCAGTTTATGAAAGAAAATGACATGGGCCAGAGCGACTACTTATAGTATTAGGATTTTAACTTTATGCATTATACCTTCTAATACTAAAATAGTTGATTACTTTGTTATTCACCACAGCTACAAATGACCATTTCTTTTCAAGCAATATATTAATGATCTTTATTACCAATATAATTCCTTTTTTTTTAATATTCAGTGCTGTTCAAAATCAAAACATTTACATGCATATTAATGAGCGTGAACTGTGGTCTTGTTTCTGACTGGTGAGAAGTCCAATGTCAAGTTGTATTCCTGTCACAGTCTGCAAATGTTCATCAGTGAGTCTTAATCTCACTGGAGTTTTCATCAGTTTCATGCATGAAAAGGTGAGTGTCCGGAGACGTCAGGAGATATAACATTTATGCATGAACGCGGGCGGGAGCGGGACAGAATAACATATTTTTGCGGGAGCAGGACAGAACCTTGCGGGAGCGGGAGGGAAAAATCCAGAATGAATAAAATAGAAAAAAATCTAGCACGAGGGAAGGAAACCATAGTTTGGGGACCCCCTTGCTATAGAGTGATAAAAACCAACTCTAATTGTTTTCCCTTAGTTTTTTTTTTTTATTCTATTGCACACAGGAAACTAATAAGCAACAAATATAATTAGTCTGCCTAAGAACAGGTTTGGCTGACATTGTTGAGAGAGGGCATGGTTGTAATGGGTAATTCATAGATATACATCTAGACCTGTTCCATTAAAGATTAAATATCAGCATATATCACTCTTAAAATGTAAATGTACATTCGCCTACTTAAAGCTAATAATTGATTCCTGGAGTCTCTTTCTGTTCATCTCTTTCATCACATTTGACTTTTAGGGATATAACAATTAGGGAATTCATTTTATTGGCTCATCTACAGCACATTTGGCTCTAAGAATAGCCAGCCATTTATATTAATGCACTGTAAAATCATTGATCACTTTGAATTTGGAAAAATACAGACAGTCCTAAGTTAAAATATATGCCTGTTTATATAAACATTAGAAATTTTACCCCCTAAAAACAAAGAATTGACTGTCTACGGAATATAGACCTTTTGGAATAGAGTACTTACATGGAAAACATAGGAAACTGAAATCTCCTTTGAACTCTTGGGAACATAGTAATATAAGGGCCGTGTTAAACCAGAGTGCTGGGAACATAAAAAATAGCAGATATACAGTAGTGCCTTTTTTGAAGTGGGCTTCTGAGTAACCAAAAGGACACCTGTGAAATTCAGGGACCTATAGGAATAGAACCTTTGGTATAATTACCATGTAATATTTTCTCGTATTTTTATATTTTTCTCATATTTTTCATATTTCTTGTTTCCCTTATCCTTTTACTTATGTTGTTGTTTATATTTCGCATTGTGTACTGTCATTGGGGCGCATCCACAGTTGTACCGTGTTGTGCAATGACAATAAAGTTCTATTCTATTCTATTAGGTCATATTTTGTTTATTTGTATCACTGGTGTGTGTATATATATCTATATATATATATCTATATCTATATATATACTATATCTATATATATATATATATATATATATATATATATATATATATATATATATATATATATACACATATGTATTATATTGTAGTACAAACCTACACACTATATATAAATGTGATGTCAATTTGCTTGCCACGATTTCTAAATGAGCTGTTAGGTATTTTTTTTTGTTGTTTTTTTTTTTTATGATGACACTTGAAATAGTTGCTCATAATATAAGCACTTGATGTTTTCGAGGAAGCAAAAGACCTTTAGGGTGAGTCAGAATGAGTCTTCAAATAAACCCAGAGTTTTCACAATGGAGGGCAAATGATCATCCTTGCATGGAGGGTTAAAGAGAAAAGAGAAAACAGCCTGAGGGATTGAGTGTACACCCACATTCTCGTTACACTTCCACAGCAAACCTTATTTTAGAGGTGTAGTGAAGTGCTCGTGTGCGAATGTACTCTAAAACAAACACACCCAGTTTGAGTCTATTTTAAAAGTCGGGAACTTGAGTTCAAAAGTTATCTAAAGTTCCTTCTATACAGAGTCAGGTCATATACATGTTTATGCTGATCTTCTGCATGCCCCATTCAGACGATTAAACTGAGAGTCGTGCAGTTCATTCCTTTGCATTTGCTGCGTTTTTGCCATTAAGTGCAATAAAAATCACTTTGCAATTTGCACATCACAACAAATTTACAGACAAGCCTTCAGTATGAAATTGTTACCTTAATAATGGGTTAGATTTATTTTCCCAGAGCAAAGAAACACACAACTCACGATGTGTCATCCAGGAGTAGATATTTACAGATTAAACTACGAACTGATAAAGATAAAGTTTTGAACTAATTTTCTTGTGTACTGAAGATTTTGGAAATGGTTATGTATTTTGTAATAGCTTAATAATGAAACTTATATCGGACACAACTTCAAACTGCACAGACAGACACTTTCCATTGGTCACTTTACGTTGGAAACTGGCACAACATTGCACAAAAAACATTGGTCACTTTACACTGGTCGCCTCATACTGGACATTTTACACTGAACACTTTATACCTGGTCATGTTACACGTTTACACTTTATACACTTTTTTTATATTTTAACAATGTCTTTTTTACTCTTTTATTTTTTATTTTGTTCTACTTTGTCTTCTTTATATTTACATTTATTTATAATGTCATGCACTATTTTCCTTCTTCTCTTTCCGTTATGTTTACATGCTGGACGCTCGTTAGAAAGCATTTCACTGCATGTCGGACTGTGTATGTGTCTGTATGTGACAAATCAAATCTGAATCTCAATCAATTTTACTATAAAGGAGTTGATATTAATGACATTGATATCATCATCATCAGCTTCATAACATCATCTTCCTGATGAGATCAGATGCGCTAAAACATATAAATCCAGACTTAAAACTCATCGGTTCAGTTGTGCATGTATTGAATGTGCTCTGTGCTACGTCCAAACTGCGTTTTATTTATAATTATTTTTACTCCTGTTTTTATTCATTTTTAAATCATTTTAATGCTCTACTCATTCGTATTTTTGTCTGACAGGATTTTATAGCTTACAATGATTAGTACTGCTCCTCTGTTTGTTTATTAAGATATGCTGATTAATGTGTATGGAGCATTGTGAGGTATAACATATTGCTTATGGCCTTGTTGACAAATATCTTATAATACAGTATTGCCTACTTTAAAAAATAAGTCAAATATCTTGTTAGATATATCCCTTTTCTCTGTATTTACTTGTATACAAGTTGTATATCCATTCTAATCATTTAAAATGTGTGATGTTAAATAAATAAACTCTAGTAAAACTGGTAATCATGTTTTGTCAACAAGGGCACAAACAATTGCCTTTTCAGAAAATAAAAAATAATGATAATATGAATATACTTCATAAAAAATAACATGATCTAAAAGTACATATGAAATAAAGGAATAACCGGTCTTGTTGTATATTGAAATATAATTTACACTTAATTTAAGTCTTTCTACAGAAAGTCTCTGTGCAACCACAAATACTTAAGCTGTTCTTGATTTTGTGTTTTGTGGATTTAAAAGTTAATGTTAAAGTAATATAACTTTTAAAGTTATATTAGGATTGGCAGCACTCAAAGTCCCGTTTGTAATATTTGGTTCACTTTTTGTCAGTTTGTGGAGACAAAACAAAACCAAATAAAATAAAAACATTTTCTGAATATAGTTTTTGTATTTATCTAGTTTATTGTATTTATTTTGTATTTATTTTCGTTTTAAAATGTATTAGTCACGTTTTTGCCTGCCTACAATACCCTGTGCCTGATTCTGGACTGGTTTATGGTTTTTCTCTGCTCTTTTTACCGAGCTTGGTTTTTGGACTATTTTTGGATTTGTTTTTGCCTTCCACTTTTGCTCTGTTTGCCGTTATTAAAACACTTATTATTTTGACTCTGTATTTCATCCTGCATTTGAGTCCTCTAATCACCCCGCATCGCTGACACTCTCACCTTTCAGAAGCTAGCTCTACCTCCGCATGTGATTTTATACTTCCTTAACGGAAGGGTGATGATGTGTCTCTATACTGAACTGATTACCGTGCACCATATTGTTTTTAATATAAAACTTTAGTTCTCCAAATTAGCCATAAACATGTAAATAGGACATAAACAGAGACAGAAACCTTTTCATGCTCAAGGTTTCTGTCTTGTATTGGCCATTCCACCCAAAATTGGTGTAATTAGGGGACCATTAAATGTCTCACCAATTGTTTCTCAAACTTCCAATTTTTACCTTCAAGGACTATGTCACCAGGAACTCTGATCATCAGGAGAAGCTGACAGAGTATCCAGAGCATCCTGTAGGACAATTTATACTTCTGCCTATCCAACTGTAGGCCAATTTATACTCCTGCATCAGGGCTACGGTATAGCCTATATGTCAAAGCAAATGCATGTCCAAGTCATAGGATGTCAGTCAAGCGATATTTAACTTACTGTAGAACAGCCAAAACAGGTCGGACTCCGATGTATTTATCAACTACACCTCCCACTACTGACTGCCTTGTTTAAAGTTCTTCCGGTTTCCAGAGTCGGAATGTAGTTACATAAACGTACCATTATTAAATACTGTATATTACTAAATAAGTATCTAATAAATCACAAATGTGGTGGATGAAGGAAAGACACTTTCTTTAAAAAAACAAAACAAAAGTGGTGCATGAATGAAAAGAAGAAAGAAAAAATCCTGCTGGTCCAGGATCAGTATTTTCTCCACAGTAATGTTAAATGAAGAGTGCGACTGTCTCTAAATCAGCTGGTAACAGCCGTGGGGAAATATATTTCATGTGCTGAGAAATTTAATTAATGCTTCTTTTTTTTTTTAGTTTATAAATAAATAAAATCGATAGACTAAATGCAAACTACAACATTTTAAGTAGGTTTTGATCACAAATACAAATTCATTGGTGGAAACCTCTTCGTGGTTGGTCGGAAATCTTTTTAAATGCATCCAAGCGAAGCGCAAATCAAAGTCCCTGTATGTAACAGAAGCACGAAAAGCACTTTCTATTTTGCCAAAAGGAAAAAGTGGCGGAGGAACGAAAAATGCTTTCTATTGGAAGACATTAAATGGAAATACGTAGTGATTAACACGAAAAAAGAGGGGAATACGTGTCCTTTTCCTCGAACGAATAGGTTATATGGGGTAGAGGGAGGGGGTGTAGCTCAGTGGTTAAGGCGCTGGGCTACTGATGGGAAGGGGGTCGGGGGTTAAGCTTGGGTCTTTGAGCAAGGCCTTTTGCCCTCGGTGCTCCAGGGGAGCCGTATCATGGCTGACCATGCGCTCTGACCCTGTGCTCTTAAATATCATGACTATATCCCAGAAATCCATGAGACTGGGTTGTAATATCACAACATCATGGTTGGAGTTCATGATAAACTAACCATTAATGAATGTGTGATGAAATATTTAGATTAATTATGTGTTAGGAAAAACTCTAATACCCGTATGCAGATTGTAACAATGGGCAAACATGTCATACTGCAGCAATGTACACAGCATAGTTTAAATTCTTAAAGTATGATGTTTATCCACCAAGAAGGAGGAAACTTGATGTTCCTTCTCAGTTGGAGAAGTTATATGTGGACTTGTACAGGTTGACAGCTTCAGAAAGAAAGGACCTATAAAATTGTACGGTAAGGAAGCTTCTCTTCCTGTACAGTAGTTTGAATGTTTGCTATTTTGGCTTTGGCTGACCTGATGAAATATACTGGTGACTCTGTACATATCTTTTTTTTTTTTAGATATAAATATACTGTATATCATAAACGAGACAGTATTGCCAGCATCCTTTATGTACTCCACATCTTACCTCCACACTTTTCTATTATTAGCCCCAAATATAGACTGGGGCTTTAACAATATGTGTCATTTCCAAGCAAACAAGAGAGCTGATCTGGTGTGAGAACAAATTCTAGTCAGCAATCTTGCTGTTATATTCAGTAAGACAAATAAGCTTATTTAAAAAAAAAAAAAAAGCTATGCAAGGAACAAGCACAAGAAATATTATCCAGCATGGATAAATCGAGGTTTCAATGAAAGGAAAAATTTGAAACCTCTGGGGTCACAGGACATGTTGTCCTTCTCTCACATAGCGTTGGATACATTCGATACACAATGAGCCACAAATGACAGGAAAGGTCAGGTGTCTAAAAACTTTTATTCATAGTGTATATACCCAAATTTACAGAGGACCAAGTGATTTTTATTTCTCCTGTGTATTAAAACTCCCTCCACTGAGGAATCCCAAATTCTAGTGCTTTAAAAGTACCCAGTATGTCATAATGCTACCAAGTGAACAACTGTGTCGACAATGTAACGGCCGGGCTGCAAACACAAATAGGGGAATGGGTTAAAAGTAGGTGATCCGGTGCAGATTTATTAACACTCAGGTTGGAACAAACAAATGACACTCCCAAAACAAAGGGTAATCCATAAAATAGTCCTTGGAATAAACAAAACTAGGAAATCTAAGGAGATAGAAACACTGGAGAACATAGCAACCTCAAACGTGTGTGTGTGTGTTTGTGTCCATTAATAGGCCACCTGCCTGGAACTGGGAGAAGTCTTTGATTAGTTCTGAGGCAGGAGATTCTGGGAGCTGTAGTTCAAGGCACACTGGAATAGAACCAGTCAGAGTTCTTTTTAACTGGCGTCACTGGACACTGAAACATATTCATTCATTCGTTCATTCATTCATTCATCTTCTACCCTTTTATCCGATCTTACCTCGGGTCACGGGGAGCCTGTGTCTATCTCAAGGCGTCTATGGGCATTAAGGCAGGATACACCCAGGATGGAATGCCAACCCATCGCAGGACACACACACACACACACACACACACATACACTAGGGACAATTTGCACTTTTGTCATTATAATCAGATAAAAAGTCAAACAGGACGCATGTTGTTAGTCATGGATTTGTGCCTTGAGGGGTCTTGGATTGAGAATTCAATTTCAATTCAATTTTATTTCCATAACGCTTTTCACAACGTGTCTCAAAGCAGCTTTGAATATTCACAGAACATATTTCTATTAATGATTTATGTGTATTTATCCCTGATGAGCGAGGCCTGGGGAAAACTTAGAGGAAGAAACCTTGAGAGGAACCGGACTCATAAGTTAAACCCATCCTTATCTGAGCGTTATTAAGAGTGTGATCATGAGTGTTACAGCACAGCAGAGTGTGTAGTGTGTGAATATGTATAATGTCCTTCTGCAATTCTGTATAGCCCAGTGATATGGAATATCGATAGATGGTTCGTGATGGAGTGGGGTGATGTTTATTCCAGCGCCTACGCACTCATATGGGTTGGAACACAACTGGAGCTGGAAGGACCTCATGAAGCTTCGGGATGAGGGAAAAAGAGAAGTCCATAGTAATAACAAGATCAAATGTACTATAGCACAAAGATATGATGTATTAAGGAGCATGGTATTGAGAAGCAATGTTCTACAGTGCATGCTACAGAGGGGAAAAAATGAGCCCCACCGTGACATGGTTTTTATGTTTGTTCTTTTACTTTGGATTTCGGTGAAAACCCCAGAATCTGTCATTTTTTTTTCTTATTCCAGTTGACACAATAGAAATCTCTCAGTCCTCACTAAAATAGTGTGAGCTGATGTGCATATACAGTATAAGCCTTTAAATCAGGGGTCGTCAAATGGTGGACTGCAAGATAAATATATTTTCTAATAAAATCTAATGTTGGGCAAATCAAGGTCAGCTTAGTAGAACCATTTGGGTCTTATGGCACAACAGGCCGCTAATACAGTTACTCTGCTCACTGTTGCTACGGTCAGACATGCAGTTGTGCATGCAATAATGACAGCAGAGAGCTTTGCGCAAACAGATGAATCATTCATTCATTCATTCATCTTCTACCACTTTATCCGATCTTCCCTCAGGTCATGGGGAGCCTGTGGTGATCTCAGATGTCTATGGGCAGGACACACCCTGGATGGAATGCCAACCCATCGCAGGACACACACACACACACACACACACAGACACACTAGGGACAATTTTCCAAAGTGGCCATCAACCTACTGTGTATGTATGTTTTTCGACCGGGGGAAACCGGAGAACCCGGAGAAAAACCCCCTGAGGCACGGGGAGAAGATGCAATCTCCAAACACCCTTGACGGAGGCGGGAATCGAACCCCGACCCGAGGCGAACGTGCTAACCACTATGCCACTGTGCCCCCAATGAATCTTTCAGTGAGTGAAAAAACATGGCATTCTCAAAAATAAGGCTGAAAACAGAGTTTTTCTAGATGAATAGAGGGGGGGGAGGGTATGCATTTATTCTTCCTACCTATACACTTAGTAGGAACTTACCCTCAGCAGTCTGAATTAAGGGCACAAAAAATGTGAGTTCAAAGCCCAGTACGAAGGAACTACAATGGGTTCTCTCTCTCTCTCTCTCTCTCTCTCTCACTAACAATCCAACAAATAGCGTGTTCACTGAGAATACAGTGCTTTCTTTTTCATAACACGCCATTTACAGATGAGGAAATAGTAAAGGAGAGCATGGAGGTGCGTATACAACACGTTTAGATAGAAACGAGAGACACGAACTGAGAGTAAATATTAAACAAAAATCCCCTTCCGCTACAAGAAGAGCTGAAATATTAGCACAGGATCTGCAGTTACAAATGGATTTCAGTTCAGAAGAAACATTCTTTTATGAATCTTTTATTTTTCCTTTCCTTTATTCAAATGGAGTTATTATTCTACACTAATTTCTTTAGTCTGGTAAAAAAAAAAAAATCTTCTTATTGTCTGGACCTTGGCTGGCGAGGAGGGTTTTTAGTTGAAGACCCTTTACCTCAACTGTAAATAGGAACAGACATTTACATGATGTAACACCTGTAACACCACATTTTTAAGGTATTGCATAGATTTCATGGCTTGTGGACAAGCTGCAGACAATAAGCGGCTTCAGAGTGATGCCAGTAACTGACTCATCACACCTTATCACTCAGCTTATAAAGAATAAAGGCACCACTCGCAGTAGTTTATTATTTAGGCATTGTGAAAGCGCCATGGTAAACATAACAGGAAACATCTGAAAATGTGATAATTACCAAAGTTTCTAAGCAATTATGACACTGTGTGAAATGTAAACAAATATTCGAATGCAATGATCTCATAAACCACTATTTTTTTTCTTCATAATAAAACAGTAACAACAGAAAACATGCACATTACTGTAATATAAATCTCTGCATGGACTCATAAATCAGAAATCTGTGACAGTAGTTTGTGGTGCCATCCTCTAACGCAAAATTAAAGTTAAAACTCATTCATTCATTCATCTTCTACCACTATATCCGATCTTCCCTCGGGTCACGGGGAGTCTGTGCCTATCTCAGGCGTCTATGGGCATTAAGGCAGGATACACCCTGGATGGAATGCCAACCCATCGCAAGGAACACACACACACATTCATACACTAGGGACAACATTTTCCAAGGTGCCAATCAACCGACAGTGCATGTTTTTGGACCGGGGGGAAACCCGAGAACTTGGAGAAAAACCCCCTGAGGAACGGGGAGAACATACAAACTCCACACATACATGGCCGAGACGGGAATCGAACCCGGATCCTGGAGGTGTGAGACGAAGGTGCTAACCACTAAGCCACCGTGCCCCCAAGTTAAAACTCTTATCATGCAAATCTAAGCCATACATCGATGAGGTATAACATTATAACATTATGACTGGTGAAGTGAATAACACTGAATGAATCTTCATCATTGCACATGTTAGTGGGTGGGATATATCAGGCAACAAGTTGAGCATTTTGTCTTTAGAAGCAGGAAAAATGGTCAAGCGTAAGGATTCGAGCAAGTTTGACAAAGGCCAAATTGCAAGGCTGGACGACTGGATCATGTACAAAACTACCATTCTTGTTAAGGCTTTCCTGGTCTGTAGTGGTCATTATCCATCAAAAATAGTCCAAGCAAGGAACACTGGTGAACCAGTGATAAGGTCAATGATGTGTGTTAGGGAGCAAAGACTGGCCCATGTGGTCTGATCCAACACACACGCTACAGAAGGTACTGCTGTTAATGGGTCAGGACTGTTTTGACACCAACACAAGGCAGCTTGGTCAAAATGATGTGAAATTTATGTGGTTTCCGAAAACTGCTGTCTTCTCTAGGCCAAAAAGATCCTTTAAAGTGGAAAACTGTTCTGCAGTCAGACAAATCGATATTTGAAATGTATTCGCAAACCATGTCCTCTGGACTAAAGTAGCGAGTTCCCATATGTCCTGCTACCAGTCTCATATGTTCCAAACCCTGAGCTTAAAATTCCGATTAAAAAAATCAAACTAAACAAAGATCTTGACCCGACAAGACAGGATTATCATGTACTCTTTTGTTTTATAACAAATATGCTGCGCTCTTCTTCAGTTTTATAACAGGAAACGCACACAGTAGCAGGTGTAAAGTTCAAACTTGGACTCCTGTGGATTATCACACCACTCTCCATTCATGCCAGCAATGGTTGAAGGCTAGAGTGGAGCTTAAGGCATCTAAGGGAAACAATGTTTATCGGTTTTAAGCATGAGGGTATTTACCACCATCATCATCATCAACATCATCATCAATGCTCTCATTATAATCACCTTCTTCATCATCATAATCATCATGCAGCACCATTTAGACCCTGGCAATGGGGAAGAGCTGCAGTGGCAGCAGTGTAGGGACAGAAATAAACAGCATGCAATTACCAGTGGAGTCAGACAAGGTGAAAAATGGCAGATGGTCCCTTAACCGAGACCAAGCACCGCTGCGTGAGTGGATTTTCAACACGGGCTGGTGGGAGAAAATAAACGTGCTGCTTTTGTTTCATTGCATTCCCAGTGTGCTCTGCCGGGTTGCCATCATTTTCTCTTAGATTGAATGCTTTTATTTCCGAGTCCCTTGTTTTGCATTGGAGAAAACGTTGCCATTTCAGCTCTGGCTTAAGGTGCTTGACTAGAGCCACGTGTCTTACAGAGTACAATTGAATCCATCGGAATTCTTCAAAGACGAGGCTTCTGGGCGCTGATTAAACCCAACATCTTTTGGGAAAATGACACTGTCAGTGAAGATTCCCCACAGAACAATATTTTTCTGTTCAGAACATTGGACAACCAGTGTGAAGAAAAATCAAATAATTAATTCATTCATCTCCTACCGCTTTATCCGATCTTCCCTCGGGTCACGGGGAGTCTGTGCCTATCTCAGGCATCTATGGGCATTAAGGCAGGATACACCCTGGATGGAATGCCAACCCATCGCAGGGCACACACACACACACACACACACACACACACACACACACACACACTAGGGACAATTTTCCAAGGTGCCAATCAACCTACCGTGCATGTTTTTGGACCAGGGAGGAAACCGGAGAACCCGGAGAAAAACCCCCTGAGGCAACGGGGAGAACATGCAAACTCCACACACACATGGCCGAGAATCGAACCCGGGCCCTGGCGGTGTGAGGCGAATGTGCTAACCACTAAACCACGGCACGGTGGTTTAGTGGTTAGCACATTCGCCTAAATCAAATAATACTTTAGACAATACATGCTAATGTAGTCCAGTCTAAAAATCACTGTTAAATGAAGTAAGTATAATAATAAAGGGGGAGGTGGTAACCTAATAGTTAAAGCATTGGACTTTGGAACCAGGGTTTGTGGGTTTGTATTCCGGCAGATGCCACTCTTGGGCCTTTGAGCAAGACCTTTAACCCCTCTGTAAGATATAATTGAAAAGTTTCTTTTTGCAAATGATATTATTCTGTTCTCTTTTTGGGCCCAGGAGTCTTTCTTCCGCTCTCTTATTTCCCTCACGTAACTTTACACGGAGGGTTGGATGGAAAGAAGGGCAGCTTTATATCTTCCTATCAGAAGGTGTAAAAGCAGATATCTGACAGCTCGTAAGTCTCTATCAAACAGAACAGGAGGCAACGGGGGAGCCGCTCTTCGTCTGTACCCTGCTGAGACTTTGGAAACAAAAAGCCCCTTTGCTCTTTCGAATCTCTGTGATGGCAGTGCAACGGGCAAGAGAACGATCCCATACAGAGAATGTTAATGTGTGGAGAAACAGACATCCCGCTGGACTGTGGAGCACCGAGCTGCTCCAGAAGGTCAACTCCACAGAGGACGAACGCTAAACACTCCAAGAGACACTCCATCACGGACTGCCATGTTGTTCTATTTTTGCCTTTTTTTTTATTAATCCCTGAAATTATTTTTTGTTTGCTTCTGCCAAAAGCAATAGGCTAAATTTTCCAAATGATTATTGTCACTTTCCATTTAAAAAAATGTAGATTATAGGGATTTTGCCTATTTGCTCTTAGATTTGAGATCTTTGCACTTTGTGGGAAGATATGAAAATTAGAACATATTGGAGTGGGCATGCATCAAAGGCCTTAGATGGAAATTTGGCAAGTGTTTCATTCCAAATATAGTTTTTATGTATAAAAAAAACAGCTTATATATATGTGTGTGTGTGTGTGTGTGTGTGTGTGTCACATATTCTTTTTTTTCTTTTGCACAGTGTAGTCTCTTTACTAAATGTGCCTATAATCCACCACTTAAAGATGAATTATTCATTGAATGGTACTCGAAATGATCAACCACCAGCTTTTTGAAGACAGAATGGAATAAAGTCTTTTCAATCCTGTCACTATAAAACCTCACTGTTTTGTAATTTCCTTTTATGGTTTGTCCTGTGAGAATTCCCTCTCAACTTTTGACAGGATTGTCTAATTTTATTACACCACCTATTTACTGAACCACCTGGCTTGGTGCAGCCTGCTCTTGGAGTTCAAATGACTTCCTCTGAATAATCAGAGAGATTTTATCATTCCTGGCACAATCTAAATGTCCAACTCCAAATGACTATAGACCAATTCTGATTGAATTAGCTTATCAGGGTGTGTCAGTAATATATTTTTCATGTCTCCACAGTGATAAAACGCCTAACATCAGATTTAAATTCTTTTGTATTTTTCTCACACAGTCATGCTCCATTCATAAAATGCCACCCAAATGGTAGAACAGGCCCCTGAGTAGAAACGAAACACATTTTTGGTATTTTGGTTTGGTGTGAACGTCTCCATGTTATGCCTGCAACGATGGCTCCCTGAGGTAAAGCTTTTGGAAGCTTCAATGTGATATGATCTGAACATGTGTGAAATCTTGACCACCTTTTATAGCAGATAGAGTGGGGTCGCCTGCAGATGACTCCATGACCAGGAAGCATAAAAGCACATGCGACGGAAGCGCTGTCAGCTTTGAAAGTGGAAGTATTAACCACAGAGATCCAGGTAGTGCGATCTGCCGAAGCAGAGTCTTGTTCCCTCAAGGGAACCAGGATTACATACGTAACCTGGAGATGTTCCCTTTCAGGAACTTGAGCTGTATCAGTAAGGCTTTGGGAGCGAGAGTCCAACACTGACCAGTCCCTGCCTAGTGTGAATTAGCAAACCTGGGTCGAGAAACAGAGGACCCAGAAAAAGGGTGGAACAGCCGACAGGTGCAACCAGAGAACCCGTACATGGCATCGATGATCCACAGGTTAATCTTGTACACAGCCGACGAAGAGACAGTCCAATTCCTGGATGGGTCTGATAGGAGGAGGGCATAGGGAACAGAGGATGGCACCTCAGGTTCGCTTACTACAATAGCTTGTCATGTAGAGGGACATGGACCTAGGTAAGGGGTGGGACTTTCTTATACAGGGGCCACATTGACTTTTAAAACTGGACAGACGGGCAGGAGACTGAGCAGGAGACAAGCACACTAGCCTCGGGCTATGAATGAAAGCTGGAGAAGCACACACTTCCAGCCATTTGGTTAACTCTCTCATGTCAGCAAGAATGTCATCTTTCTGATGCACAAACACCAAATGTCCTAATTGAGCTGACATAAACAAATTGTTGATATAATTCTGCAGGTGAATGTCCTGAAGTATGTGGGGCACGGTGGCGTAGTGGTTAGCACGTTCGCCTCACACCGCCAGGATCCGGGTTCGATTCCCGTGTCGGCCATGTGTGTGTGGAGTTTGCATGTTCTCCCCGTGCCTCAGGGGGTTTTTTCTCCGGGTTCTCCGGTTTCCCCCCGGTCCAAAAACATGCATGATAGGTTGATTGGCACCTTGGAAAATTGTCCCTAGTGTATGAATGTGTGTGTGAATGTGTGTGTGTGTGCCCTGCGATGGGTTGGCATTCCATCCAGGGTGTATCCTGCCTTAATGCCCATAGACGCCTGAGATAGGCACAGGCTCCCCGTGACCCAAAGGAAGATCGGATAAAGCGGTAGAAGATGAATGAATGTCCTGAAGTCTCAGTGGAGAAGATCATGTCCTGAAGGACCCTGGGAGTAGAGGAGAAACAGAGACCATGAACTTAGCGGAGACCCTGAAATGTCAGGACAGAAATGATGGCCCACTCCTCGAATGAGAGAGGCACTTAGCGAGACACTTTCCTTAAAAGGCACTCTCTGAATGTCTAGACCTGCTGGACTGACAAGGTGGAAAGGCCCTCCCAAAGTCCGCTACATTTGGGCAGAACAGGGGGGAGGCACTTGCTGGAGAAAACCTAATTCCTCCGAGGGGCACTGAGGAGAAGCAGGTGCCATGTACTGTGGTACTGTGGTACAGACTGCTTGTGGAGGTGGAAGAATCCATCGAGGCTTTCAGGCCAGAGAGAGAGAGATGATCTGGCAGGAGAGGAAGGAGAAAGAGGCTTGCCCATCTCCATTCCTTCTACCAGATCCATTTGACATCCAGATCCAAGGATGACATCCGTGGACTATGCCTCTCCCTCCGATATAAAAGGCAGAATGAAATTTCACACATGTTCTTAACATAACCGCCAACACAGATCGAGTCACTAAAAGGAAACCAGTAATGATTTGATGCTCACATGAGAGTGATGTGAGTAATCACATGAGAAGCATCAGTCTTTTCATTTTGTTTCTCAGGAAGTGTTTAATGTCTAAAAGGGTCAATGATACATGCTTTATAAGATTCACAGATGAGCACAGGCAAAATGGTAATTCTTTGTAATCCCCATGTGAAATTCTTATTAATAGACAGTTTTTGTGATGCTACAGTAGGATATTGAAGGGTAAGGTGATGAAGTGGAGTCCCTGATATTACCAGAGAGCATTAATATAGAGTAAATGCATGATATGCAGCTATTATCAATGATACCAATTTCCCACATTATCATTATGTAGGGCTCCTCGGGTGTCATTCAGTCCTCATTTGCATTTCAGTCTGTACTTATTCGTTACAGTTAATTCATACAATTTGACAACCTGTAAATGTATATGTTAGTATTATTGCATGTTTATGCGTTTTGTTTTTATCTGTCAGTCTCTCATATTTTGATGGGAAAATTATTACCATTGACATGCAATTTGATTAGATAAAAACTGTGTGTGTGTGTGTGTGTGTGTGTGTGTGTGTGTGTGTGTGTGTGTGTGTGCATTCTTTCTATCAATAGGCAGAAATCAAAAAGGAGCAGATTTAATCCTTGATTCCTAAGGATAATCATTACTATGACCCTCTTGGAGCCTGAACCAATGCCACTTGAGTGGCTCAATAGTAAAAGCCCAATTCATGGAGGGATTTTGTAATGAGAATATACTGTAGAATGATATGTTTTGCTGATTTCTTTTCTGGTGTCATATAAGAGTTAACACATTTTTCCCTATGTACTTCAGTGCTAAATTGGTTTGACCTGTATCTTCTTACTAGTACAGCTCTATTTAGATTTAAAGCACTTTGGGTTCCTTTTTCATGAACTCGAGCTGTATTGATGACGTTATGGGAAAGCCTCCGGTGTTTCCCTGGCTCTGAACTATGTGTCCTATCCCATCTCATCCAGGTGACAGGTGCAACGTTACGAGTGAGGTCACCACCCGGAATTATAAGAAGACATGTTGCAGAGCTGGTGACAGCAATCTGTGACTGTGCAATCTCTGAATATGGTGCTTGGGAGAGGAGCATGCTCAGCCAAGCTCTCGAAAGTGTGTGCCAAAGTGGATTCCAAGGAGCTGACTGTGGCCATTTGCTGAGGCTTGCCCAATCATCTGCTCCACTCCCGGAGAGCGCTCTTGCTTAAAGAAAAGAACAAGGTAAAAAGCTCTCTCCCTTCTCACAGCACCGGCCCTGGGTCTACATGCCAGAGATCATGGGGTTCGTAGTTTTGGGAGAGAAGCACGTTCAGTCATCTCTTGAGAGAACTGACTGTGGTCCCTTAAAGAAAAGAACAGTGGAAAAGCACTTTCCCACCTCATGACACAATCCCTTCATCTGCCTCATGTCCACCACATGTCCACATGTAATTCAGAGCCTGGGAAACACCAGAGCCATTGCCATAGCATTAACATCGCAGCATCTCGTCCCTTCAGGGACCTGGAGATGGTTTTATTAACGGAAATGACCAAAGTTAAAAAAAAAAAATCCTATTTGAAAATGCATAGTCGTGCATAGTCAAAAAACAGTCCCTAACAGTCTTTCATTAAAAAAATCCATTATGTTCATCTTAAAATTATGGTAAATTGTTTATGCATGCCTTGCTGACAAACACCCATTTCATCACAATCCACTAACTCAGTCTGAATAATAAAAAACTCTACTATCCAACTCAACCCACTATATCACTCGTTTCATCACCCAATCCAATTTCATCATTTCACCTGACCAAACATAAACCAACATATTATTTTAAACTCCAATAACCAGTCACCATATACAATAAAGCTGTAATTAACATCTACATTTTTATCCCATATTTTTCCAACTTTTCTTAATCCTCCAAATTATTATACTCCCCCTTCTTCAATAACAAAGCATGTGCACTGACAAATCCTATTCCATCAATCTATCAGCATATACTGTAATATTAATTACTCATTACTACAAATCATACTGTATTTTACTGTATTACCAACTATTTCTATGAATGAAACATAACCCACCATCTCCAATGACTAATTATAATTCATAATAATGATAATATTTTGATTAGAATTCATAATAATCTCCACGGACCAATCTTATTCCACCATTAATTCATCACAATATATTGATAGTCTGCCACATCATTAACGTCTTCCCAATAATATTGTTCTTTACTGTATCTAATCAATCATATCATTGCTTACTAATCATTATTCACTACAACAAATTAAAAATTCTTAATCATACTACATCAAATTATCACTATCTTCACTGACCCATCGCAATTGATCTTATTTCTATTTTTAACCAACCAATCATATTTTATCACATTACTATCATCTCCACAATCCAATCACAATCAAGCATTTCAACCTGTTGGGTTGCTTTTTTTTTTTTGCCACTCAGATCATGAACAGCCACCAAAACCAGTTCTACCATTATAATGATCAGCATTATTCATTTCCCCTACTGATTCATGTCTGAGTGCTTCTCTGCATGGTGCAGTCTGCCATGCTGTCTCCGTAGATGGAGTAATTGTCTGACTGACTGGTCGATTGCTGCCATGCTGTTTTTGCCCGTTGAGTTCATTGTGCTTTTATGCTAACTGTTCAGTGCAGTAGAGACTGAGCGAATATGAGGTACGTGGATGAGCAAAGATGTAGTACTTCATAACAAATCTGTGTTCTTTGTGATTTTATAGATGCCATAACAAGAGATAGAAGATAGAAAAAAAAGAAGCATTTTGGAGCATGCAAAAGGATAAAGAATTATTTAAGGGAAGAACACGATTGGTTACATTCATTAGTTTTGCATGGAGAAAGTATAGATTACAGGGGCACGGTGGCTTAGTGGTTAGCACGTTCGCCCTCACACCGCCAGGGTCCGGGTTCAATTCCCGTCTCGGCCATGTGTGTGTGGTGGAGTTTGCATGTTCTCCCCGTGGCTCAGGGGTTTTTTCTCCGGGTTCTCGGGTTTCCCCCCCCCCCCCTGGTCCAAAAACATGCACGGTAGGTTGATTGGCACCTTGGAAAAATTGTCCCTAGTGTATGAAAGTGTGTGTGTGTGTGTCCTGCGATGGGTTGGCATTCCATCCAGGGTGTATCCTGCCTTAATGCTCCTAGATGCCGGAGATAGGCACAGACTCCCCGTGACTCCTCGTCGGATAAAGCGGTAGAAGATGAATGAATGAATGAAAAGTACTGATTTTTTTGTATTTATAACTTTATATTATTTGAATCATAAAGAGCTGATCAGATCTGTTATCGAACACTTTCGAATTTGGCAGGCTGTTTTTGTGGAAATATGTCCATTTAAAACAATTAAATAACAATAAATAATCAATATTAATAATAATAAATATATTAAATAACAATATAATAATCTTTAAAAAATAAAGTTGAAAAATATCTAAAAAGATATGAAAATGATTCCCTTTAAACTTTCAACATGATGTACAAAAGTATTTGCTTAAAATGTACTTAAGCATCCGAAGTACTATGGCTACAATGTATTATTGTCATTTTTGATTATTTTTAATTTCAAAATGTTATATTTTTGTTTTTTTCCACCGATAAATACTGAAATGTGTAGTTTAAAATAAAAGATATTTGTCTTTGAATTGCAATGAAGGAAATATTTCAGTAAAGTATGTGAAAAAAAGATACTTAAGTATAGTAACAAATTACGTTTACTTCATTATTGTCCACCACTATCGCTGTAAATTGAAATATTCATTCCAGTGGATTGTACAACAAATCTCCTTTTTGTTGTCTGGATGTTTCCAGAAATTAATGCAACAACTTTTTTTTAAATAGATGTACCTTTAGGTAATGGCCTACCTTTAGAAGCAACATCTGTACAGCATTTATTCCCTTTGATACTATGCAAAAATATAAACAACCCAGACGCGCTCCAAGGACCTAGACCATAGACCTCCACAAGTCTAACTCCTATTTAGGTCAAATTCAGCTAAAAGCAACATGAGCATTTATACAACATTTAAAGACAAATGTGAAATAATAACAATAATTCATTCATTCGTTCATCTTCTACCGCTTTATCCGATCTTCCCTCGGGTCACGGGGAGCCTGTGCCTATCTCAGGCGTCTATGGGCATTAAGGCAGGATACACCCTGGATGGAATGCCAACCCATCGCAGGACACACACACTCACATTCACACACACATTCATACACTAGGGACAATTTTCCAAGGTGCCAATCAACCTACCGTGCATGTTTTTGGACCGGGAGGAAACCGGAGAATCCGGAGAAAAACCCCCTGGGGCACGGGTAGAACATGCAAACTCCACACACACATGGCCGAGACGGGAATCGAACCCGGATCCTGGTGGTTATGAGGCGAACGTGCTAACCACTAAACCACCGTGCCCCTAATAACAATAATAATAATAATAATAAAAAAACGTTTGGTAATAATAAGCAGCACTACATTTGGAGGGTAAAATGGGCAGACTATAAATCTGAAGAACAGCTGATGCTATTTCGTTTTAATCAATAAGTTCATAGTTAATGAATAAGTTCGTTCATAAAGTGGCATTTCATATTTTCACACACAAACCCTGATATTTAATATAATTCATACATGGGACAAACATAAATAAGTGAAATTTAGATTCTTTAGATCACATGGAGTTTGGGTCATGTGCATTTTGTATACAATTATGTAATTTAATTACAAAATAAAAGTAATAGTAATTCTGTTACAATAAAAAACAATAATTATATAATTGTTGATTGAGTTGATTGGCACCTCTGAAAATTGTCCCTAGTGTATGAATGTGTGTGTGTGCCCTACGATGGGTTGGCATTCCATCCAGGGTGTATCCTGCCTTAATGCCCATAGACGCCTGAGGCACAGGCTCCCCGTGACCCGAGGGAAGATCAGATATAGCAGTAGAAGATGATTCAATGAATAAAAAAACATTAATAAAGGTATAATTAAATTACAGTTACTTCTGAAAATGTCAAAGATTACAACCCCCCCCCCGTCCCCCGTCTCCCCCGGCCCCCGTCTCCCCCCCCGGCCCCGATGCAGCTCAATTTCGAAAAATATAACTTACCTTTTAATTATTTTACAGCAAACTACATGAATTCATTCATTCATCCATTCATTCATTCATCTTCTATCGCTTTATCCGATCTTCCCTCGGGTCACGGGGAGTCTGTGCCTATCTCAGGCGTCTAGGAGCATTAAGGCAGGATACACCCTGGATGGAATGCTAACCAATCACAGGACACACACACACTCACACACTAGAGACAATTTTCCAAGGTGCCAATCAACCTACCGTGCATGTTTTTGGACTTGGCGGGAATCGAGAGAACACAGAGTCGAACCCAGACCCTGGATGTGTGAGGCAAACGTGCTAACCACTAAGCCACCGTGCCCCTACTACATGAATTCCTCTTACATAATATCTGAACGTTGTTTAGACAATTTATGTGCAAGCACTGTTGAGCAATATCATTAATAAACCCGGTGTACACACTTAACCAAACACTTAAGTTTTGGCATGTATTCCAAATAGTCTTCAATAACCCTGCTACATGAATCTCTAAAAGGTAAAACATAACAGCAGCAAGCCATCTGTCGAGGATATACCGTCACCCAAATCATGTTCGCTCAACGATGCTCTTGCCGTGGTCTAGTTCCATTGACAGACAGGATAGAGGGGCACCAATAAACAGTGCTGAGTAACAGCGGCAAGAATATTCTTTTTATTTGACTTAAACAACTTTCTTCCAAGTCGTGCCTCCTAGCGCTCAATTGTCATTGGCACAGTAGGAGCGGAGGCATACACACGCTCCTTTGTGAAGCTTCCCGTGGCAGTTAGACAGCTGTCATGACTTTACCTGCGTCTATCCGCAGGACCCCTGCTGCACCCTCTCCCTCAGCATTTCTTTTGATCAGCAAACACATCTTGCCACAATCCTTGTCGTGCGCCGTTGTGATGTGAGCCGTGAACGTGTGTTCGCAGGCCTTACGTTCGCCATCTGAGCTCATCACCACGCTCCCTGCCGCCCACCATGTTAGCGCTGTTGCTGTCTTCATGCTCACTGCACACTTGCGCAACATCATCTAATTGCTAATGTATCGGGGTGGCGCTTGCGAACATACAGGCTAACCGTAAAGCATGCTTAATATTGTGCTTTTTCCTTTCAAACAGCCTTATATTGGTGTACAATTATATTGGAAGATTATAAGGCTTTATTGTCTTGTGAGGCGAAATGGCATGATTCCAGCTGAAGTGATCAAGCATGTACGTCTAGCATCATTCTCTGGTGCTTCATGGCACTTCCCTCAATCTGCAGAGGAAAAATGTCGATAACCATCTCCACGAGAAAGTATAAGAGTGCGGGGGGGGGGGGGGGGGGGGGGGGGGGGGGGACGAGTTCATAGAAAGGAGTTAATGCTACAAAGAAATCCAACCCCTGCGGTTATACTCGTGTGTCGCTGGGATTTTGTCTGCATTGATCGGCACCAGAGGTCTCCCCGGTTTAAGGCGCCGTAGCGGAACAAATAGGCTCTTGGCCACTTAGGAAATAGCAGCGCTGATGGCTGAGAGATGACCAGTGATAGACTGCAGCCCTCAAGGGCCATAGCAGACTGGTTCGAGAGCACACAGAGGAAGCAATGTCCATCGATTCCAGACCTGCCAACCCTGAAGTGGAGAAATACATATTTTAGGTGATGGGGTAGTAAAAAGCATTCAGAAGGACAAATAACAAAAAAAATACAGTAGAAATGATGTACCATTACGAATATAATTTCAATATGCTCCTTATCAAGTCTTTTCTTATTGAGGTTTTTATTGCCATTTCAACTATACATAGCTGACACAGTACACAGTGGAATTGGTGCTGCATATAACATCATAACACATCACAACATAGAGACACAAAATACAGATCCGAGGACTAGACTAAGTTGTCCTAGGCACATAAAGTGGTTAAAGTGGTCCTGTGCAACATGGTGCAAACAGCGCAAAACAAAACAGACAACACTAGACAATGCATGACCAAGTACAAAAAACACAATGTAGTGCAAAATATTCAGTTGAAAACATTATAAAAACAAAATTCTTTTACAAAACTGATGCTGTAAACAGCTGGACTGATGTGCAAACAGAGCAGCAGTAATAATAGTGTAATGTGCATAATGAGCATGTAAACAGTAAAACTGTCTGTGAGACCAGTATATACAATAAACACCAGAAAGAACAGTGGAATAGTGTGTGGCTGGTGTTTGAACATACAATAACTTATTTGTGTGGATGTATAGAGTGTGTGTGTGTGTGTGTGTGTGTGTGTGTGTGTGTGTGTGTGTGTGTGTGTGTGTGTGTGTGTGTTCAGTTCCACTTCCTTATAATTTTTTATAGACTGGGTAATTAAGGGCCTTGTTCAAGGGCCCACTAGTGGCAGCACAGCTGGGACTCGAACCTGCAATGTTTCAGTGCCTTAACCACTGGGCTTTTCATGTCTTATTTTATTTTCTTTATTTTAATATTACGCCCACTTTTGGACAGTAAAGCATTTCACTACATGTCAAACTTTGTATCATTATTTTTTGGGGCGAAAAAAATGTTTCATAAAATAAAATAGGTTTTTCTATAGAGAACTTTCATTCATTCATCTACCGCTATATCCGATCTTCCCTCGAGTCACGGGGAACCTGTGCCTATCTCAGGCGTCTATGGGCATTAAGGCAGGATACACCCTGGATGGAATGCCAACCCACAGGGCACACACACACACACACACACACACACACATTCACACACACTAGGGACAATTTTCCAAGGTGCCAATCAATCTACCGTGCATGTTTTTGGACCGGGGGGAAACCGGAGAACCCGGAGAAAAACCCCCTGAGGCACAGGGAGAACATGCAATCTCCACACACACACATGGCCGAGACGGGAATCAAACCCGGACCCTGGTGGTGTGAGGCGAATGTGCTAACCACTAAGCCACCGTGCCCCCCTTTGCAAAAATGCACAGAATATGTAATTTAGGCTCATCCTGTTATTATATACAATATAAAAATATATAACAATGATATACTTTCAGCACTGTGTTACAGTCAGAGATAAAACTGTAAGATTCTTTGTTTTTTGTCTTTTAGTCAGGGGATATTAGGTTTTGAAGTTTTTCCTATAACATGACAAGATTTTATTATCTTTCACTTCATAGGAAAGAAATGAAACGCTGGTGAGGGAACAACTGTTTCTATTTGCTGGAACATTGAGTTATAACAGGAAGTGGTGTGAGTGTTTATATATATATATATATATATATATATATATATATATATATATATATATATATATATATATATTATCTATATATATATATATATCTCAGGCGTCTATGGGCATTAAGGCAGGATACACCCTGGATGGAATGCCAACCCATCGCAGGGCACACACACACATTCACACACACAATCATACACTAGGGACAATTTTCCAAGGTGCCAATCAACCTACCGTACATGTTTTTGGACCGGGGGGAAACCGGAGAACCCGAGAAAAACCCCCTGAGGGAGAACATGCACAAACTCCACACACACATGGCCGAGACGGGAATCGAACCCGGATCCTGGTGGTGTGAGGCGAACGTGCTAACCACTACGCCACCGTGCCCCTGAGATAGGCACAGGCTCCCCGTGACCCGAGGGAAGATCGGATAAAGCGGTATAAGATAATAATGAATATATATATATATATATATATATATATATATATATACTATATATATATATAGATATATATATATATATATTATATATATATATATATAGCAGATGTTCCACAACATCTCCAAATAGATTGCATGTATACGTGTCATTCATTAACATATACTAATTAGCATTTTGTATTAGAGAAATGGAGTGGTGAAAATAAAGGAGGGAGAGTTCATTTTAAATTCATATCAGAAAGTTTCATAACATTTGTGTAACTTCATATGTTCTTTGGCACATCACTCGCTTTTATTGCAAAGAAGAAAGAAGTCTTTTATTTTTCATATTTTAGATGATAACCTGTGTGGGTGAACTGGCTATTACAGCAATAATAAATGCCAAACGTCTGTGTAAAATGTTTAACACTCCTAACGCTTGGCCTTTGGCGTCATCCATGACAAGAAACCAAAATTATACAGCTAGAGAGAAAAAAAATCTGTTGAATCATATTTCTTTGGTTCAGGAAACAGCCGTAATAGGGATCTCAGCCAACGGATGTATTTTAGAGGCGGACAATAAATCACTAGCTGCTATGAACAGATAATCGCCTCTAGAGAGAAAGGCTGGATGAATGGAATTTCACCATGTCCTAACCCATCCTTTAAAGACCTCTATAAATGCATCAATAACTTTTCACTAACTGAGAAATCCATGATGTCATTGAGCACGAGTAAGGAACTGGCTGCCGGCATGTTTTTTTACTGGCTTTCCCATTCCCAAAGAATCGAATTCCTCATCGGTTCTTTTGTCAACATGCTGTCATTGCTGCAGTCCCGAGTTCCTGCCGGCTTTCCACCATCACAAACGTCCTCGAGCAGCACCCGAGCTAATTCCACCTCTTTAATGTGGCTCTTGATCTGCGCAGTCATATCATCACTTCTTCTTCCTTAATGCTCCTGAGAGCAGACTCATTCAGGGAGATGAATGACTCTCACTTACGCCCTTCAATTAAAAGAGAAGTAGCCATTAGTCTGATTATGGCGGAGAAAGATTAATGTTTCCCAAAAGGTAAATCTCGAAAGAAAGGACAGACTCATACTTATTTCCCAGAGACTTTCCCATATACCTTTTCAATCTATTTTTGTGTTTAGCCCCAAGGATGGGTTCCTTTTCATTTCTTTTTTTCCATCCCCCCTCCCCCATTATTCCTTATATCATACATAGGAATCAAATTGGTTCTTCTTCCTTCATAATGAAACTTCATTCCTTTTCTCATTCCTTCCTAAAACCTTTCCTACTCAAAGATTTTTGTACCTTTCCTTCATTTTCCCTTCATTCCTTCCTTCCTTCCTTCCTTCCTTCCTACACATTCCAATAATCCATTTCTTCCTTCCTTTCTTCTATCATTTTTCTTAGTGTTGATTCCTCCTTTTATCATTATTTAGCCCCCCCCCCCTTAGTTTTCCTTCATTTCTTTCTAAATACTTCTTTGCGTAATGGAATCCCTCAGATTTTTCCTTCCTTCGTTCCTTAATTGCCTATCATTTTGATATTCCTATTCTGCATTGTTTTTGTTTTTTTATTGTTGCTTTCAGTGAGGAAAACAGATACTAAAGAAGTGCAATTTATGAGTAGAGTGTACCTTTTTCGAAAAATGTATTCTCCATCCTTTCTCTTCATGCCTCTCATGCCACTTCACCCTGGACTTTTTTGGGCTCCAAGGTTACATTAAAATGTGACATAGAAATGAAGTGACAAGTGATACATATTTTACAGGTTTTCCGCACGCGTTGATTATACGTTATGTGTTTTTAAGCACTGTTCGTGAGCGACTCAGACAGATGTGTGTTTGTAGCAGCATGTTGAGGACATCAGTCAGTGTGACAGCAGTAATACAGAGCGGAGAGAAATAACAGGCTGTCATAGTGCAAAGGAACAAAGAACACAATCTGCACTTGCTACTCGTGAAATAGGAGATGGGCTCTGAATAAATTGCATAGATCGAGGGAGAGAATTTGTCCAAATATTTTTTTCCTTTGCTTTCCTTTTTTTTTTTTTTTTGCAGAGTTACATTTTTAGTGCTCTACTGGAATCCATGAATTATGTTTTTTTTTCCTTTTCATCTCTGCTTTTTTTGATAGATCCTGTGCTAATCCCATAAACCTCCTTTTCATATCTCATATTTTCATATACAGTTTCTAACTTATTAGTCTTTGTAGTTTCAAGTTAATGCAAGCTAGCATGCAAGTTAGCATTAGCTTAGTTTAATATGCAAGTCCTTGAGGTAACATGTGGAACATTGTTTGGTCTCTTAGTCTACTATAATGTTAGCTTGTTAGTTAGCTTGTTTTGCTATGCTTTTTCATGTTGAACCCTGTCCTATACTGCTAGTGTGAGTCTGTTTACCAAAATGCTAGTGGATTTGTATGTGAACCTCGGAATGAAGAGAAATTTTGGGAAAATATTATTCATTTTAGAAGCCGATCATGCTGACAATTAAAAGCTAAAAAACAAAACCTACAGGGATCTTTTATTATTGTCGTCTCAAGAAAGCTGTCACAAGCTAGCAATCTTCACACAATAAGCATGCTAATTAGCAAACAATGAAGAGTAAAAATACTCTTCAATAGGCAATGTTATATACAGGCCGGAAACGTCTGAAACAATCGATTTTCAATATTCCTGATGTGCCTTTAATGGATAATAAATAAAAGTTGTAGTGCAGTAAATAAAATACAGAGAGATCAGTATTTTCATCACAGTGTCTCTGAAATGGGTTGAATATTTCTGAGTAGTGTATTTGGAAAGACTTAATTGGATTAATCCGCTACAATGAATGGTCCATATAAAGAACGGCCCAGAATAAAAACAGACGGTTTTCAGGCCAATTTAAAGTATGCTTTGTTGATTTTAAACACGTTTAAATGAATTTGTTGAAACCCAATTCAGAACAGTACGTCAAAAATGTTGGCAAGAAATTTTGTGACAAGAGAATTAGATTATTAAAAAAAAAAAAAATCATTATCAAAAAGTGTTCAGATTGATTTTAATCCATTAAAACTATTTAATAGTTTTGTTGAAGCATATCTAATAGGATTTCATGCTTCGTCATGCAATTTGTTTTGACTGGGCAGCAGATCTAATTGTAATCGGATAGCACATCTTGCCTATTTGCTGTATGTTTATGTTTGTTCCGAGTTTTCGCTCGGAAATTATGTTCCTGATATCGCCAGAAACTTATCATCAGTTTTAATCTTGCTAATATAACATTCCTGAAAAAAAAAGAGTTTTTATTTTGCTGTGTTTTTCCCCCTGCAGCACCTGACATTGATCTTCCTGAGGATGTTTCAGCTAAAGTTCTTATTCTGGTCTGTCACCTTTGACCCACTTCTAATCCTTACAGGACTGTATTTGCATGTTCAATAGCATCACTCTCTCTCTGTCCATTTGCTTAGTTTTCCATTTAAAAAATAAATGTCTCTCTCCTTGTTCACCATTCATCCCTAACCCCGGGCAGAAGTCTGAGCAAAATGTCTCGTCACTTTATAAGTGGACACACGTAAACTGTTTTTTATGTGTATTTGCTGATGCATTTATTCTCAATTCATTGCTGGAGATTCTACACTAAATATACAACTTAGGAGCGAAAATATACCAGAAGCTGATTTTATTTCTGTGAAAGATAACTTAGATCCTCATAACCTTAGATACAATGCTTTGGGAATGTCTTGTAAGCCTGTCTTTTTGGCAATCAGTGCGTTCTATTCTAACATTCAAAACAAAATCATCGAATCTTGTCCTTTAGTTACTTTATTTGCTTACTTTCTGCCTAACAATTCAGTGTCCTAGTAATTTGTACCCTCTTAGCCGGGTGTGTTATTTTATTAAGGGGAAACTTGCTCCTCTTATCATTACTTGGCTTGCTGAGGAAGTTCAGATTTCTCTATTTGGAGTAAATTATACACTTACTTCTGTCTATGACAAAATCAGATTTTATATTGTTTCCTTAGCTTTTATCTTTAAGTATGTTGTGTTTATTTTTTTATTGTATTTTGTAGGCTTTGTGAATTGAAGGCTTTATATGGAGTGTTTATTTATGAGGTGTTCCATGTATACCAGTAATATACTTTCTCCAGTTAGAGAACATTCAGGATATTTTTGACTTGGATTTGATTTAAAACCAAGAACTGACACACTTGGACATTTAATACAAACCTGCGACAAAGAGAGGCTATAACTGTGTGATCATAGACATGCACAGATAGGAAGTATGCCAAGTCTAATATACTGCAGGAAATTGAATATAGGCAGATATTATTATAAAAATATTATTTATATAAAAATATGTTATTTCTATTTGAAATGATAGTTTAACATTTTTTATATTGGCTATTGGTTTTTATGTGTGTTTTTTTGTTATATACAATAGATTGGTTACTTGTATATACAATTTCAAGCCTATTAAATAAATATATAAAGAGGAATATAATAAATAGTTTTAATATAGAATATTGTTTAATTTTAATTAACTATAGATTCTTCTTTAAAAAAAAAACCTGTTGTGTTTCTCATTGTTTTATTATTAATATATTAATCAAGATGAATATTTTCCAGCTCGATTGCATTGTACATGAATCAATTGTTAAATGCTGATATAACGTAAGTGCTCATGCAGCAGATGAACTATGTATCGAAGTACATATTTAATCTTTGGTAGACCGAGCTGATGAAATCGTATTTATGGTGTTGCGTTTTCGGGAATTTGTGAGGGTTCTTCGGTGTGACAGGGTTTTAAAGTTTTCTCCTTGAGACGACTGAGCTCTTCTTCTCTTTTCTCTTCGATCAAAGCTTCCGGGGTGGGGGGATGTACCACAGCACTGCGCAGGGAGTCCACATCGAGCTGTGTTTACATCCACTGATGTTTGTGTTTTCAGTCCGTTGGGACTGCGTGTGGTCCTTCATCTCGCCTCGGAGCGCCACACTGTGATATTTGCCTCCTGGCTTCTCTTTGTTCCAGACTGCTTTGTGTTGTAGTCATGGGAAAACGCCTGCGGTGTGACTGCTGTTAACACGGCCTCTGATGCAACAAAGCTTCGATTAAAACTTTCGGACAAAACAAAAATATATTCATATGTGTTTTAACCCGAAAGATAAACAAATCAACTGGACACTTCTATTCCTTGAGGAATCTGAAATGCAACAAAAGCAAACAGATCACATCTGTGTGTATGTGTGTGTGTGTGTGTGTGTGTGTGTGTGTGTGTTGATTCATATACAATAAAAATCCACAGTAAACAAACTAGCTATTGAACTAGCATGATTAGCATTATGATTAACAAGCTAAAAGGAAATAAGGAAAGATCAGTATCGTGTTCCTCTCTGATCCTAAAAGCAAGAAATCCAAGCACTGACAAAAACACACAGAACTGGAAACAGATTGCTATATGATTAATCTGGTGCAAATAAAACAGACTTGCAAAACAGCTTTTGACCTCGAAAGAAACAAAAAGATGCAACCGAACTAGACTAAATTTGAAATATTTTTTTCTTTCCACTACGTCCATCAGCAGCCTACATCTTTCTTCTGTCTAATTTGAATGGAAAAATCATACATCTGTCTTAATAGGTCAATTTGTTCTTGCTTGATTTCTTTATTTGTATTTATATTGTTTCCCCATTTAATGCTTAATTAATTGATACCATTGATATTTGAGACTAGTTTTCTTTTATTAAATTCAAGTGCATTTGAAAAAATAAGCTTGACCACAAAACCTGTTTATATGCTTATGATAACTCAGCTAATCATATGATTTCAGCCAATCGAGATTCAGTGTGAATCAATCATTTTCCATATATATAGGAAACAGAAATTGTCAGGAACTACTCCAGAAATGAAACAGTTGTTACCCTGGAGTTCAGTGGTTCCTGCAACAATAATAATAATAATAATGTAATTAATTGTGTATTTTTAATACCTTGTATTTCTGATAGAGTCAAAGACGATGTTTTAATTGATTTTTTTTTATTTATTTAATAACGAAAACCTCTTACCAGTTATGAAAACGTATTTGAGACTGTGCTTTCTAGTTTCTCAGGAATTGCAGAGCTGGTTTTTATAGTCTTATTAACTTCAAGAGAAAGGAAAATGAGGCTCAAGGGGGAATGATGATGTTACTGGAAAACGTGTCAGCAAATTTACTGATTGGTAAAAATAGACAAAAAAAAAAAAATTAAATAACATTCACATGAATCTTCAGTTTATATATATATATATATATATATATATATATATATATATATATATATATATATATATATATATATATATATATATATATATATATATTATAACCATATATATATATATATATATATATATATATATATATATATATATATACATATATACACATATATACACACTACATACACACACACACACACACACACACACACACACACAGTGAGGTCAATAAGTATTTGGTCAGCCGGTGATTTTGTAACTTCTCCTACTTAGAAAACCACATTGTATGATGTTTTTTAACAATATATTTGTGAATTACTGTGTCAAATAAGTATTTGATCAGCCAGATTTCAGACCCTCAAAGACCTGTAATTTTGCTTTTAAATAGTCCAGCTACACTCTTCTACTCTCATCATTCTTAATTAGTAGCACGTGTTTGAGGTCATTAGCTGCCATAAAGACACACAATCAGCCAAAGTCTAAGTACTAACATGGGGCAAAACCAAAGAGCTGTCAAAAAACACAAGAGACAAAATTGTAGACGTTCAAAAAGCTGGAAAGGGTTACGGGGCAACCCAGCTTGGTGAAAAAAGAACAACTGTTGGAGCAATTGTCAGAAAATGGAAGAGGCTAATGATGACTCCGGGCCCCATGGAAGATCTCTCCTCGTGGGGTATCAGTGATGCTAAGAATGGTAAAAAATCAGCCCAGAACTACACGGGAGGAGCTGGTCAATGAGAGCTGGGACCACCGTTTCCACGGCTACTCTCAGTAATGCACTAAGACATCATGGTTTAAAATCATGCATCGCACGGAAACTTCCCTCAGTCAGAGCATTAAAGATGGGTCATGGCTGGGTCTTCCAACATGACAATGACTCAAAGCACACAGCCAGGAAAACCAAGGAGTGTAGTGAACGAGTGTAATACCCAGTTAATGCCTTCTTCTTCCTCCTCCTCCCACCATCCACACTATTAACATTCCATGGTAAATACAGTACCATGGAATGTATACATTTATTAACTTACCAAACTTAACAAACTTACTGTATACATTACTTTATAATTTTATACTGTTTATTAATGTTAAATGTATTGCTGTTATTGTTTTCATACTTTTCTTCAGTGCAGCATTCAGGAATGAAGTAAACTACGTTTTTTATAGTTCATATCTAACATATCTAGGAGACATGCGGAGTCTATAGTGAACGCCATAAACAAATTCATATTACAAACAAACTGGTAGGGTGGAGACTGTCTGTATTTATACTGTTGGTTCCTGTGGATATTACAGTATATTATTTTCTATAATTGGAAAGTAATAGAAGTATAAATAATAGCATTATTAATGCAACAGAATGTGATGTCCATGTTCTGACGTCATACTTAAGCTTAAGCTCCACTTCATATATTGCTGTGGATTTGTCAAAAACAGGAAAAACTTTTTGGATGGCCTTACTACTTTGAAGAACTCGAGCGATCTCTCCAGAGAAGATGCCATTTCTTTCTGTGGTAAATCCACAAATCCAACATATCAGATTACCTGCACTTGACTGAAACCACCGATGTTTTACCCGTATAGCTGGAATGCAATTTAACGATGTGATGATGCTGCATCTCCAACTGCTGGAGAGTTATCTTTACTCCTTTCCTGTGGATGACAGAAGTTGCCTTTCCCCATCCTGGGATTCTCAAGCTATCAGGATAATGGAGAATGGAGTGTGTGCAGCAGAGATTGCTCTCGTTTCACTCACAAACATCAGAGAAGAGGAAAAGAACATAGCAAGATGAGATAAACACCTCAACACGGGGAAACAATCAACAAACTTGAGGTGTGGCGCAAAAAGCTCTTTTTTATTATCTGAGCCGAGGCGATTGGGAAATGCAGTGGTTTTATCTACAAATTTCTAAAATAATTTTCCACATTTTTTAATGAAGAGTGGTAAATATTGGTTATTGATGGTTTATGAGAAATGAAAAATTATATATATATTATATAATATAATATATATATATATATATATATATACATACTGAGTTCTTCAGTGCTGTCACATGAAAAGAAATATTAAAATATATTACAAAAATGTGAGTGTAAAAATTTTAATTCTCTCTCTCTCTCTCTCTCTCTCTCTCTCTCTCTCTCTCTATATAATATATTATATATTATATATATATATATATATATATATATATATATATATATATGTGTGTGTGAGAGAGAGTGAGACACAGAGAGACAGACAGACAGATAGGTAAATACAGTGTACAGCTTGCACAACAGTGTAAATTTGATGTCTCCTCAAAATAACTCAGCACAGCCCTTCATGTCTAAACCAGTGGAGGTGATAATAAATACGAGAAAATGTCCAAATTGGGCCCAATTAGCCCTTTTCTCTACCCAGCATCATGTGACTTGTTAGTGTTACAAGGTGTCAGGTGTGAATGGGGAGCAGGTGTGTTAAATTTGGTGTTATCACTCTCATATTGGTCACTAGAAGTTCACCGGTACTCTCTGAGGAAACAAAAAAAAGAATTGTTTCTCTACATAAAGATTTAAGACTCTTTAACAGGAGAGGTTCCACTCAGAACAAGCCTCACCATGTAAGTTGAGTGCTTAGCATCCAGAGGTTGTGTTTGGGAAACAGATGTAGCCATACCATGTGGCAGCATTGCTGCAGAGGTTGAACGGGTGGGGGATCAGCCTATCAGTACTCAGGGCGTATGCTGCACATTGCATCGAATTGGTCTGCATGGCCTTCGTCCCAGAAGGAAGTCTCTTCTAAAGACATTACACAATATAGCCCGCAAACAGTTTGCTGAAGACAAGCAAATTAAGGACATGGATTTCTGGACCCATGTCCTATGGTCTGATGAGAACAAGATAAACTTATTTGGTTCAGATGGTGTCAAGAATGTGTGGCATCAACCAGGGGAGGAGTACAAAGACAAGCATGTTTTCTCTACAGTCATGTCTGGGGCTGCATGAGTGTTGCCAGCACTGGCAAGCTCCAGTTCATTGGGGGAACCATGAATGCCAACATGTACTGTGACATAATGAACCAGAGCATGATCCCCTCGCTTCAGAGAAAGGGGCAAAGTGTAGTATTCCAACATTATAATGACTCAAAGACAACCGCTGCTTGGCTAAAGAAGATGACGGTAAAGGTGATGGACTGGCCAAGCATGTCTCCAGACCTAAACCTTATTGAACATCTGTGGGCCATCTTCTCTAACATCCACCAGCTCTGTGTTGTCATCATGGAGAAGTGGGAGAAGACTTCAGTGGTATTTGTGAGGTCCTAGTGAACTCCATGCCCGAGAGCGTTAATATTGACACGTTGAGCCCAATTTGGACATGTTCACTTAGGAGTGTACTCATTTTTGTTGCCAGTGGTTTAGACATTGTTATGATGGGCTTCTGCCTCATTTGCCAGTGTGCACAAGTGCTCCGAACTCAAACACTAACAGGGCGTAGATGGACTGCACAAGGGCAATGTGTGTCCCAGTGCGGACGACAAGGAGGCGGGGCGTCCTTGACGAGACAGACTGGAGCTCATCCCCGAAGTGGCGATCCTTATCATTTTCAATCTGGCACCTCCTATCCTATAATAAAGGTCACCAGATGTTGAGTGGGGTGGCGAACCCTTGCTCTCGACTAATGGTGGCGTACTTTCCTTCCCCTAAAACTCACTACAGGCTAGACGGCAGACACGGATGAGGAATTCCTGCCAGACCCTCACAATGCCACAAATGTGGGAGGCTCCACGGCCCTGAAGTAGAGATGAGCTCGACCCCTACGCCCCGCTGGAGACCTGGGGTAGAAGCAGCCCACCTATGGAGCTGGAGGCAGTTTAGCGTGTCAAGGAACTTTCTCACTTCCTCTCCCACTCCAGCTACTCCTTACCTGAACCCCATTTCCTGTACATGAACAATTCCCCCTTTTTACTTTCAGTCCCTCAGTAAACACCTGTATTTCCCTAGTTATGGGTGGGGGGGTGGATTGGGTAGCAAATTTACACTTCTAACACAAGCTGTAACACTCACTACATTACATTGTAGAAAATTGTCATTCCTTCAGTCACATCACACTTGTCACATGAAAAAATGTTAAAAAAAATAAAATTAAAATTTAAAAAAATGTGAGGAGTGTACTCACTTCTGTGAGATACTGTATATGCTCATTTTTCCTGTATCACTGGTTTTACCACTGGCCATGGGATTTCATTCAGACCGCTAGGCTTTTCACAGTCTGTCCCATTCAAACTCAACAGATCTCTTTGATTGGCTGCGTGACTTGTTCCTTGGTTGGTCCAGCTAATGTCCAACCAGTTCCTCTTGAGCGCTGCCAAGTGCTTGATGTCAAGTGTGGTGAAGGTCGTGAACTGGACCTGATTCCTCTTGCTGGTCGGAGAGTGTAGAGGCTCATTCCGTGTTGGCTTTGCCAGTGGACCAGTAGATTTGTGTGGCACAGAGTTGGTTCTCAGAGGCAGTGTGTTGCACCTTCTACCTAGAGTTGCAGTCCTTTCGGTTTGATTCTCAAAAGCAGAGATTGGACTTTCCAACGCTGTAATTGGCACCTTTTCTTCCGGGTTGCTGGTGGTGGCACTGGATTTTTCTGCAGTAATGCCCAGCTTTACCCAGTGATGCATGTGCTCATCAGGGCCTTGACACTGCATGGATGACTTGTCACCATGCAATCGTGCACTCTGAGTACTGCAGTTAATATAAAAGATGATAATTGCTATGCACGAGAGTCCTACTAATAAGTAGATACAAATCTCAATGTGTGTAAAGATACCAAAAGTCCATACCAAGTCTTGCTTGTGTATCGGTGATACCTGTTTAGGTTGGGATGGCAACTCTGAGATATTAAGCATATCTTTAGCTGGACGGATTGTAGTAAGATGTTTTTCAGTGTCTGGCTTTATAGCAGTCATAGTCTTGATCCTGATGGTGGACAGAGCCTCTCCTATTGCCTCTTGTAGCCTGGTTTTAGTCGATGTTGCCAGGAAAGCCCTTGTTGGGGACTCTGTCATGCCAGTCGTAGTGTTCCTCCTGAGTAGACCTTGAATGGGGGTCAGGACTAATTTGGCCTCAGTTTGAGCCACTCTGTGCTCCGACGAAAGGAATGCGACTCTCACATTGCCGGCACTGGCAGCGAGCTTGCTCTTGCGTTTGGATTTCTGACAAGCTTCACAGATGGTGAGCTCAGCTCTGAGCAGCAGGCCCCATCCCTCTGCTTCGGCCACCATGACAGAGCCTGGGCCTTTTTTCACAGACACCACCTTGTTGTCCAGCGAAGAGACTATGAGCTTGTAGCTCCTGGGATCGAACAGGTCGAGATGGGCCTGAGAGCCATCACTGAAGTGCAGCTTACATGCGACCACGGCCTCCTGCGATAGAAAACGGATAAAGTAATATTAAAGGCTACTCGAAAAAAACGTCAATGTCAAGGTTAGTTTCTGAAGAGAGTTACACTTTGAACATGTCGATCGTTTACTAATTAGCCGAGTCTGGGTGTCAGCAGCAAGCTCCACTTAACCAGGGGGATCAATATTTATGTACAATAAAATCCATGTGAGCTCCAGAGGACAGCAGGAAGAGTAATCAGCGTAACGAGATGTCAAGCAAACACCCACAACTGCCGGTGGAAACAATCACCTCCACAGGCTGCCTTATATTATGCATAGCCTGTGGAGGTACACCACCAGCTTATTGCATGAAGCCTCTCGCTGAGAAGTAATAGCCCAATATTGATTGGGTTAAACAAACATAAATGTGTGGATGCTAAATTGTTTGAATAACATCGGGTAATGTGCAAATGCTATTAATCTGTTTAGTTTCGTTTTTTTAACTGTTTCGCTAAATACAGAGAAAGAAAAACAGCCACTTATTTCTCTACCACTTGATGATGACCTGTTTGGGGTTTTGCATCGTCTCCTGAGTTGTAGCGGTGGCCATGATGGTGCTGTTGCTGCCTGGGCTACGTTGCAGTGACAGTGAAAGGCCTGACACGAGCTGCACGCTAAGACCTGTTATGCTCACTCTATCGTCCAGCACTTGCACTGTCCTCTCCCCCAGGACCAGGTCAGACAGGGGGGACATCACCTGAGAGGGAAGAAATGCAAACACATTAGCAAGTACAAAAACACAATAACATGACAAACTGGAAAAGGATGGTATTGTTTGAGATTGGATCGATTAGCGCTCATTGGATTCGGCGCGTGTCAATCAAGATACACATCCAGTACAACAGGCTGCGAGAGGAGAAAGTCGGAACGTGTGTGTGTGTGTGTTTGGGAAAAGGATAAACACTGTATAACTGCATATAAATGTCCTTCCTCAAAGTAGCGTTGAATGACTTACATTTTCCCCTTCGCTTACCAGTGTTTACTAATGTCATTTTATTATATTTTAAGGTGCATTAATACCCCAAAGTAAAACTAACATAGAAGTTATATGATTTCATACTTCCTGAATATCTTGAATGATGGGTGTCTTGTCCATTTCCAAACTGTATGTAGGAATTTGTTAATGTGTTTTACGGATTTGTTATTTTGTTTTGGTATTTGTTGTTTTGTTTTAGGATTTATTGTTTTGCTTTAGGATTTATTTTTTTTAGTTTTATTTGTTATTTATTTTGTTTTTTTTGTTTTATGATTTGTTGTTTTTTTTGGTTTTGTATTTGATTTTGTTTTCATTTTTTATTTTTTGTTTTTTCATATTTGTTATTTTGTTTGTGTAGGTATTTTTTTATTTGTTATTTTGTATTGTGATTTGTTGTTTTGTATTGTACTTCTTGTTTGTCTTGCCATTTTGTTTTCGTTTTATTTGCTTTTTATTTGTTAGGATTTGTTTTTGTTATTTTGTTTTGTATTTGTTATTTGTTTTTGTTTTGTTTTTGTTTTCGTATTTGTTATTTTGTTTTCGTATTTGTTATTTTGTTTTAGGATTTGTTATTTAATTTTTTTTTGGTATTTTTGTATTTGATGTTTTGTTTTACAATTTGTTATTTTGTTTTATGACTTATTGTTTTTTTTTTGTATTTCTTGTTTGATTTTCATATTTGTTATTTTGTTTTTTGTATTTTTATTTCATTTTCGTATTTGTTATTTTGTTTTTGTATTTGTTGCTTTGTTTTTTGTAGGTATTTTTGTATTTGTTGTTTTGTTTTAGGATTTGTTATTTTGTTTGACGATTTGTTGTTTAGTTTATGTATTTTTTGTTTTGTTTTAGGATTTGTTATTTTGTTTGACAATTTGTTGTTTAGTTTATGTATTTCTTGTTTTGTTTTAGGATTTGTTATTTTGTTTGACGATTTGTTGTTTAGTTTATGTATTTCTTGTTTTGTTTTAGGATTTGTTATTTTGTTTGACGATTTGTTTTGTTTTTGTTTATTTTGTTTTTTGATGTATTTTGTTTGTTGTTTTTAGTTTATGTATTTCTTGTTTTGTTTTAGGATTTGCCATTTTGTTTTATGATTTATTGTTTTGTTTTTTGTATTTCTTGTTTGGTTTTCTTATTTGTTATTTTGTTTTTGTATTTGTTGCTTTGTTTTAGTATTTGTTCTTTTGTTTTATGATTTGTTCATGTCTTTTGCCCTTCTCAGCCACTGTAACTGAATCTACATTGTAATGTAATTATCATAAACGAATGTAAGAAAAAGAAAAGGTGGACCTGGACAGTGGTGACTCCCGGAGCTCTACCACTCAGCACAGTCTCTCTGTGCAGCTGAACAATGCTCGTGTCCAGAACCTTCAGAGAGTATCGGACCAGCTGAGTTACATCCACCAACCACTCAGGACCCAGGAGGTTCTCAGAAGACGAAGTGCTCGAGTCCAACACCTCTGCTGTGAAAGCGGTGAGTACTTGTACCTGGCTATGCTGATACTGCACCAAACATCCTCTGCCCTTCTTCTCATTATCCTCCTCACTCTCCCAACTTGACCTTAGAGATACGAGCAAAGAATACATTCAGTACAACCTTTCACCTCTCTTCCTTCATCTTCTTTTCTGCTCTACATTTAAGAAAATAATACTAAATTGTATAATTTTTTTTTTACCAGATATATTTGTGTTTTACCTGTAATTGTGTGCTTTATATTTTAGATTAATGTACACTGAAATATGAATAGGCTGTAATAAGTTTTTGGAGAAAGTGTTTACAAACACTATTCTAAAAGACATATTACCTTATAATGAAGGCTATTTATCTCATTTTTTGAAAGGGAAAAAAAAAAACTGTGTTGAGCATAAAAAAAAAATGTTAGGAAGATTATGTGGAGTCTGGTGGACTCCAGGGGAAAAAAAAACAAAACAGGAAGTGCTTTAATTAAGTGGTTCAGTTTTGTAGAGAATAATGATTTGTTAAATAAAATATTGGGATTATGACAATGAGTCTTGTGGGGTTATTCCATAATAATAATAATAATAATAATAATAATAATAATAATAATAATAATAATAACAACATTGAAGGGAATAAGGCAAAAAAGTAAAAGTTTGCAAAGTTTTGCATGACAGCAAATGAATTGCATATTTTCTTGCTTGTTTTAAGTACTTTTTACTTATAAATACTTCTTGACAATCAAACGTTTATGAAACCCTGAAGTTTTTAGTCACTATTATAGCCACAGACCAAAACAAAAGGGTAAAAAGCAACTTAACTTAAGGGTAAGTAACGGAAAGCTAAATCTAAGCAGGACCTATTAGGACACTTTCAGAGCCTAATGGGACCCTGAATGCGAGTTTTATTTAAGAAAGCATATTTGCGGTGATGCAGCTAAACCTATAAAAATAAAAAAAAATCAGGCACCTGACCGGAAGGATGCTGTGTAAACAACAGGAAAAGTTGGCAGTTAACTAATGATACAATCAATCTGAATAAGTTTATATCTTTCTAACCTGATGTTGCCACCAGTGTTGGGAACCCTCCATCCCTTGATCTGGCTGAGCTCGGAGTCCGCCATGCTGATAATTAGTGGAAGGCGGGGCATCCACACATTCACCTCCAGCTCGGTGGTCAGGAGGCTGTAGGTGAAGTTCAGCGTCATCCTCATCCTCCCTCTTTCCTCCTTCCCATTTACATACACATAGTCACAACCTTCAGACACCTGTGTGTGTTTGTGTGTGTGTGTGAGAAGAAAAATTCATTAGCATCAGTTGGGATATTAGGGAGTTTTGATAGCTTGACGTCATGTTGAAATTGTAATAAATAAACACCCAGAGGATGATGGGTAAGATTTTGATTCCCAGGTACCTCTGGTTGATCTTTTCATAAAGGATATACATATAGGGGCCATTGTACTGTGTGTGTATTACATGTATGTAATATGTAATTTGTTGAAACAGCATATTATAACTCTTATGTTATTGCATGTGTCCGGTATGAATTTCCTTCTGGACAATAAAGTCTTCTCTAATCTTATTTGATCTTATGAATTATATTATGAATTAAATAATATGAATATCCTTCGGTATATTATTTCTACTATACTGCTTTAAAGTTCACTGTTAAAATCCCTATGCAAATCAAAATGAATTGAATGAGTCACTGCTTGCGGCTCACTTATATATAGTAAATAACATCCTAAAAAATTGTTTGAAGCTATTATTTTTTAAATGAGCAGTTAGGAAAATAAAGCAGGTGCCCTAGAACATGCAAATCTTCGTCTTTCTGTTGCCCACCTCTAGGGGTCACTACAGCCGGTCATCCTCTCCTTACCATCCTGTCCTTTTCCAAATCATCTACCTGACAATGATTAGGAGAAAAATCTGGATCTGAATGTCTTTTGTCTTTAGTTTCCATGTTGTTTAATTTATAAACACTAAATATCAGATATGATTTTAATATCATATATCACAATGATAGGAGTTTCAATATTAAACTAAAGCAAGCAAGCTTTGTTTATCAACTCCTTATTTGATATTTTGAGTCTTAAAAGGCAAAAAAAATCAAACTTATTTGAAAAGAAAAATGCTATTAAGCCACTGAAATTTGCTTCATTAAAGTGAATATGATACTGTTAAGTACTGGGTAAATTAGGGTAATTTTCTGAAATCAGGCCAATAAAAGTAGAGACAAAAACACAGACTGAAACTCATCACAGTTGACAGTGACTGCGACAGTTCTGGGCTAATGTGTCAGTAAAAGGTGCCTTAATAGTGTGAGAATAGCTCCGTATGTCTGCAGTGTCTCATTTAGGAAATATATGAGTGCAGTTAGCTCACGGTCTCAGCTCCAAGCTTCAGGGAGCGTCAAATTCTTAAACAAGTCAGCGCTCTATGTGTGTGTGTCTCTCTCTCTCTCTCTCTCTCTCTCTCTCTTTCTCTCTCCAGTCAAAATAGTCATGTAAAAAATCATCACTTGTTTCTTACTGGAGATCTCGGTACACTGTGTGGGTTAATAGTGCAGTGGATTTATCATCCTTGGTTTGGTGACCTCTATTTCTGACTCTGAAATTATCTGCACGAGTGGAGAATGGATTCATCTTTAACCCCGAACCTGTAAATCGCTTTAAACCCTTATCTAAAGAGCAGCTTAAGGAGTATGATCCAATAATAACTGGATAAAGGTCTCAGCTCTTGGTAATAAATGCACAAAAGACACCATATGTGTATTCTAGGTTTGATAAAGCCCAGCTACACACAGTGTCATTCTCTCAATACCATCTCTCTCTCTCTCTCTCTCTCTCTCTCTCTCTCTCTCTCTTTCTCTCATTCTCTGGCTTGGTTAAGGTCTGGCATGAGTTTTTCCAGCTCTCTAATCTGTAAGAAGGCACCAGGTATCAGCAGGTCTTGTCACTTATCCTGCTCTCTGTGTTCTCTGAGCTGCCAGGTGTAATGGAGATGTCACCTGAGTGCGAGTGTTAGGCCGGTAACAAGTGGCGCGTGGTGGAGAGTGTAATTGCCAGAGCAGTGGGCAGCAGTGATGTAGGACCTTAAGAGCGCCTTCATCTGTGGACGAGCAGCGAGTTGAGTTGGTAATGTCGCTGACGGAGCCATCCGTCTCCACTCCCAACACCCTCACTGGCACCGACACCATCTTACCATCCAGCACAGCCGTGTTAAGCAGGTCAGAGTTCTGGAAGTGAGAACAAAGCAAAAAATAAATAAAATAAAATGACTTCTTTTCTGAGGCACGGTGGCGTAGTGGTTAGCACATTCGCCTCACACCGCCAGGATCCGGGTTCGATTCCCGGCTAGGTCATGTGTGTGTGGAGTTTGCATGTTCTCCCCGTGCCTCAAGGGGGTTTTTCTCCGGGTTTCCTCCCGGTCCAAAAACATGCACGGTAGGTTGATTGGCACCTTGGAAAATTGTCCCTAGTGTATGAATGTGTGTGTGTGTGTGTGTGCTGCGATGGGTTGGCATTCCATCCAGGGTGTATCCTGCCTTAATGCCCATAGACGCCTGAGATAGGCACAGGCTCCCCGTGACCCGAGTGAAGATCGGATAAAGCGGTAGAAGATGAATGAATGAATGAATGACTTCTTTTCTACAGATTAACTCTCCGAAGCAGATTGGGTGGTGGAATGGGTAATATTTTATATAAGCATAAGGCAATGCCAGAAATTATCTACGTCATATCAAAATGCAAAAGAAAGTTGCACTGTGTGTAAGTGTACCTAGAAGTATTATCTAGAAGTCCACCACTGCTCGTAATCTCGGGGTAACTATAGACAATCAATTATCTTTCTCTTCCCATATTGCTAACGTTTCTCGCTCTTTGTCGTCACCTTCTCTACAACATCAGAAGGATTCGACCATTTTTATCCACACAGGCTGCTCAGGTCCTGGTTTGGGACTGGACTACTGTAACTCTCTGCTGGGAGGTCTACCACAGAACGCTATTCGTTTTGACGGGGCGCCCACTTCTAGGTAGAGTAGCAACAGTCCCAAATTGTCTCCATTTGTAGATTGTTTGCCGAACTGTAGACTGGTGAATTTCTAAAGTCTTTGAAATAACTTTGTAACCCTCGCCAGCTTCATGTAAATCAACAATTCTTGATCGTAGGTCCTCTGAAAGCTCTTTTTGGCGAGGCATGGCTCACATAATCATGTTCTTCTTGTGCAGAGCAAACTCCAAAGGTTTGAGGGGTTTTTATCAGTGAAAGTATCTGTAGTCCACACCTCCAAACTTATTATCTTAACAAGACTCCAGGTGTGCTAAAACCAATTAACTCCAATTAGCTTTTTTGAGGTCATTAACTCAAGGTTTCACTTACTTTTTCCACTGCCATTTTGAATGTTGAATGATTGTGTTCAATAAAGACAAGAAAGATCAGATTTTTTTGTGTTATTATTTTTAGACACATTGTGTTTGTCAATACCAATGAATTAGATGAAGATCAGATAACATTTTATGACAAATTTATTCAGAAAACCATGAAATTCCAAAAGGTTCACATACTTTTTCTTGCCACTGTATACACATATAATTGTTTTTGAGTCCTCTGAAACCATAATTATGTTTTTAAGAACATCACGATCTTGTCCTGTCTGTATGAGCTGAAATCAACTCCCTGACTCCATTTAATAAATTTTTTTGTTGGATTAATGTCACTAACACTTTATACACGGTATCCACAATCACATGTTTTCTCTCTGTCCTTTATTATTCATTATTTGTTTATACTGTTACAGGTTTGGCCATGTTTGTCAGTTGTTTGCACCTGTTTCTTGTGCCCCAATTTCCATATTTATTCAGAGCTTCCTATTTCTGTTTTTCTGTTCTTTATATTTCTGAGTAAATTCTCACAAGGTAAAAACATTTCCACTATCGGCATATATATTTTCAAATAATTTCTCAAAAGCTTAAGCCCAAATAATTGCATATTTATTGAAAAGTTGTTGTTTTTATGACAATAATGACAGTTTATGACAGTCTTTTTATGACAAAAACTGCACCAATTCACTGCATGCTTAGATGCAGATAGCATATTAATATAGAATTAACTGCTACTAAAAATGGACACCAAAATAATTTCCTTGAAAAGGCAGATTGGGATCATACATTACAAAAGAAAAACACCACAATCATTTATTTAAACACAGAAATACATTTAAACCTATTAGAAACCATTAGGAGCAATCAAGCTATTAATACACACCACCGGACATATTCATTACAATTCATTATTATGCCTTTAGAATGTTTTTCTTTTTGCAGGGACTTTGTTTTTTAAATATCCAAAAATATATATTCTTCAGAATATCAGAAGAAAGTGAAAAATATGTTACTATGTTAAAGTTTGCATGCATGGCCACAAACAAATGTAGTTTGTGTGTGTTGTGATATTGTAATATGAACCGTAGTTGGTTAGCCATTGGCATGTGATGAGTGAGTTCAAGCATGCATTTAACTCTTTGACCTACCAGATGTACATCAGTCACCTCCACAGGCCTCATGGCAGATGTTCAGCGTAATTTATGGACTACATGCTGTTATCTCATCAGAGACAAGCTGCTCGATCAATGGTCATCAGCAACTATATATATATATATATATATATATATATATATATATATATATATATATACTAAAACATTATATCTTCTATTTGTATACTGTGTATGAGTGTGTCACAGATTGACACATACATATTGTAGACACAAATATAAGTGTGCATCAACACCCTCAGAAATTAGTTAGCAAACAATACAATTTTAAAATGAAATGTCATTTATATGACATTGTTTGAAAACAAATGTATCTGTTTGTTTTTTTTAAAGAGTTGTTAAAGAAGATATTTTTTCTAATGGAGACAAAATGCTACCACAAGGTCAATAATGTCAGAGATTCCCACACTCGCTTCATTTTAGCTTTTTCACTAAGACACACACACACACACACACACACACACACACACGCACACACACAACACAAAACACACACACACACAGCTTCAGCAAGAGCTATGAATCATTGATGTGGGTTATTGTACTTTTATAGCTCAAGGAGTTTCAAAAAGAAAAGAAAAAAAAAACACATACAAATACAAATTTCCACTTAATCATATCACAGTGTAGTGAAGATACACAGATAAAGATTATAGGGGGGAAAAAATACACACACAATAGATGTCTTTCTCTCTCATTCACTCTTTTTCACACCCACACACTGAGATCTCACCATAATGAAGGGTGCAATGCCCACATAGTCTCTCTTCAGCATGTAAATCCTCATCGTTCCCTCATCACGGATCGGATTTCCAGGCCGTTCCAGACGCCACGTGATTGTCTGGATCTGTGCTGGGTCACCCTGTTCATGTGCGTCAAAGTCCAGCTGCAGAACCTCCAGCAGGCCCCTGAGAACCAAACACCATCATCATCATCATCATCATCATCATCAGTGTCGTAATCATAATCAATGTGACCTAGATTTATACAGAACGTACAAACAAAGCAAACAGCATAATGCAATTTTACAGAGAAAAATTACATCAAGCCAACAACAGCAAGCATAATAAACAATTTATTTACAAAATTCAAAAATTATATTAAGAATACCAAGATTCATAATCGTAAATTATATTAAGATTCATTCATTATATATTGGAATAATATGTCATACCATTCAAGTCTGCAATCTACATATCCCATAATTGATAAAAAAAATAGTTTTTCAGTGTTGTATTATGGTGTATTTTACATCTTGCATTTTATCCCATCACCCTCTGACGTGTATTATGTGGAATCCTCACAGCTTTCCTGTTCTGTGGCTTATATCAGGGTTAAGACAATGAGATCTTGGCTCTAATCTCATACTAAATGTGCTGGGTAAATGCACAGATGTATTAGGGATGATTAAATAGAAGTGGGTCATCCTGTAGAGTGGGGTGGGGGGGGGAGGTGCAGGGACGAGGTGTGTAACGCTGTGATAAATATCAGATATGCTGCATTAATGCATGAGCAATTGCATTAATGATATATATCTATATCTATCTATCTATTCTATATATTCTATATATATATATATATATATATATATATATATATATATATATATAGAGAGAGAGAGAGAGAGAGGGAGAGAGAGAGAGAAGTAGAGAGGGAGAGAGAGAGAGGCGGAGAGAGAGAGAGCGAGGGAGAGGAGAGAGAGACGAGAGAGAGAGAGGATAGAGAGAGAAAGAGTGAGAGAGAGAGATGGAGAGAGAGGAGAGAGAGAGTGAGAGAGAGATGAGGCGAGAGAGAGATGAGAGAGAGAGAGAGGAGAAGAGAGGATAGAGAGAGAGGAGCAGAGAGAGATGAGAGAGGAGGAGTTGAGAGAGCCTGAGGGGGAGAGAGAGAGAGAGTGAGAGAGAGAGAGAGAGTGAGTGAGGCAAAAAAAGCATTTAGTCAACCACCAATTGTGCAGGTTCTCCCACTTAAAAATATGACAGAGGCCTGTAATTTTCATCATAAGTATACCTCAACTACGAGAAACAAAAAGAGAAAAGAAATCCAGAAAATCACACTGTCTGATTTTGTCTAATATGAATTTATTTGCAAATTATGGTGGAAAATAAGTATTTGGTCACCTACAAACAAGCAAGATTTCTGGCTCTCACAGTCCTGCAACTTCTTCTTTAAGAGGCTCCTCTGTCCTCCACTCGTTACCTCATTATTAATGGCACCTGTTTGAACTCGTTATCTGTATAAAAGACACCTGTCCACAACTTCAGTCACAATCCAAACTCCACTATGGCTTAGACCAAAGAGCTGTCAAAGGACATTCATTCATTCATCAATTCATTTATCCATCCATCCATCCATCTTCTACCGCTATATTCAAAATGTAAACAAAATGTAAACAGTTACTTTACTTATTGTAATTGAAAGCTATATATATATTAGCTATCTATAGTACTTTGAGTTGGGAGCAGCATGTATAATATTAACCTAAATACATATAAATTAAAATATTATATATTACTAATATGACAGAGCTGTTTCTTGATGTCATTCAGGAAAAGTATAAAATAAATAAATAATACATAAAATGTTGTTTATGACACAGAATACAATGCTGATATAGACCATAGCTAATTTACCTCCAGTGCTTAGTTTTCATTTAGAACTCACATTCTGAGCTGTCATGGAGAAACCAAGTTTCCCCAACAGATGGTTCAATAAAATGCATTAACAAGCTTCAGCATACACAAATACGGAGCATTGTTTGGTTTTTATTTACTTTTATTAGTCGGGTCAAACAACTAAAGAAAAATTCTCTTATGGCAGAGGAGAGCTTGAAATAAAGGAACGCTTTCCCTCCACTGGTCATCAAAACTGCAATTTGGAGTTTTCGGTGCTGCCTATTGAGTGACTAGTGGTACTTCATATGATCCAGTTATACAGAGTCAGTCATCATTATGGGGTAAATTCAGACTCGTTTTACTGATAAAATGAACTGCCAGCTCTGTAGATTCTCTTATAATCTTTAATGAACCCATGTGGACACGGAACCATAGAGCACTTCATTTCTACCTCAGAACTACTTCTCCTCTCAATATGCGCTGATGATGAAAAAGCATTTTTAATAATGCACGGCCAATTTCTTCAGTGTAATTTAATTTCATTAGCTTGTTTAACTTCCTGAACAATTCATCTCCATCTCTCGTGCCAATTATGGCATGAAGTTGAATCTTATTGACGGTTCATTTCAGCACGCACGAGGATCTGGCTGATGTTTTTTGGGTGTTTTTTTCCCCCCTGAATAGACAAACTAAATAGATCCTGTGCTGCCGTTAATGATTAGTATTCAGAGTTGGTAGTTCTCTAATGATGCTAATTTCACACTCAAATCGTGAGTCCAGCAAATCTTATAAACAACCACGTCAGTGGTGTAATGAGCGTAACAAATTAAGCCCAGTTTATGTCAGTCAGTCTTTGTTTAGTAATTGGGGTTTTAATATTCGCTAGATAATGTGATTTATTTGTTTCGGGAATTCTTACTCTTTCTAAACACACGGGCCATTTTAAAATTCAGTCACACCTGTCCGAAGTTTTTCTTTTGACTTCACCGTATGTCCGTGTGTGTGTGTGTGTGTGTGTGTGTGTGTGTGTGTGTGTGTGTGTGTGTGTGTGTGTGTACACAATTCCGAGACAAGACTACTGCAACTCTCTGTAGGCCGGTCTACTTCAGAAAGCTATTCGTCCACTGCACATGAGCTAAAACTCAGCTGCGTGACTTGTGTTCAACCCGCCCAAGTTCTCCCACAGCACCCAATTGCTGCGCTCCACTGGCTTCCAGTAGCCGCTCGCATCAGATTCAAAATACATCCAAACTGTACATCGCACTGGAAAAAATGAGACAAGCACAATTCACTTACATCAAGTTAAAATGTACTAAAATCAAGCAAAAAAAAAAAAATAAATCCAACAATGGGGTAAGCAAAACTGACTTGTATGGAATCGAATTATTTAATTAATTATTCATGAATTTGGATTAGATATTGAGCATTACGTCTAATTGATAATAAATTCTACTGAATGCTATAAACCAGAATTTTTCTTTGGTTTTTAACCACTAGAATCAACTCTTTGGTGGGATTTGAACCTGCAATCTTCTGTTCTGGAGACCAGTGCCTTAACCACTGAGCTACCACCTCCATCTTATCTGCTCCCTCCCTTCTAGGTTTTATAAACACAAGTTGGACCCTTTCTTAAGATTCTTGATATAAGAATTTAATATAAGGCCAGGGGCACAGTGGTTTAGTGGTTAGCACATTCACCTCACACCACCAGGGTCCGGGTTCGATTCCCGTCTCGGCCATGTGTGTGTGGAGTTTGCATGTTCTCCCCGTGCCTCAAAGGTTTTTTCTCAGTGTTCTCCGGTTTCCTCCCCCGGTCCAAAAACATGCACAGTAGGTTGATTGGCACCTTGGAAAATTGTCCCTAGTGTGTGAATGTGTGCCATGCGATGGGTTGGCATTCCATCCAGGGTGTAACGAATACAATTTTCTTATTTTAAGATATTTAGTCTAATGTGCAATGCGATTTTTTAAATCTGTTTATCTTTCATGGCAAAAAAAACAACAACAAAGAAACAACCTTGTATTTCCTTTCTTAGAATTCAGTTTTCGCAGTGTGCTTGAGATCGTCTAGCACTTGCTCGATTGGTTCCACCCTCTCTCAGGGTAAGAGTTAAGCTTTGTTCAGGGTTCTTCTCTGTTCTGGCACCAAGGTGGTGAAATGAACTTCCCCTAGACAGCCAAACAGCAGAGTCACCGCCTAACAGCAAGTGTCGGGTGAAGACTTATCTCTTCTAGAAACACTTAAACGAGCACTTCTTCCTCTTTTGCACTGTCTTAAAGAGTATAAGGTTTCTTAAGTTTGTAACCTGGAAAACCAGTGGTAATTAATTTCTAGATAAGAGACTCAAAGCACTATCAGGATGTCTACTAAATCCTGTAAATGGGTTTGTGAGGTCATGTGATACAAGAATAAATGATCACTGGTCATACAGTAGCTCTGTTTTGTAGACATTCGGCATAATAATTGTACCGTAGATCACAATGTTATTTTTGGTGAATGTAGAGAATTAATAGAGAAAACATTTGGGTCTGGAAAAACACACGCATCTGCCTTTCTCAGGCGTTTTATTGTCATTTTTGCAATAAATATATTAATAAGTGACAGTGCAATCAGTGACAAGGTGTTGCTTTTATGTAAAACACAATTAGAGCAAACCTGACACATAAAAACAAATCAGCTGATTTTTTATAAGTTAATTTTTTTAAATCACATTATTTATAAGGCACAAATTCATTCATTCATCTTCTACCGCTTTATCCGATCTTCCCTCGGGTCACGGGGAGTCTGTGACTATCTCGGGCGTCTAGGGGCATTAAGGCAGGATACACCCTGGATGGAATGCCAACCCATCAGGGCACACACACACACACTCACATTCATACACTAGGGACAATTTTTCCAAGATGCCAATCAACCTACTGTGCATGTTTTTGGACCAGAAGGAAACCAGAGAACCCGGAGAAAATCCCCCTGATGCACCGGGAGAACATGCAAACTCCACACACACATGGCCGAGACGGGAATCGAACCCAGACCCTGGCGGTGTGAGGTAAACAGGCACAAATTAAGTTTCAAATTCTATTATTTTAGTGTTTAATAGTATTTTTTTTAAAGTAATAATTAAAAGCATTGAAATTATACCCAGGTTTTTCTCCGGTTCCCCCCCCCGGTCCAAAAACATGCACGGTAGGTTGATTGTCACCTTGCAAAATTGTCCCTAGAGTGAATGTGCGTGTGTGTGCACCCTGAGATGGGTCGGCATTCCATACAGTGTGTGTCCTGCCCCAAGACGCCTGAGATAGGCATAGGCTCCCCGTGACCCGAGGGGATAAAGATAAAGAAGATGGGATAAAGTGGTAGAAGATGAAAACATATTAGAATGAACTGAAGTCTTGCCTTTTTGCAGTGATGGTGCTCTTCCTCTCGCAGGTCACAAACACAGTTTGGGTTATGCCTGGTTTTCCAGGTTCCAAGGAGATATCCCATAGCTGATTATCACTAGGTCTCGCTGTGCTGAATGACAAACCGTTGTGTACTGTGGCTCTGTAACACATACACACAGACAAACACTTTAAAATAATAATGCAATAATTCTCAGAAAGTGACCCATATGCATTATGAATGCTCCATTGGTGCATTCAAAAAGGAAATTGATCAAAATTGTTTCTTATGCTTCGAGTGATACAAATCAGCAGGTTGCTAGGAAACATCTTTGCTGAAACGAAAGCTACTTATTTACACACACACAAAAAAGAATTAAAATAATACTTCAGACCCATGGAAAAATCATGAATGTGTATTCTCTTTAAAAATTGTACATGAAAAAAAAACATATAAGAAATCATATCATATAAGAAATATAAATGATGGTAAGACCGAGACGACACGGCTCACGCACGGCTCAGAGAACTCTGTGTGGAAAAAGAGATCGTGTGAGACCCAACAGGCCTGGAGACCTGAATGAAACACACTAGTCATCACCAATACAAATTATGGCATTATATATATATATATATATATATATATATATATATATATATATATATATATATATATATATATATATATATACAGTGGTGTGAAAAACTATTTGCCCCCTTCCTGACTTTTTATTCTTTTGCATGTTTGTCACACAAAATGTTTCTGATCATCGAACACATTTTAATATTAGTCAAAGATAACACAAGTAAACACAAAATGCAGTTTTTAAATGAATGTTTTTATTATTTAGTGAGAAAAAAAATCCAAACCCACATAGCCCTGTGTGAAAAAGTAATTGCCCCTGCACCTAATAACTGGTTGGGCCCACCCTTAGCAGCAATAACTGCAAATCAAACGTTTGCGATAACTTGCAACAAGTCTTTTACAGCGCTCTGGAGGAATTTTGGCCCACTCATCTTTGCAGAATTGTTGTAATTCAGCTTTATTTGAGGGTTTTCTAGCATGAACCGCCTTCTTAAGGTCATGCCACAGCATCTCAATGGGATTCAGGTCAGGACTTTGACTAGGCCACTCCAAAGTCTTCATTTTGTTTTTTTTCAGCCATTCAGAGGTGGATTTGCTGGTGTGTTTTGGGTCATTGTCCTGCTGCAGCACCCAAGATCGCTTTAGCTTGAGTTGACGAACAGATGGCCGGACATTCTCCTTCAGGATTTTTTGGTAGACATTAGAATTCATGCTTCCATCTATCACAGCAAGCCTTCCAGGTCCTGAAGCAGCAAAACAACCCCAGACCATCACACTACCACCACCATATTTTACTGTTGGTATGATGTTCTTTTTATGAAATGCTGTGTTACTTTTACGCCAGATGTAACGGGACACGCACCTTCCAAAAAGTTCAACTTTTGTCTCGTCAGTCCACAAGATATTTTCCCAAAAGTCTTGGCAGTCATTGAGATGTTTTTTAGCAAAATTAAGACGAGCCTTAATGTTCTTTTTGCTTAATAGTGGTTTGCGTCTTGGAACTCTGCCATGCAGGCCGTTTTTGCCCAGTCTCTTTCTTATGGTGGAGTCGTGAACACTGACCTTAATTGAGGTAAGTGAGGCCTGCAGTTCTTTGGATGTTGCCCTGGGATCTTTTGTGACCTCTGGTTGTCTCTGCGCTCTTGGGGTAATTTTGGGCGGCCGGCCACTCCTGGGAAGGTTCACCACTGTTCCATGTTTTTGCCATTTGTGGATAATGGCTCTCACTGTGGTTCGCTGGAGTCCCAAAGCTTTAGAAATGGCTTTATAACCTTTACCAGACTGATGGATCTCAATTACTTTTGTTCTCATTTCTTCCTGAATTTCTTTGGATCTTGGCATGATGTCTAGCTTTTGAGGTGCTTTTGGTCTACTTCTCTGTGTCAGGTAGCTTCTGTTTAAGTGATTTCTTGATTGAAACAGGTGTGGCAGTAATCAGGCCTGGGGGTGGCTACAGAAAAACTCAGGTGTGATAAACCACAGTTAAGTTATTTTTTAACAAGGGGGGCAATCACTTTTTCACACAGGGCTATGTGGGTTTGGATTTTTTTCTCACTAAATAATAAAAACATTCATTTAAAAACTGCATTTTATGTTTACTTGTGTTATCTTTGACTAATATTAAAATGTGTTCGATGATCAGAAACATTTTGTGTGACAAACATGCAAAAGAATAAAAAGTCAGGAAGGGGGCAAATAGTTTTTCACACCACTGTATATTATATATATATATATATATATATATATATATATATATATATATATATATATATATATACTAGTAATAATAGAAGTATATATACTACCAGAATATTACGTATACAGGACAGACAGTTTTGCCCAACGATAAGCGCCATGGTACATGTAAATAAAACTACGTTTTCCAAACACAAACCCCCAGATTAGGACAGATAAAGCCATGCATGTTCTGTTTTTTTTTTTTTTATCTTTAGGTCACAGTGGGAAATTACATATGGATTTATGCATGCTGTAAGTGCACAAGCAGCAAGACGCATGAATCACAATTTTGAGCTGTCATGTGTCGTGTTTTCTATGTTATTCAAAACATTTCTTACCTGATGGGAGCAGTTTAATTGTAAGGGGTGAGACAGGGGCTATTTTCTCAGCGTCCTGTACAAGGAGAGAACATGCGGCAAGGCAGCCAGACAGGAATACAAAAAGAGTGCGAGAGGTGAAGAGAAGCTTTTAACGAGCTGGTCAACTTATGAGTGAAATTATTAGGAGGGGGAACTCCTGAAATACCCGTAGAGTTTTCAATTGTCTTTAATGTGAAAGGGAACTTGCCAGTCATATCAGTCATTCATTCATTCATCTTCTACGCTTTATCTGTCATCTCTCTCAGGTCGTGGGGAACATGGATCTCAGGCGTTTTCGGGCATCAAGGTAGGATACACCCTGTATGGAATGCCAACCCATCTTAGGGCACACACACTCACCTTCACACACTAAGGACAATTTTTCAAGGTGCCAATCAACCTACTGTGCATGCTTTTGGACCGGGGGGAAACCGGAGAACCGGAGAACCCGGAGGAAAAAACCCTTGAGGCACGGGGAGAACATGCACACAAACAACAACAACAACAAAACCTTTTTCTAGTGCAATCCAGACACTTTTGGAGGGAGATTATCTAGAAAAATGTTGCACAGCACATAATGTCAAAAGTATACACATCCTTCACTTAGACAGAAGTACAGATATTCACATTTCCAAATACTATATAGTATTTGTATTTATTATATAGTATATAGTATTTAATACTGCTAGTAGTATTTGATGAGTTGAAGTATTAACTATGTTTTAATCATCTTTGAAGTAAAGACGTATAGGGATTTTAACATGTACTGTACTTAAGTAAAAAGAAGGCATTGCTACTACCTGTTTTAGTGTTACACTACACTAAAGTGTCACACCATTTTATTTTATATCATACAAAAGAATTTCAAATGGTGTTAATGTCTTAAGGTGGAACGTGTAGCATATAGAACACAAGCTGAGGGGGAAAAAAAGATCAGTAATGTAGGTTCTCAGGCATGTTTACATCACTGACTCCCTCTGTTTCATCCATGTTAGCTATACTTCCTGTCTCAGTGTTAGCTTACAAGCTAGCCTACGTCTGTTGGTATGCAGTGTTGGGGAGGAACTAGTTACTTGTAATGGCGTAACGTAATTTAATTATAAAATAATTCTAAGAGTAATTCGTAAAAGTTATTGAGAAAAAAATGTGTAATTAAATTACTTATAGGGTTCCATCTGAACAATTTCCTGTATTATCGGTGCTTTAGACGACGCCATGATTTGCAACTGAAACGTGATTTTGATTTGAATGACGACAATCTGCTGCCGTTTCATAAAAATAGAACCTATTTTGAAACATTTTTTTCTTAGAACGTTAACTTAAAGTGCCACCTAGTGGACAAATGAAAGAAATCATAAAGTAATCAAATGTAATCAGTTATTTTACTTTTATAATTACACTGCTTATTACATCTTCATCTACATCTATTACATCTTGATCTACATTACTTGTCCAAAGTAAACTTCCCAAACACTGGTGGGATGTGTTAGCCATACTTCTTGCCTCAATGTTAGCTTTACAAGCTAACCTACGTCTGTGGTAAGTGATAGCCAGGAAATGTGATACTGATACCAGAAAAATCTGCTGATGCCTATTATTTATTTATTCATTCATTCATTCATTCATCTTCTACCGCTTTATCCGATCTTCCCTCGGGTCATTGGGAGCCTGTGTCCTATCTCAGGCGTCTATGGGCATTAAGGCAGGATACACCCTGGATAGAATGCCAACCCATCACAGGGCACACACACTCACAATCACACACACACACACACTCACTAGGGACAATTTTTCCAAGGTGCCAATCAACCTACCGTGCATGTTTTTGGACCGGGAGGAAACCGGAGAACCCGGAGAAAAACCCCCTGAGGCACGGGGAGAACACGCAAACTCCACACACACATGGTCGAGCCGGGAATCGAACCCGGATCCTGGAGGGGTGAGGCGAACGTGCTAACCACTAAGCCATATTATTCAATTAGTTTCTAATTGTTATTCATTTTATTTATTATTTAATTATTTTATATATTATTAAGACATGTATTTTACTTGCTACAACTCTAATGTAGAATGTAAGTTTATGACCTTCAGTTTAAAAGTATGTAAACTACACGTCTAAATTATCAGCTGCATGCAGTGATCCGTAAGTATTACACACACAATAATAAGAACAGGGTGCAAAAAAAAGAAAAGAAAGAAAAAAGAATCATCTGACTACACATGGGGAATGGTATGACTTCTCAGGATTGGAGTAACAGTATGGTTTAAGAAGTAGTAGCAACAAAAAAAGCAGGTCTTGGATAATGATGTGGCTGTTGATGGGGAAATCTGATTGGACGCTTTAGTGCTGTGTGACAACAGCGTGATTAGGTGGGGATTTGGGACTCTTATTTGCATTTCGCCATAATATCTGAGGTGGAAAGAATTAAGAGTTACATGATGAGAATATTGGTTTATGCTAAACATATTACTTTTTAATTAAATGCTAAATATGTGCAAGAGGGGGTTATGAGTAGAGATACATCAATACGTGTAATTATATTGGGATTGATCCTATGCCTTGCTCATGCACTCATTTTCATCACATATTTTGTAATAGCATGCAGTACAGTGTAATGCACAACACACAAAAAATAAAAACTTGCCCAAATCCAAGCAGAGTGCAAATTGATCTTTGTCAGCATTTTCCTACAACTGGCTTTCCGAGTTAGCACTTCAGTTCTGCGAGCACTGAGACCCGGTCCCTGCACTTTTTTTTTTTTGCTTTTGACTGTCCTCTGAAGGCTCGTATTAATCTTTAATGCCCATCCTTGCTGATACTGCTCTGTGCATTCAGCTGCCCTAACAGTTTATGTTATGCTTTGCAAGAACACACTTTTTTTTACTGTAAATGCATGTGCAGTAATCAAACAAAAGTAACATCCATTTCATCTGATTTGGTTTAATCAATAGGCTTGTTATTAAAAATATAATAATATATATATATGTGGGTATGTGTGTGTGTGTGTGCGCATTGTGAATAATACCGCGGCAAGCTGTATTTTGCTCTGAAGCCGAGTCCTTTGTAATCACAGCACTGCAGCAGCAAAATTACAGGTTTATATATATGTTCTCATTCTAATATGTTATTAATAATTTTTAGAGCAAAGACTTATTAAAAGGTGCTCACGGAGCCAGGACATAAAATATTACAAAATGCATACAATTATCGATTGGCATTTTATTTATGTATGAAAGCATTCTGCAGTGATATAGCTGTAAGTTAATTAATCAGCTACGCAGAAGCCGGAATGTCAAATTAAGCAAAGTAGGCTTTTATTTTCATTTCAGCCATAAATAGTGCAGTGTACTCCGGGATCAAGGTGCTACATGAAACAACGTAATATAACAAGCTGAATGCACAGCTGATGCACTGTGTTGTTTGCAGTGTCCTATTTAGTTTTGTGTTGACTTTTGTCTCCAGGACAGGAGTCGTGTGTGCGTTGTTTTTTTTTTTTTTCTTCTTAGAATCCTTAAAAGAGAGAAAGAAAGAGAGGCTGGTGAGGTAATGACTGTTTATAGCCAAGTCACAGCAAGCCAATAATTCCATTTCACAGCAAACACGACACCCTACAAATACGGCCAGTCGGTGTTCACATTCATCAAGAAACTGATTTTGTTATTTATGCAGGATTTGATTGCATGCGATACTGATATTGTTGGATGTATTGTAGACCTGTTTTTCGTCCCATCTTCAAGAATTTTTCTAGTTTAATTTGTAGATGTTTTTTTGCTTTACAATTTGGATTATTCTGCCTTTATTTTTCTGAATTAAAAAAAAGATATATATTATTTTACATACAACATGCTTCCAAAACTTTGAAGTGATAAAACAGATGTGACTTGTATCACCAAAAATTACATGTCGCTATACATGAATATAAAAGTTTGATAGGATGACGCTGCTGAGCTGCTATAAGATAAATAAAACGATTAGAGAGATTTAGGTAAATTTCTATATTACTGATTTATTTACAAGAAAAGCATCCCCTCTCAAGCTTCTTGGGTATATTTTATCCACACACATCCACAATATTTGCAGAATTCAGCCCTTCGTGAATGCGTCTGGACTCTCCAGCTTGGAGAGGTCTCCTCTCTCTTTCTGGATTTAGATGTTATCTATATCCAGATTAATGCACTCTATAATGTGATATGTAGGACTGCACTAGTGGTGGTTTTGCAGGTTTGGTTGTGTTTGTCTGCTTTTGTTTGTTTTTCAGGTTTTGATAGGGTGGAGGGTGTTGTAAAATGGCCAAAAAACAAATGGTGGAATACCTGTTTTTTCATGCATCTTTAAGTGTACATACACATACACACATATACACACACACACACATACATATATATATATATATATATATATATATATATATATTTGTTTTCAACAGACAGACAACAGACAAGCCTTATTTATTTTTATCAGTGTCCCTTGGCTTTGAACAACCGTTACTGCTATATTTAAAACACACACACACACACACACACACACACACACACGCATACACACACACCCCAAGTTTTTCTAGTTCAGTCAATGACGTGCCCGTTTCCCCCAACGTTTTTTTGAGCCCTGGATGCTCATGGGTACACTGAGTTTCTCCTCTCAGCGTGTGGTAGCGAGAGAATGAGATTGTGTTCATGCACCATTTCACTCGAAGCCGTAATCGCTTGTGAGCCGCGCAGCTCGGAGGAACATTAAGCCGACTGTGCCTCGCGGTCTCAGCCTCCTCTCCAGTCTTAACATGCACTTTTTTTAAGCTTTATCCACCAGCCAGCCAGACACTTTGCCTGTCCCTGCTGTCCAGTGCACAGAAATGGAAAGTGAGACGCGTGCCAAGCTGAGAACTCCTCCGGAACTTATGGAGAGCAGCAGGAGAGCAGACAGCGAAACGGCTAAAGTGGGAAGGAGGATCGAGCATGGCCGACAGCACTCTGACAAGCTCTGCTATCTCTGTCCAACCCCAATATGCCTCTCTTCCACTCTGCTTTTCTCTCTCTCTCTCTCTCTCTCTCTCTCTCTCTCTCTCTCTCTCTCTCTGTCAACACCAATTCATTAAAAACATGAACAGAATCATGTTGTTGTTTTTTAACATGGCTAAGCACACACATTTTCAAGTAGTACATAAGTGTAAATTGTGAAAGCATTTTTTTCCAGGTTAAATTCCTATTACCAAAAAAATAAGTAACCTAGTTATTATTATGCAATAATCATTTTATTTCAATATGTTTACCAATAGGAAACTGTGGGTAAAAGGGGGGGGGGGAACTAAGCCCTACATTCATTTATTCCTCTTCTACCGCTTTATCTTATAATCAGGTAGCACTCAATAAAAACAAAAAGTCTGCCAAGCAAAAAAAAAAGCCATAACCATTCAAAATCACATTGTCATAAAAATAAAGGCTTATCCATCAATCCATTTTCTACAATGTCTCATCCATCAAAGGGCCATGAGGGTGCATGGACCCTATGGGAAACACACTGCATAATTACACAACCTAGATTTTTGGACAATATTAGGAAAGCTAAAAAGAAAAAAGCAAACACAAAAGGAAATCAAACCAAAACCAGAGGTGTGACGCAAATCAGTAAGCCATGGTGTGCCATACAGTATAATGGAGATTGTGCTAGTAATTTCAAACTTTACTATTTTACACAAGTCACATTTTAATGGGAAAATTGTTCATCTTGAAAAACTCTAAATCAATGTTGTATTGTGTTGTGTTGTGTTTCGATACCCAATATCCTTCCCTATTCAGGTTTGGGACTGATTATACTCCTATTTTATAAATGTACAAATACTCCACTTTATAAATGTCTGCTAAATACTATCAGAAATAACATCATAATAATGATATGTGTTTCTCATATACCACCTTTGCTGGTTTATTGTTCACACTGACTGACAGGCTCAGGTGAAGCAACACAAATAAATACCAAAATAAAAAAAAATCCCAAAATATTAAATATGTATTTACAAGCATGACAGAATTTTCTGACAGAATGGAAAAGCTTGATGTCAATTTGTGGTCATTTTTGCTCAACAAGTCTGGGAACCGCTGTTGTAGTTGCTGGCTTGAGAAATCAGTAGGAAAAGAAATTGCATGTGTCTCGGTGCATGGCGCTTGGAGAACTGAAGTGCTCTCACATTAGATGGTTTCTCTGCATGGCTGCTTCAGTGGCACACACTTTTAAATAGCTTTGTGCGTGCAATTCATGACATCTTGTGATCATGTGTGATAGCCCTACATTCTCTGCAAGCTCATATAACAGTAACCGGTGTAAATGTAATCGAATCTGAACGTTAGGATACAATTAGAGAAAGTCAATATACGATATACTGAAATAATTGGTTTGATTTATGCAGAATATAACATTTAAATTATCCTCTTGGGTAAAGACTAATAGGTTAATTAGGCGTTAATGAGATGCGACTCCAAACAGGTGGTAGTTTAGTGGTTAAGGCATCGGGTTCTGCACCATGGCGCAGGTTCAAATCCCAGCACGACCAAGCTGCCTCTAGTGGGCCCTTGAGCAAGGCCCTTAGCATTCACCGACTGAGCTGTAATCAGTTTGTAAAAACAAAGGTTTTTTTAATACCGATTTCAGAGGCGGGTTGATTTTTGGAGGGGAAAATACACGATGCTACCGCAATAACAAAAATGGTGAAGCATGGTACATTTACATTTACAGCATTTGGAAGATGCCCATAGTGACGTATAAAAAGTGCTTTGACTCTCTATCTATGAAAAAATTAACCTTGTTGAGAGGATTTTTTGTTTTAATGGAAGACAATGGAAAGAAGATATCTCTTGAAGATAGCCAGTGACTCTGCTGTTCAGATGTCTACTGGAGGTCCATTTCACCACCTCGGTGACAAAGCAGAGAAGAGCAGAGTGAGTGCTCTTAGAGTGAGAAAAAAAATAAATAAAAAGGACCAAGTGGTGAGCCTGGTGGGACACCATTGGAGAATATGTGTATGAAGTTATGTCCGAGGGTAGTACAGTATGGTCTTATGTCTGACCATGTCAAAAGCTGCTGAAAGGTCTAGGAGGATGAGGACAGAGGATTGTTTGGCTGATCTAGGAGCATGTAGTTTCTTAGTGACTGCCAGAAGGGTAGTCTCTGTTGAATGTTCTACTTTGAAGCTAGATTGGTTGGGGTCTAGAAGGTTGTTCTGCATGAGATAGGCAGACAGTTGGTTAAAGACAGGGTAATACAGAATTTTTGAAAGAAAGGAAAGATGTGATATGGTCCAGAGCTGGTTTCTTCTAGATGGGAGTGGCCCTTGAAGAAAGATGGCCAGATTTTATTGATCCATTGATGTTTGTGGACGAATGGCAGGATGTCATGAGAGATGGTAGAAGGCATTGGATCCAACGGGCAGGTGGTGGGATTGCTGTATTGGATGACTTGCAGCATCTCTTTTTCGACAATGCTTGATAAACTTGCCAAAGATGTGTGGAATTCCTTCAGAAGGCTCAGCACTTGGTAGTCTTAGCCAGCAGCCATATCACCCTGTAGTCCAAGAGTGGTTACCCACTGAAGCTAAGCAGGGATGAGCCTGGTTAGTACCTGGATGGGAGACCACCTGGGAATGCTAGATTGTTGCTGGTAGATGTGTTAGTGTGGCCAGAAGCAACCTAGCATTCCCAGGTGGTTCATGGTCCCCGTCACTATACCCACACTGACCACAGGGTAATCACCCCCAGTATAGTGATGTGGACACTATACTGTCAAAAAGCACCATCTTTCGTATGAGACGTTAAACCAATGTCCTGACTCTCTGTGGTCATTAAAAATCCCATGATGTCTTTCAAAAAAGAGTAGTGTCCTCTGCATCCTGGCCAAATTCGCCCATTGGCCTCTGACCATCATGGCCTCATAACCGTTTCCATATCTACTGATTGGCTTCATGATTCTGTCTCCTCTCCACCAGTAAGCTCGTGTGTGGCACTATGGCTGTCATCGCATCATCCGGGTGGATTCTGCACACCGGTGGTGGATGAGAAGGTCCCCTTTCAGATTGTAAAGTGCTTTGAGTGTCCAGAAAAGTGTTATATCAATGTAATGAATTATGATTATTACACGTAACCAGGAAGGGAGTAAATGCCAGGGAGATATCCTTGGTTTTTCTTTCATAGATGTAAGCAAAGTCTTCTCCCATCAGGGAGGATAAGACAGGTGGGGTAGAGGGGTTGAGCAGTGAACAGATGATGTTATGAAGCTTACGAGGGTCATTGGCAGAAGCCTCAATGAGACCGCATTGGCAGATTGCCCTGCAAAAAGCAATCTTAGCAGAGGTCACGTCAGAAGAGAATTTAGTCAGGAGAGCACTGTAAGAGGTCAGGTCTATGTCAAGTTGTGATCTATTTTTCACTTCCTTTCCGCTGATCTAAGTTCTCGATGACTGCTGCTCAGCATTTCTGACAGCCAGGGGGTGGGACAAGAAGGTTTCTTGTGTTTAGCATAGCATTTCCATATATGAGGAAATGGAAAAGAGGAAAGTGTCAGTTGTAGAGTCCAAGGGTCAGGAAGAGATGAAATAGTAGGGAAAGCTACAGCAGATGGAGAGATGGGGTGAACATTACAATGGGAAAGTGGAAAGGTAGGACACTAAGAGTGACTGTAAAAGAAACCAGGTGATGATGAGAAGTGGGGGGTCATATCTGTAGCTGGGGTAAGGCGAGTGAAAACCAGTTCCAATACATTTCCTCCCCTGTGGGTAGGAGGGCAGCTATTAAGTCTCAAGCAAAAAGAGTTAAGGAGAGTCAAAGGCCAAGAGGAGTGGAGTTTATCAGAAGAAAAACATCCTCAGAGGGATGATGTCGGAATGGACAGTACTGAGGAGTGTGTACATCAGTACTCCCAGGGGACCAGGAGGGCGATAGATGACGATGATCGACAGGTTGATTAGAGAGGTAACTAAAACTGCATGGACTTCAAAAGAAGAGATGGTTAGATGGGACAAGAGGAAGGGCATGAAACATCTCCATGACAACAGTAAACCTGGACCATCACTTCTACCTGTTCCTCATAGTGAGTGAGGGGAAAGCGTAGGCAGATGAGAGACCAGCTGGTGTAGCAGTGCTATGTGGGGATTTCCACGTCTCTGTGACTGCAAGAACGTCAAAATGGTAAATTGCCAATCACTGTGTGCCTATAGTTAAACTGATCACAATCATTGGAGGGATGATGAATTGCAAATGTAATATTCTATACATTTAGAAGACGCCTCATGATATACCCATTGATTATCTTCTTTATAACACTCAGCACAACCACACCGGCTGATGATAACATTCCAAGGCATATATATATATATATATATATATAATATATATATATATATATATATATATATATATATATATATATATATACACATATACAAACATACATACATATACATATATGCAGTACTGTACAAAATATTTGGTGTTACTTCGTTTTGAAGCATTAGAAATAGTGGAAGTGATGGCACG